>JAEIFJ010001599.1:0-348365 GCA_018903435.1 Leucophenga varia
CTTTCGATGCTTCAATCATTCTGCAAACGTTCTACAAGATAGTTCTACGGCTAAGCTCTATAAAATCGCAAATATGATAAATAAAAATAATTCGAAATTAATTTTGCAATTGCTAATTGTATACAATCTGGTGAATTAATATAAAAATTAAAATTAGTGTTTGTAATTAATTATTTATTTAAATTAGATTGCTGCGACTCTATGTTTCAATATTTGGGTTATGCTTATCTAATCAATCCAGACTTTATTGCTCAAAAATTATTGCATCTGATTGATTTAACAAATTTTGATGGAATTGGTATTGTGCTGCTTTTAATGGGTTCAGTGCATTCAGCTGTGTCACTATTGGGTCTGTATGCTGTGACTGCCAATAATAAGAAGTTATTGCAATGGGTATAATTTTTTTTATTTTATTGATTGTATTCTTTTTTTTTATTTTTTTTTTATTAATTCCTAAATTTTATTTATTTTTTTTTAGTTTGCTACAATTGTGCTGCTTTTGCATACATTTTATGCAACTCCCCTTGTTTTGGCTGAGTTACACATTTTATTTATAATTAATATTGTCTGGCTTGTGAGTTAAGATATCATCCAAATTTTAAAATATTATTCCTTAATATTTTAATTATTTTATTTAATATGTTTATTTATTTATATTGTTTCTAGGGACTTATGTTGTATTTTACGAAAATGCTCTACGAACGTTTGCAAAGAGAAAATAATGACGGTTTTAAAATTCTACAACAGCAATGGAATAGAATACGAAATACTAATAGAAGAGGGAAGCTAAAGAGAAAAAAAAAAAAAAACAATTAATAAACTAACTAATAATTAACTAATAAAAAACTAATAAAAAAATTAAATTAAAAATAATCTTTATATAAAATAATACTAACTAACTAACAAACATAAATAAAAATAACATTTAACTAAGCAAATTTATATGTTGTTGTTTTTTCCCTTTAGAAAAATTTAAAAAAATTAAGTAAAATGTTATAGTCTAATACACGTAAAGATAGATCCCACTACAAACCATTTGGAATGCAGCGGGTGACGCATTGTTGGTGGATTGCCAAGCGGTCGGTCACTGTCACAAAAAAAAAAAAAAAAAAAAAACTTCAGTGCAACCGTTGCACAGTGGTCCGAATCGCAAATCTAGCTGGACAAAACTATTTTAGCAAATTCTCTTTAACAGATTTTTACATACCTTCGTATCTAAGGGTTTTTGTGGTCTCTGATTACGAATCTGAAGACAGATTTCAAAAATTCAAAATGGCGGATCCAACATGGCTGCCGAAACATTGAAAATATTAGCGGATTTGAATAAAAATTGGTGTCTAAGGGTTTTTGTGATCGCTGATTACGAATCAGAAGACAAATTTCAAAAATTCAAAATGGCGGATTCAATATGGCTGTTGAAAAATTGATAATATTAGCGGGTTTTGATAAAAAATGGTATTTATGGTATTTTAAAGCCACTGAATATAAATATGACAACAATTTTTAAAAATTTAAAATGGCGGATCCAATATGGCAGCCGATATTTAATATAGCTGTCGAAAATTGAAAATATTAGCGGATTTTGATAAAAATTGGTATTTAAGGGTTTTCAAGGTCGCTCAATATGCAAAAGACGACAATTTTGAAAAATTCAAAATGGCGGATCTAGTCTGGCTGTCAATCCATCTTTTTCGAAGTTTTTTGCAAAATTCATCACACTTTTCTTCTGCTTTACCACGAATACTTGTGTCAACGATTTCATCCAAATATTTATTGATTACATAATCACGTATACCTTGTTGTCTTTCAGAAATTTCACGAATATTTCTCCATATTTCAAACAACTCACTTCTCGAAATCTTAATTGCCATCACTAAAAAATGTTGAACAAAGAAGAAATGTTAGATATGCTTATACAATTTTACCTTCGCATTTGTTAAAATGCAAATTATACTCTGGAAATAATTTTAAAACAATCTCAAGTTTTCTTACCTTTGCAAACCTCTTTTTCAATTTTTTAATCAAAGAAAATTACAAATTCACAAAGTATTATATTTTGATGGAAATTCGTACGTAACCTATATTTTGACAAATACAGTTTTTGTTTTTAAATTTACATAACGAATATGGCAGTAAATAAATATAAAAGAACTATCAATTAAACATTTTTTGAAAAGTTAACACGATTTTTAAAAAATCGTCTGCCATAGTGCATTTATGTTATATCCAATGAGTAAGGGATCTTACATTCATGTAGTTAGAGATCTCAATTATCCTTATATACCATATTGAATAGAATTAACAGTGAAAATAACTATCTATCTTGACTTTAGCAATTTGAGATCTTTCGCGATATTAAAAAAATGTTTATAACGAGGCCAAATGGTTGGATATGGTTATTAAACTTCAACTGAACATTTGTAAAGGTGCAAAAAGAATTTTAAAAATGGTTTTATAACGGCCTTTTACGGCCCTTACTTTTTCTGATCTGTTCTTTATTTTTTAAAGAAGTCAAAAAACGAATTTTTAATCTAAGTTTCTATGACTTTGTAAGGACATATAAACAGCGATGATCCCTGAAATATATAGAGAAATAACTGTAGTTTTTAGTACAAAAAGTCAATTTGTCATTACATTAATAATTCTAAGTGAGATTAGTTATTTATTAAGTTAAATTTACTTTGTAAAAATAAAGTCATTTTACGGTAGGTGAGAATTTCAATTTTCTATATAATTCAGTATGTTTATCGATGTAGTAACTATAGTGAAGTGTACCTAACTGCAGCATTAGAAATATATTATAAGTATTTAAAAGTAATTTGGAGATCCAAAATTTATTAACTTTTTGTCCAGCTAGATTCGTGATTCGGACCACTGTGCGTTGCTTAGATACCCGTCACAAGAATATTTAAAGTGATATGTTGTGATCATCAGTGGCTAGGATAGAATTCCTATATGGGGTGCGTCGGTGTCAATGGTCTGACACACCTCAAGTTTACGTCTTACGTAATCATTTGTTGAAGCATGTTCATAATCACGTATGCTCTTTATCGAAAAATATTTTTTTTCGACGGAAGTGCACATGCACATACAAGTGCATGTGTATGTGCATTTAATTGCATTAGTTTTTGTAAGATTTTTATTTTTATTTTTAAATGCTACATACTATTTACTTGAAAAAGTTCAGGACAAGAATAAAAACTATTTAAGAAAAAAAAAATAGCAAAGATGGACAGCTTAAATAATTTTTGTTTTAATTTTTATATATTTTCAAATGGTATTATTTAAGCGCAAGTATATTTTTATTTGTAAAAAAGTCTGTCAACAAGGAAAAGAGGAAAAAACAAATACTTTAGCAGTAAATTTAGTTTAGCATTTTTTTACTGTTCTGTACCCCGTATTGAAGGGGAAAATATATAATAATCTGTATGAAATGAAGGAGGTCAATACTTTGAATAATATGTAAATATGTATTTTTTTAAACGAAAAAATCGGCATGTTTCAACTTACACCCCTGGCATGGAAAGGAGAGTCTCCTAAGCCGTCAAGCGTTTCTCGACAACGACTACATCAAGTTCGAAAATGAAAGTGTCACGCCCATTTTTAGGTATAGCCTCCAAACAAGCTTACCGCTATAATGAAAGTCAGTTTCATTGTGGATCAAAAGTAAGACTGTCCTTATTCAATTCTTTAAATGATACATTTTGCGATATGCTAAGCATGAAGTTAAAAACCTTGTTGTCACTTGACACTTTTGTTATTGTCTGTGCAGTTATGCTGCACATGAGCAGACGGACTGATCGTCAGTAAATGCTGACGGGACATTCTTTATACATTAAGTCTTCATGCCTTTAAAGCGAAATACCCTTTACACAACAATTTTATTAGTTTATATGTTCACCAGGTGCTTAGATTAAATTTAAATTGCACGATGAGTTTGGTAAACTTTGTATGGAGGCTTTATGTTATATTAGCCCGATCCTTAGCATATCGATAGTGTTCACTAAGGCGGATATTGGAATTGATTTTACCAAATTTTAATTTGATTCATTCAGAAAAAATAAATGTTTTCATACAAAAACTCGGGGGCTATACCTTAAAATGGGCGTGGCACCTTGGATTTGACATTAAATGACGTAAGAAGTGTTTTTACCCAACTTGGAGCAAGTTTGTTCATAAACAATATCTATATTGATACAAAAACTCGGGCGGTAAGTTTGTATGGGGGCTATACTTAAAACTGAGCATGGCATTTTGATTCTGACACACAAACTGACTAGGACCAAAAAAAGCTTAAATATAAAAATTCATGACAACATCTTAAAAACATTCTGATTAAAACGCATCGCAAAAGACAGACGGACATGGCTACATCGATTTGTCTCATCGAGCTTATCAATAATCTATACACTTTATGGGGGTCTCCGATGCCTCCTTTAATGCGTTGCAAACTTTTAGCTAAACTGAATATACCCATTTACACTATGTGTAACGGGTAAACAAGTTATTGTTTATGCATGGGTGCCATTTCCATTTTTAAGGTAAAGCGTCCCTAAAAATTTACCGATTTTTTTTGAATTTTTAATGAATGTAATCTGTATTTTTACATTAAAAGTTGTTAGCAATTTTGTGTCTTAACTTGACTTGTATCAGATCATTGACACCTCTCCATTCCATCTCGAAGTTCTATCTAAGTAACATAAATTGCTTAAAAATTCTTCGTTGTCACTTATTGTTATTTTTGCACCTTAAGTTTTATATCTTGACCCAAACTTTAGTGGGTGGCACCGAATATTGTTCTGATTCAGATTTAAAACATTTTTTATAACGCCATTATCTCCAACATTCGCCATGATAAGTGGTTAAGGAATGAACGATTGAACACGTCTTTTGATGCTGACTCAGCTTTTGACGTTGATGAAGAATATTGCCGATATATTTTACTTGAAAAAACAATAGAAATTTACTTTTTATATGATTTTTTTTTACAAGTTAATTTATATTTTTATGGTTAAATTGTAAATCAACTATAAAAATATTTTAAATTATAAGCCATAAGATATTTTAAATTAAATTTGAAGTTTAATAGATACAACTGAAATGTTTCACTGGCAAACTACAGAATTTTGTAGTGCATCTAGACGTGTCAGAATGTTTATTACCACAAGTACAATTAAAATAGCTTTACAGCTACTAAACATAACTTATTTGGTAAGTTTATACTATATAAATATTTATGTATCGTATAAAAATCACTTTCTTTCGTTTGTCTATTATGAATAGTTACGTGGCATTTGTTGCTTTATCGTTGGTATCATTGAGATTGCTACTCCACGTGATTATATAATGACAATAATCAAAGCGAATGGTATAAATTTACCCAATTGGAATAAAATGTCACCACAAATGCTTGAAAAACTTGAATATAGCATCTTTAATTTAAGAGTTGTCGGTTGGCTTTCGGTAGTTGCTGCAGTGCTTTTTATAACAATTACAAGCATTGGAATTTATTACGTGGCAAAGGAGAGTGCACGCGGCGTACAGAGGGTAAGAATGCGCTAGTATCGTATGTTTTCAAGAAATCATGGATATTTCTTTGGTTTTTTACAGTACTACTATTTGTTATGGCCTGCCGTCATTATGGAACTTTCAGTCAATTTACGTATGAACTATTTTTGGCGTGTCATACCAATGGTGCTCTGGCCGGTATGGTTTAGGTTTTAATAGAACAAAATAATAAATACACTTATGTTATGTTTCTTATTCTTCGAAGGTTCTAATTGCATATGTGGCATATAAATTGCGAGAACGGTTTGCACAGAATGAAAAATGTCTCTTAACAGCTAATCCCGGCTTTACAATAACGAGTGAACATATAAGTTAAATTTTAACTGTGCCTAACTTCTTCTGAGTTAAAATAAAAAAAAAATGGTCTATCAATAAAAGTGTTTATGAAATTTTTTATTTGTTTTGTTTTATTTTTTAAAATATTATTGCAAAAAATGGTCGTATCTAAACCAAATTGTAAACAACGATAGCAATAATAATGTCTTTGTTTCGACTTTAATTACTGAATTATTTCGTATAAGATAGTATACCGTGCCACCAGGTGGCTCAGCTATTTGATTCGGTCCACGTTGTCCGTCCGCAACAGGTATATATTCAATATGTTTCTCTTTTTGTGTTAATGCATGTCCCAATATGGCACCACCTATTGCACCGGCTGCAATGCCAGCTCCTGTGTATTTAAAAATAAAATAGATCATTTAAGCCAATCTGAGGAATTTTATCTTTGAACCCTTGCCAAGCGAAAGTTCAAACATAATTTTTTGAGCAGAATTTATGTGTAATACCAATTTTTAATTTTGTTGAGCTTTTCTTCTTTGTTGGTTCAACCCAACCATATGTACGAGTACTTTGCTTTTGAAATCTTTCTTTTCCGGAAAACAGACCCGCTTGCACTTCTATATTTTTTTCATGAACTAATATTAGCATAAGCAAAACCAAGTAAATGAGCAAACGTGTTCCAATTAACATTTTGCAAACAATTTTATCGACAATTTTAAAATATACTATTAACTAAAACTAAAATTTACTAAAATGAAACATATTTTAAAGTCTCGGGCTACTTTTTGAACGAAATTTTTTTTCTTTATCTCAAACTAGATGAAGCATCAGTTAAAAATAAAATAAAATCAAAACAAATGCAGAAGCCAAATCCTGATGAATTCTTAGGCTAGTTAATCGTAAAAGGTTTTTTTAACGAAACTGCTGCACGTACATATTTTTGTTGGTCCACTATTACACAGAGAGAAACCGTTACTACGAAATTAAACACGACTGTACTTAATTTAAGAACATAGAAAATCAAGAAGGAATGTTCATATTTGTTCTTATATATACAATGTGCTTGTATTAAGAACAATTGTGCTTGATTCAGGTTTCAAAAGCTTAAATTGTAAAGTTATAATTAAAGAAACTGGGTTTTGAATTCGTTATACAAATCGAATTGACGCTCAGTAATTATCACATATTAATCGTCCTTTAAATATTTGTAAATAATTATTTTCAATTGAGTCTTAAATCTTTTCGAAACAAATATAGCTTACCAAATACGAGTCGATTAAAAACAATTACATATATTTACGAGTTTAACGAATTTCGTTACTTAAATACAATTCATGAGTACATATTCACACAAAGAAATAAAAATACGTAAAATATTCGATATAAAAATATCAAAATCATTCGAGACTACTTCTTGATCCATGCTGAGATTGTACTTCCGATTCCTGTATTTTTTATAATTTATAAAGCTTTGCGTATCCCTGCTATTAATCTGGTACTTATCCTTACAATTCGATTACAATTATTTCGTTCTTTTTTTAATGCAAACAATATGCTACCAGTATGGTGAGCAGGGTAGTCAGGCTGAATGTTGCCCAATTGTTGTTCGCACCTTGAAACATGCAGACCGGACTCTGCCGAAAGTTGGGCAGATGAATGATGTAGCATCACTTCACCAGGTAATTTTAAGATATCGGGTTGTGCACCAGGTACAAATGGTGCAAGTGGCACTGAACCCTCTGGTATAGGTGTAGTCACCAATGGTGCAAGCTGTACGCCGCCGACTAAAGTGGTGGGTTGTACTGGTGATGCTGCAGTTGGCGTCAATGCAGCTGGTGTACCAGCAGCTGTATTAGCTGCATCGGCAACTGTTGTATTTGTAGCAGCTGGGACCGGTTCTGGTGGTGGCGCTGGATAGCAAGCAATCTTTTCAACTTCAATTGTCTTCGTAGGATCAGCTGGATCGGGTTCAGGTACACGTACTGGAACGCAAATAATGCCACCTGGTGGTGGTGCAGCATTTGGATCAGCAGGTGCCGCTGGAGCACCAGAAGCTGCAGCTTGAGCTGAAGCTGGAGCAGCTTCAGAAGCAACAGGTGTTGGTTGATTTGTAGCAGCAACGGCGCAGCAGCAGCCACAACAGCATTTGGCTGGTTTGGGTGGTCCATTGTTAATGATAATTATCTTGTCATCACCACCGCTGCTACCGCCGCCACCACCACCACCACCGCCATAGCCACCACTTGGTACATGTTCCACCACACGTGTTTGTGTAGGAGTTAAGGCGTGTCCAAGAATAGCACCACCAAGTGCTCCAGCAATGAGTCCAGTACCTAAAAAAGCAAATTAAATGATTTAACATCAAAGCTAATCAACACAAAACCTCCAGTTAACATACCTAAGCCAAATCCTGATGAACTTTTTTGGCGGTTGTGCATAATACGTAGCTCCAGCGGGCAACGCACCACCTGGCTGTATGAAAGTGGCTCCTGCAGGCAAAGCAACAGGACCAACTGGTGTCGACGGATACGAACGGCTGTGTAAGATAGAAGTGCTAGAGGTACGTCTAATGCCGCCAAATAGCCTCTTTGCACGTACTCCATGCTGCATGTATTCGCCAACAATCAGCAGTGCAATTAGCAAAAGCTGTGTCGCCTTACACTGAGCATCACTGAATCCGTTCGATAAAATTTAAGATTATAGAAAATTAGGTTATTCGCGTATACGATGTGTCCTCGTTGGCGGTTCTGTTGCTACTGAATGAATCGGAACAAGTATTTCAGCTGCATCTGCATCAATGAAGTAACTTAGAAATGTCACATTTTCTTGGTGCTACATTTTTAGTTTTTGTAGATGTATTTCTTTTTTTATTTTTAGTTTATTTCAATTGATGTTAACTTTTTATATCTGACAAATTCTTTTCAGTAAATTTTTGTTTCGGTCACTTTTGTTTTTGTAAAATAAATCTCACGTAAACAATTTATTCAATTTACGCTAATATAAATATTGTCTTTATTATTGTACCCGAGTTTACTTACAATTGAAACTGACATTACAACGCATTAAAAACCCGAAATAAATTCAATTGCAGTCGTATTTTTATGCAAGCAAATCGGTTTTGAACCGAACCGGATTTTGAACCGAACCACAGCATTTTCAAACGTTTGCTCCGTACCATGAACCGAACCAGCTCTTCTAAAAGAAAATGGTTATGAATCGGAAACCGAACCATTAAAGCAGCAAAATCGGTTTGGTTCGAACCGATTCGGCATTTCTTTAAAAACACTTTAAATAAACAATTTAAATAAGTGCTACTATTAAGTAGTCAAAATTTAAATTTAAAAATTGGTTCGTGAACCTAACCAGCGGCTGAATGGCATCGCCAACTACTGCAATTTTTTTATGGTTTGCAGTCCATCTTATCGATCTGTTGTCTTTAACATTGTCATTTGATACACCCTAATGTAAATATTTTAACTTCCCAACAGACTTAGCCCCCAATTATTTTGTCAATGGTCTTTACAGTTGTCATCCACAAAGAGGGCTCATATTATCATATTAGTTTGATTTTAATTAATTACAAATGTTCGGAGCGTTGTAGTTAAACAATAAATTAGATGATATTTAAATAAAAAAAATAGCGGTTTAGCTATTTCGAAGGTCAAGTTTAAATTGATGTGGGAGTCGTGGCTTATAATTTTGAATAAACTATATACGAAGCGAAGTTTCTTCCATGCTTGTGGACCGGCACTATCAGCGTCTTGTAGAGTTTAATTTTTATTGCTCTGAACAGAAATCTACTTCGCATTTGCTTACCGAGACCAAAATAGCAACGGTTAGCAAGAGTGATTCTTCGTTTTGAAGTTCCTGACGGGAGTTTTAAAGTGTGGTCAACTTCTTCGGCCAGAAACCACACAATACGTCACATAGAATGAGAAAAGACTTATTCCACTGCAGAATCTCATGTCTTAAAAACTGAACCAAGGACACTAATATTCCAGTCAGTGGGCATACGCTCACCAGTCCATATTTTGCACAAGAGTTGATGCATATATATGACCAACCTCTCGCCACTGGGCTTAAATAACTGTGCGGGTAGTTCGTCTGCGCCTTCTCTGCAGAAGCAATGCGACATTCCTTATGCCTGCCACACCATTAGGTCACCAATGCTCCATGTTGCCTTGTGGATTTCGAGATGTGGGAATCTGGTACTACTTATGATCATTTACTGTTGGTAGAGTCATGTAGGCTAAGTTTTTCGATGGTTGGGCGAAACGATTTTTTCTCTCCCAATTAGTGCGTTGAAAACACCGATGACAATTTTGATGTCATTACGGGCTTTCCACGCGCTCATAGAATTCATCGTTTTCCGTTTCATTTTTAACATTTGTCGAGGCGTATAACTCTGATGCTAATGTAAAAATCATCTACAGCCGTTAACCGGGAGACGAGTCCGCGTAGCTTCCTACTGACCACTGTGGTAGATGTCCCAGGTTCCTAAATTTATTAAACCGTGTCCAGTACATCGCAATTCCTATTAAGTCTGCTCTGAAGATGTCGAGAGTGGTAATGAGTTCTTCTATTGCACCATCCCTGTTAAGGGTTTGCACGTTTCAAGGGCATATCCGGTAGTTGGGGCCTTCAGAATCCATGCCCCTGTCGTGAAGTTTTCCACGGGTGAACTAACTGCTCTGTGTCTTCCACCTGGAGTACATCTGTTAAGACTACCATCAAGTCGTTTGATACACTTTTTCCTGTCTGTGTCTCACGTGCTTATTTTGTGTTTTACTTCGTTGGTAATAATTCTCGTCCTTTTAATATATCAAAACAATTATTGTTAATTAAATTGGTATTTACCATTTAATTACAAATATAGCTAACCAGAACTCACTCACTTCAATGCGAGTCGACTAAAAAACAATTTGTAGTTTAAATAATTTCAATGTATATATTTACGAGTTTAACGAATTTCGTTATTTAAATACAATTCATGAGTACATATACACACAAAGAAATAAAAATACGTAAAATATTCAATATAAAAATATCAAAATCATTCGAGACTACTTCTTGATTCACGCTGAGATTGTACTTCCGATTCCTGTATTTTTTTATACTTTATAAAGCTTTGCGTATCCCTGCTATTAATCTGGTACTTTTTCTTACAATTCGATTAAAATTCCTTCCTTCTTTTTTAATGCAAACAATATGCTACCAGTATGGTGAGCAGGGTAGTCAGGCTGAATGTTGCCAAATTGCTGTTCGCACCTGAAACATGCAGACCGGACTCCGCCGAAAGTTGGGCAGATGAATGATGTAGCATCACTTCACCAGGTAATTTTAAGATATCGGGTTGTGCACCAGGTACAAATGGTGCAAGTGGCACTGAACCCTCTGGTATAGGTGTAGTCACCAAGGGTGCAAGCTGTACGCCGCCGACTAAAGTGGTTGGTTGTACTGGTGATGCTGCTGTTGGCGTCAATGCTGCTGGTGTACCAGCAGCTGTATTAGCTGCATCGGCAACTGTTGTATTTGTAGCAGCTGGGACCGGTTCTGGTGGTGGCGCTGGATAGCAAGCAATCTTTTCAACTTCAATTGTCTTCGTAGGATCAGCTGGATCGGGTTCAGGTACACGTACTGGAACGCAAATAATGCCACCTGGTGGTGGTGCAGCATTTGGATCAGCAGGTGCCGCTGGAGCACCAGGAGCTGCACCTTGAGCTGAAGCTGGAGCAGCTTCAGAAGCAACAGGTGTTGGTTGATTTGTAGCAGCAACGGGCGCAGCAGCAGCCACAACAGCATTTGGCTCAACTGACGCAGCAGGTTGTGGGGCAGGTGCAAATGGTGCAAGTTGTGGAGGAGCACCAGCGACAGCAGGGGCAGCCGGAGCAGCAGCATTAACAGCAGGTACAGTTTGAGCAGGTTGAGCAGCTCCAGTATTAATAACGGTTGTGCCTGAACCAACATCTGTAGTGGTTACAGAGCCAGGTGGTCCATTGTTAATGATAATTATCTTGTCATCACCACCGCTGCTACCGCCGCCACCACCACCACCACCGCCATAGCCACCACTTGGTACATGTTCCACCACGCGTGTTTGTGTAGGAGTTAAGGCGTGTCCAAGAATAGCACCACCAAGTGCTCCAGCAATGAGTCCAGTACCTAAAAAGCAAATTAAATGATTTAACATCAAAGCTAATCAACACAAAACCTCCAGTTAACATACCTAAGCCAAATCCTGATGAACTTTTTGGCGGTTGTGCATAATACGTAGCTCCAGCGGGCAACGCACCACCTGGCTGTATGAAAGTGGCTCCTGCAGGCAAAGCAGCAGGCCCAACTGGTGCTGAAGGATAATAAGTAGCGCCATGTGGCATACCACCAGCGGGGTAGTATGACGCACCGGCTGGTGCGCCATAGCCAGCTGGATGATATGAAGCGCCAGCGGGAATTTGTCCAGCAGGGTGATACGTAGCACCTGCTGGCAACTGTCCAGCTGGATGATACGTTGCACCCGCAGGTAAATGACCTGGTGCATGATATGTAGCACCAGCGGGCAGACTTGAACCAGCAGGATAGTATGAAGCGCCAGATTGTTGTCGTGGATAACTAGAGTGTACGCCTTGAACATTGGTTGCGCTGATGGGTGTGTGTACTCCGCTGCCAAAACCGCCGCCAGTCATGTTCTGTCGCGGACGATAAGTTTGCGCTGGATTATAATGATTGGTACCAGTATTAGTATTGCTGCCAGTATTGGTACGCATGGCACCGGTATTAGTTGCTGCCGAGTAGCTCGGTGGTTGTGCAGGTGCTTTATAGGCAGGATTATATGCCGGTGGTTGTTCATGTATATTAGTTCTAGCACCTCCAGCTGGATTATGCGCTGTATAGGCAGGTGGTGGTCCTTGTGGCTGCTTCGGTGGGTTCCAGCCAATTGGTGCAGGTGCTGGTGCAGCCGGATGTGCTGCAGTGTGTGTATTATGAATACTGCTGCCATGATTAACATTGGTTGCATGTGATGGGTGATAGCTGAGACGTGTCAAATCCGAGTTTGAATGTGCCGGCTTCGAGATACTTCCACCATTCGACGAAGATGTACGTCTGTGTGTGCTAGAAGAGCTAGAACTTGAGGTACGTCTACTGCTGCCACCGAATAGCTTCTTTGCATTTACTCCATACTGCATGCATTCGCCTGCTATCAGCAGCACAATCAGCAAAAAGCTGATTGCGCTGTGTCGTCTAACACGGAGCATCACTGAATTCGTTTGCTAAAATTTTAGATTATAGAAATTGTTTTTTTTATTTAGTTTATTTCACTTGATTGATATAAATTAAATTGAATTAGGTTATTCGCGATTACGATGTATTCTCGTTGTCGGTTCCGTTGCTACTGATTGAACATCGGAACAAGTATTTCATGAAACCGAACGACAAGCAATGATATTTGCGTCAATGAAGTTACTTGGAATTCTCATAAATTCTTGGTGCTAAGCTTTTACTTTTCTGCAATAATGATCTCTCTGAGCAACAAGTTTTTGTAGAAGTATTTTTTTTTTTTTTTTTGCTTTATTTTTAGTTTATTTCAATTGATGTAAACTTTTTATATCTGACAAATTATTTTCAGTTTTTTTGTTTCAGTCACTTTTGTTGTTTTTTTAAAATAAATCTCACATAAGCAATTTATTCAATTTACGCTGAAATACATAGCGATTGTATTATACACGAATTTATTTACAATTGAAACTGACATTACATCGCATAAAAAAAAAACCGGAATAAATTCAATTGCAGTTGTATCTTTATGCATGCTAAATATTTTTATTTGTATCTAGATACATTCTCATCTCTATTGTATATTGAGTGTATTTATATACATTGTATCTATTTGTCAAACAATAATTAAGCAAATGCAAGCATTGTTTGCGGAACTTGTACGTGTTTGTACCTAAATAATTATATTTGCAAATGATTCATTTCCATAGAATACAATTTTTTTATACGCAAAACATGCTTCTGTATTAAAATAGAATTAAAACAGCAACAGAAATGTTACTTTCATACGTATCTGGCGTAATCTTTTTGTTTGTTCTTTTTGGGTCTTGTTTAGTCTTACTTTAATATGAAAAAAGTGTTCAATCGATATTAACAATGCCCTAATGACATTTGACACACCCTAGTGTAAATATTTTAACTGGTCCTCTTCAGACTTAGCACGCCACAGTTTATTGACGTCATTTGTTGCCACAACAGTTGTCACCCACAAAAGAGGCGCCTGTCATATTTACATGAAATGTCACTCTTTATTTCTTTATTTTAGTTTGTTTGTTTTTAATTAATTAAGCTACAAATGCTTAGCATTCTTGAAAGCGTTGTAGTTAAGCAATAAAATGGTTGTAATTTAAATAAAAAAAAATGCTTTTAAGCTATTTTGAAGGTCAAATTTAAATTAACGTAGGAGTCGTAACTTGTAATTTTGAATAAACTAGATACAAATCGAAGTGACATTGGCAAAAATTGAAAAATTTAGTTTGAAACTGCTACTCATATATTTCAGATTTAGCGACCTAAAACTCATAAATTCTTGCACAGACGAACGGACTTAGCTGTATATGTACTATATACTATATACAATATATTATAACAATTGTTTCTCTGTCTGTTCTTATGTCCGTCCGTCAGTTTTTTTTTTATTTTATATCTGATCTGTCTCTTAGTTTGCTGCTTGTGCCTTACTATGAATACTTTAAGTCTTGGCAAATGTATTTAAATTAATATGTAAAAAATTGGTGTAAAATTGTAAATTGATTTGTGATTTATATAAAGAATTTTTAATATTTCACGTCTTTCAAAATTCATAAAAAAGATAAGATTATGAAATATGTGTGTCCTGAAGTGATTATAATGCATGTACACCTAAATACATTTTATATGTTATATAAAAATTAAATCATAACTTGAAAAAAGACTTCATCAATTTCATTCATATTTTTTTTATTTTTCTAATACTTTGTAAAAATAATAAGAAAAATTAACAAAATTGCCCAGAAAACTGATCCGAAAACTTCTGCGCCCTAAATTATACCAGATATTAGAAAAAAAAACCTTTTCCAAAAATATCAAGATTTTAAAAGAACTGGACCCAAAATCGCTTGATAGGAAAACATTTGAACATGAGCACATTTTGAAGTTAAACCAAAAGCAAAAAAAATAAGAGAGAACGATGAAGTTGGGTATGCTCGACTGCAAAATACCATGTATTCTAAATAACTATTTGCAACTCCCGAGCAAGGCCGGGTATTTTGTCTTATATTTATATATTTCTTTATTTTATGTTTAACTCTCTTAACTATGCTATACAGTAGTGACGTAGTTGTTCAATGTTCAAAAAATACTTGAATTTCCAAAAAGCTCAAACATGTTTGTGCCTCAGACAACATTTACCGAATATTTTTTTTGTTACGCATGCGTTGCAGCTATGACGTCATTTTCTCAATGTTTTTATTTATTAATCGATTTACGCGACAAGATTGTAAACAAGACACATGTCAATTATTGTATTATTATTATTTTTTTTTATTATGACGATTTATAAAATAGACTAATCACAACGCTTGATGATAAGGAATGTTCGCGGAAATCAGTAGAAATTTACTTATCGAATAAGTTCAAGTGTCGAGAACATTTTAAAATAAATCAAAAGAAAAAAAACCCAGTAAACTGATAAAGTTTTTTAATGCGAATCTGTAGTTCAGCGAAGCGTGCATCATTTATTTGTTTATTTTTATTGTGTTAAAAACTTGTTTTAATGAGCACAGTGAAATTTAAAAAAAATAAATAAATAAATAACAAAAAATATAGACAACTTTGTTACCTAATAGGCGCTCAAGTGTTACGGTTATTCGGCGAGGCTTTCGCCTGTTATGATGGCCAAGTTGAGCAAAATATTTTTTTTGTATATGTTACATCTATGAATTTTTAGTTAATCAGCAGTAAAAGTAAATATTTATACAAATGATTTATCACAATGATTTAAATCTTGCTTGTTTGTATTAAATTGTACCCAAAAAAATGGTTTTAATCAAGTTTTTCGTGCGTAAAAATTGTAGTTCACATAATGAAGTCTTTTATTAATTTATTTATTTAAGTGTTTTTTAATTATTTTTAATAGTTAGTTAGTATTTTAATGTGACGCTGCTACTTATCAGAAACAGATAAAATTTTATATTAAACAAGTGAGTCATAAAAACTTCACAGATTTTTTTCTTTAATTACTTAAATAATTTACAACAAAAATTCATGCTATTAGATAGAAGTGTAAGCTGTTTATGTAGTATCTTAAAATTGTATCTAATATAATTCCTGAGATTTCGAATGGCAATTCAAAAAAAAAAAAAAAAAAAATGATGCTTTCATTGCTTTGAAATATTTTTTTAATCGTTCCTCCCCTATTTTTGTCCTAATTCAGCATTTTTATTAGAATGTTATTTTAATTTTTTTTATGTTAAAACCTTAAGTGCAACAACATCAAAGCAAAACCACAATCGTGTAAACTAAAATATTTTATTAGATGCTCAAGTTTGGGATTAATATACAAAAGATATTTCTTTAAGATATTTTATGTTAAAATCATGCTATTTTTGTATATTTTATGATCCAGTGAAGCTTTCTTTAAAAAAATGTTTTCTAAAAAGTCAAATGCATTTTGAATTTTCAAATGCATTCCGAAACATTAATTTTTAAACAAAATATTATTAAAAGTGAAACCACTTTTATAGTTTGAATCTTAAAAAAAAAAGATTTTGTGGGAGCTTTTTTTGATTTAAATAAGTTTTTTTGTTCAAATATTTCTAGATTTTTAAGCTCTTCAGAAAAATATGATTGGGTATTCAAAATAAAAATAGTTCAGTAATCTTGATTTTGAAAGTAATTATGAAAGTTCACTGGCTCATATGCAGACATGAAAGAATAGTAGAAATCTTCTAACTAGTTCTTTGCGATGGCTGTAAACATAGGAAAGAGAAGTAAAATATAAAATATTCGGAATTCAAGCAACTAAGTTAATACTTCTAAGATAATGGGCCTTACTAGTAATCAACTAAAGAAAAAATCGACTCACTATAATCATTAGCCTATATTTTTTGTGATTCAAGGCAAATAAGCCCACACAAACCCACCGATTTTAGTTTTTTAAATTTGAGTGTTACAGTAAAATACAGTTCGTAGGTACCGCAAAAATATATAATAAACAAGTTCAGATCTTTAGATCAAAATAATAACGTTTTTTTAGAACATGCGGAAATTTTGCTATATCTACAAAATTGTAATATTTTTCAATATTTGACTTCATAATCAAAGGAAAATATTAACGATCTAACTTGTCGATATTCCATAGAATTTATTATGACAATAACAAAATCTTTGAAAGTAGTTATCTGCTTAAAGGAGATTTCACTGTATTCAAAAGAATTTCAGCTGACTTTTATCAAGTTTCGAATTATAATTGTATTTAAATATTTAATTTTAGTAATTCGCAGACACAGAATTCGTTGACGCAGATAGCATTTAAATTGATATGCAATTCGAGTATATTTTTTGTATGAGTTCATCCAAAATTTTATTTGTTTTGAATTTTGTGAAACGTGTGGATTTGTTTATATATTTTTTCTATATATATTTGATCTTCAAAATCACCTTGAATTAGTTCAAACATTTTTCGATTTTTTTTTTAAACAATTGCAAATATTTATCGCTTTTTTTTATTAATTTTTAATTAATTAAAGACTGGCCAAATGGACGAATAATTCGATTCAATTTAAACCGGTTTTGCGCCGCAAAATATAAAATAATAAAATAATTGCAATTGTATTTATTTTACATACTTATTTTTCTTGTTTTGCCGTTTGATGATTTCTTGTTTTTATTTATTCCAAATACATATGTATTTTTTTATGTTTGGCTTCTTTTAATTTCGCGCGTTTTATTTTCGAAATGTGTCTGTCTCGTTTAAAGTTTCTCAAATAACTAAAAATGTTTTTCGAAAACAATTTTTCTTTTTTCCTCTATTCACGTCAGGCTGCTCTCAATCGCAGCTATGCCTCTCGTTACTTTAAACATGTTTTAAAGAGCGAACAGTGGTATTATGCTCCAAAAAAATATATTATATTATGCTTTGCATAAGTGAGCAATAAACAAGTTGAGAGCATGGGAAAGCTGTGCCAGAGTTCTTACAAATGTTTGAAAAAATATATCACAAATATTTGTCAATGCAAATGTTATATTGAACATTTTTATTAGGTTTCAAATATTTTAAGTAGTATTTAAAAGCTAGTGCAACAACACCCCGGATTTTTGTATTTTTAACTTAATATTTTACAACTTAATTAATAAATATTTATTATATTCGTGTGCATTTTTAACTTGTTTGTTGTTTAATGTTGATTCGACCTTTTTTTTAAATTAAAAATTATATGAATTTTTAATTAAAATAAACTCAACGTTCTTTTATAATCTTGGTTTAAGAACGAGTATTCCAAAGAGCACCAGTTCATTTTTCAACATTGTCAATAGTATCACTTCATTATTTATTTATTCATTTTCAGGTTGACAATTGTATATATACTTATCTCTATATATAATGAAGTTTCGTTAATCGAACTACTGTTAGGCCTTGCGTAAGCTAGTTGCTTGAATAGTAGAAAATATATTTATGTAAATTAAAACTCGTTCAACTTCAGCAAAAATTTATCATGCATGAAAACATAGAACAAAAAGGGAAAATTATTTGTAATATTGCAAACCACTGTACGACAACTGAGGAGAGCGGGAGTCATACTTTGTTTTTCTTTTTGCCTCTTTGTATATAGCTACCGGCTACATTTGTTGTTGTTTGTTTTTACAACAGCTTCTCGCTACTCTTTTTGATGGAATAAGACAATCAACAGTTCGTCGATTTTGGTTTTGTATTATTTTACTATACCCTGTACCCAATGGGCAAAAGGGTATATTAAATTTGTGCAAATATATGTAACAGACAGAAGGAGGCATGGTAGACCCAATAAATTATATATATTCTCGATCAGCATTGAAAAGGGAGTCGATCTTGATATGTCCGTCTGTCTGTCATGCTCTCTGCCGTATGAAAATGATTATCTTAGAGTCTATAAGATATAGACCTACTATATTTAAATCTTAGACTCTCTTAAGTTTGCACTTACAAACGGTTTTTCTCTAGGGGTACCTCCCATACAAATCTACCCCATACAATTTTGGGTTTTGCATAAAAACGTCTTTGTTTTTTATTCTAGCAAGTTTAAATTTAGTACAAATTATGACTAGGATAGTTCCAATAAAATATTCCAAAATGCGTAGGACCACAAAAATTGTAGGTATAGCCCCATTAAAATTTATCCCATATTTTTAAATTTTTTGTATGAAAATACCATACAATAAGGTATGTTACTATGGTAGTACTTAACTTGAGGAACTTAAAGATTTTGTACAGGGTATCTTGCAGTCGAGCATACTCGACTTCAGCTTTCTTTCTTGTTTTATTTTCCAATACCATATGTCAAGATATTACTAACGCTCCTCGTTCGGATTTGGGTTACCATTGCGTGTAATGAGGAAAATAAATGAATACTACACATGTATTATTTTCAAAATCGTAGCATCAAAATGGTAGGTACTGTACTCAATATAGCATTTGTATAAAACTTTTTTCGTGTGTTACACTAATAGCTTCCCTACTTATTGAGCCCATATTTGCTGACATACTTTGGTGAGTTTTGCTTAGTCTGAAACCAAACTGTGGTACAAAGATTAAGAGAGGATATATGTTTATTTCATCCAAGCCTTCAACGAAGTCATGATGCAGTTGTACAAGGTGAAGTATTTTACCCGGTCTCTTTCTGACTATCACTGTATATTTTGCTAACATATTTTGGAGAGTGTTATTCCGAGTGATAGTAAATTGTGGTGAAAATATAGATAAATAAATATAAAGGATTGTTTTGTGACTTCTGAATATTGTTGACGTTGAATTTATTCCATATGAAAAACTTGAAAAGCTTTTCGACTGATTAAATAGCAATAATCTAGTTAAACACTCAAAGATGCTTTTTTCTGTCAGTGTTTACTTCAACTTTAACGAAAATTCAGATTAATCAAGAGTACAATTTGATTGATAAGCCATGATCTGTATATGTGAACCATTTTAATGATATCATTTGTCACAGCTCAAGCAACCATGAGCGCCTTAATGAATACAATAGCCAAACAAGCCAGAACTTTTCAAGGAACTACATATTTTTGAAAAAAAAAAAAAAAAAAAATAAAATAAATAAAATATAACACATTTTTCTCAATTTTAACTAAATTATTATTCATTGTAGACAATCGAGTTTTATTTTATTATTCGTAAATAGTACATAGATCTAAATAAAAATAATGTTCGTTTTTACAAACGATCCGCTTATAAAATTAAATCAGAAGTTCTTTATTGTTTACATTGTCTTCACCACCACCACCAATGTCACCAGCAACAATCGGAGGTTCCGTTGTTGTTGTACTAACCGGTAAACATTCCTGATATTGTACCTCAACGGTTTTAGTAGCATCCTCTGAATCTGGTTCTGAATAGGTGCGTGTAACACATTTTACTTCGGGCGTTTGATTTGGCACCTGAATGCAAACCACTTTTTCTACTTCTTGCATGAATTCGGCATTTTTCGGATCAGTTTCGTTAATGAGAACTGGAAAACATAGAATGCTACCAGGTGCTGGTGCTACTAAAGGCGTTTCGGGTGTTACTGTTTTTGTATCATTTAAATTTTCTGTTGTAACTGTTGGTGTAGATGGCATCGAAATAGTTTGTGTATCGTTTAAATCTTGTGCGGTTTTTTGATAAAACATTTTTTTAATGCTTCTTTCCGTTTGTTCTGAAGACAAAAGACTATCATTAAATGCACCTTGTGGCATATCGGTTTCCATTGACCACAAATGCGTTCCTTCATTTGAAGCGGATATAGCATCATCTTTGGTCTCAGAATTATCAATTTGTTGTTGTTGATTTTCGTCTCTATTTATGACTATGACACGAGGACCAGTAGAACCTTGAGTATCACTAGGCTGCGAAACTTGTTCCCGAATAATATGTTGTTGACGATTTCTGAAAAACATATTATTCATCATATGACCGGTTAACATGCCAATCAAGAAATGATCATGACCTATAAAAAATGAAAATATGCATAAATATAGATATACATTTTTTTTTTTTTTATAAAAAAAAAGAAAATACTTAACCTGGACGCATTGGCTGCTGCTCATAATAGTGTGCTCCGATTGGTATTGCAGCAGCATTTGGATAAAATGTGGGTTGATTTGCTGCATTATAGGAGGCACCACCTGCATGATAGCCATAGTTTGTTGGATAATACGCAGTTGGATTATACCCTGCTGGCATTTGTTGTTTTGGATAACTTGGCATTTGCTTGGATTGTGTTATGGGTTTTGAGGCAGCTTTCATTGAAGACGCAGATGCTATAGAAACGGATGGTGACGTCATTGCGGTGTGCATTGGCGAACCACTCAAAACACGACGTCCATTGCCAGATGACGATGGTTTCTTATATTTACGCCAACCACCGAATAGTCCTCCAAATGAACCACCGCCACGACCGCGCCCACCACGTGCCTCGGTCAATGTTGCAATTATTGCAAGCAGCAAAAATGCAAGCAAATAAAAATGAGTTTTTCTAAATTTCATTTTCAGATTTTCACGCGCCAATTTTATTATTAAATTTTTATTTTTTTTATTTTAATTCGTAGAAAAGTTGACCACTCGCTGTGATCTAACATAAACGACTGTAACGACTGATTTTGTTATGTTGAATGTGATACGTTCAGATATGATATATGCACACGTATATAAGTGACCTAGTCCAGGAAAAATATTTCACTCTTAATTCATATGAAAAGTGTGAAACAGGTATATTCAGTTTGTCGGAGAGTTTGTAACGCATTAAAGGAGACATCGTGGACTCTACAATGTATATATATTCTTGATCAGCTTGTCGGGGTGAGTCGCTCTAGCTATATCTGTCCGTCTATTCATCAATCCGTCCGTCTGTTTGTTGCTGCGCAATTAATTCGCTCAGTTTTAAAGATATTGTGCTGAAATTTTAAACTCAATCTTTTCTGGATCTTGTATGTCAAAATCAATGTGGCATGCCCATTTTTAGGTATAGCCCCCATACAAACATTCAACATTTTGTCAAGTTCTTATACGAAAAAAATTATTGATAAAGCTTTGGATTCTAATATGGTACAAATGCTTTTTATATGAACCGCGAATTTCATAATTTTTAAAAATTGTTGGGTTCGTTTAGTATTTTTAGATAAAATTTTATACAAATGCCGAACACTGATTCACGCCGAATTATGTGTGACAGGTATAAAAGCTACGGTCCAACCGAAGTTAACGTTTTTTTTTCTTGTTATTTATTTATTTACATTTTTTTAATAATAAATTTAACACAAAAATTGTTTTTATCACAGTTTGAGCGTACACTACTCGTATGTATCGTATCTACACTAGGGTGGTCCAAAAATAGTGTGTTCCCAACCCCTAGGATTGTTCTATATCGAAAATATGAAGACCTTTTTTTTATTTACCAGACAATATTTAATGGTGCCGCTAAGACCCTGAAGTTTCCCATGTATTTTACATGGGAAAAAATAAATAATAAAAGATTGGATATTATTCTATGAACGTTTATGAAGAGAAACATAGTCGTCCGGTTAAAAATTATTATTTTTCTACACTTAATTTAAAAAAATATGTTAAATAATACATGAGAAACATCAGTGGGTTTGCGGCACTATTTAATATTATCTGATTAAAAAATATAACGGGTCTTCTTATTTTCGATATAGAACAATTCTAAAGGGTGGGAGCATAAAAATGCTGTAAAAAATGTTTTCCATACATTTTTGTACCACCCTAATCTACAAATTACGCTCATAAAATGAAACTGACGCAAAAATTGAATGAGTGTTCGAGGCGTCGCAATAATTCAATTGTCACTAATTGAGTCGCACTCAAATTCTTGGATTTTCATAATGCTGTAAAAAACAATTTGCCAAATGTATCGCTTAAGTACGAGCGTGTTTACTAGCTGCGAAGATCCGTTTTATGGTTTGACGACATAAAATAATCACGTTCAATGCCCGGCTGTGTATTATACTACTACGTCTTCACCTTAAACACAGCCAAAGTACAATAATTTAAGACAATATAAATTTATTGTTTATTAAATAATAAACTATAATTTGGATTTTATTGCATTTATTATACAAACATGTTTTTCTCAATTGTATTAAATAGATTAAATAAAAAATGTATTATTTAGTATATTTTTTGTGATTCACTTTTGGAATTACTATGGAATTTTCGATACTTTTGCCTCAAACTGCTATCTTAGTTGTGATTTGAAAAAAAAAAATTTTTAGTGTTGATCCCAATTAGGACAAATTGAATAAGTCTTTTTTCCGACGAGCGGAAAAAGTAGGATTTATTGCTAAAGTGCGAAACAGCAAGTTGATGTCACAAAATTATTTGAAAAGCACTATTTGTGACACCCAAGCATGGCCGAATATATTTTGATAGTCTATATATATAAAAATATATAGCTGTGCGTTTACAACGCTAAAACTCGAGAATGACTCGACCGATTTGAACAATTTTTTTTGTTTTGTTGCTCTCATCATAGATGTGGTCAGAAAGGAAAAAAATTTTAAAAATTTTGACCCGGGGCCTAATGGGGGGCCTTGAAACCGGAAAGCCATATCTTTGGAGTGAATAGACGTAGAGACTTAAAAAGGGCTCATTTGAAAGATGGTTAAAGAACATTTTTAGCGTTCAAGGTGTTCATGGGATTTCCGGAACTTGGACCTGGGACCCATATGTGGACCCAATATAGATTTTTTAACCAATTTTTTTTTTTTATTACAGGTAAGCACTTAGACGGGATTTTTATAAAATTTTGACCCGGGGCCTAATGGGGTCTTGAAACCGGAAAAGCAATATCTTTAGAATGAATAGACGTAGAGACTTGAGACAGGGCTCATTTGAAAGATGGTTAAAAACATTTTTAGCGTTCAAGGTGTTCAAGGGATTTCCGGAATTTGGACCTGGGACCCATATGTGGACCCAATATAGATTTTTTGACCAAATTTTTTTTTTTTTATTACAGGTGAGCACTTAGACGTGATTTTAGAAAATTTTGACCCGGGGCCTAATTAAAGCCTTGAAAAAAAAGTCATGCATTTGGATTGAATAGACGTAGAGACTTGAAACTGGGCGCATTTGAATGATGGTTAGTCGTGTTTAAGGGATTTCCAAAATTTGAACCCACATTTTTGAAAAATTTATATTTAGCCACCAAAGAGAAGAGAAAAAAAAAACGCGAGCAAAGCCGCGGGTACCTGCTATATAATATATAAAAATATCATGTCACAGCGTTTGAAACGACACTCCACGAAAACGGGTTGACTGATTCTTATGAAATATTGTGTATATATTCAGTTGGTCTAAGAATCAGACATAAACTATTTTTCATACCACTACCGTTGTCCCCATTGAATTAATAATTAATTCATCTAATATTTCCTGAAACAACTCCACGTATTTAAATTAATTTTGTAGATGTCTATTTTTGGTCCAACTTACACAAAAAAGGAAGTACGTAGTTTTAGAAAAATGAGCGGTGGGCGTGGCTTCCATAGAAGTATTTGAGAGAAAATTAATTCGGTATACAAAAAAACGGACGATGGGGCCTCGCCCCATAAAAGCGATCAAAAAAATTAATTTTATTATTTTATTAATTGAACATCAGAAATGAAACTCGGTATAAATGTTATTACACCGAGAAAAGTATAATCCATTGGACAAATGAGAGGTGGTACAGCTAGTCTCTTATAATTTCGAATTCTTTATATATTTTCGACTCGTAATGTCTTTTCAAATTTACGAATAAAGTGATAAGGTTTCCGTCATGAAATTAATTCTATGAATTCGATTTGCGTCAAAATATTTATTAAAACATTTAAACATTATTCATTATAAGAAGCATTTCATCAGCTCTAAAACCTTTAGCCTTTAAATATTTCTTTTTTTCTTGTTCTTCCAATTTTTAAAGAATTTACTTGTCCCAGATTAATGATTTTATGAATTACTCATCGACAAAAATCTGAAAACATAAATGAAGCAGTTGATTCTGAAAATATCGAACAGATTAGAGAATAAATCTGTTGCGAACTTGCAAAGGTAAGTTTTTTGACACAAATTTTAACAGGGCCTTGGTGCAGCCATATCCAAATAAATCCATAACAAGAATTCTTACATTCCACCGAGTGTAACTATTATGTTAATCACTAAGTGGTAAGTCCAATACATGAGATCGTTTAAGTCTACGAGGTATTTCAGAATTGCGAGATCATTTGACGGGTTGTTTTCAAATGTGAATAATGTTTTGGTGGAAAGGAGCGTCACTTACAACTTAGAAACCTGATATGAAATTCTAATTTATTTAATCAATAATTGGAAAGAAGCAAATTCTTTAAAAATTGGAAAAAAAACAAATGTTTAAAGGCAATAGTTCATGAAATGTTTATTATAAAAGATAATGTTTGAATGTTTAAAGAAATATTTTGACGCATATCACCTCTCAAACCGAATTCATAGAATTATGATAACCTTATCATTTTATTCGTAGATTTAAAAAGATGACCCGAAAAAAGAAACGAAATTTAAATATTCAAAATTTGAAGAGATAATAAAATTTTGCTATAAAACTCGACAGTTTAGTATAATTCTGAACATACTGAAAGCACATCGCGAAACATTAAAATTAAATTAATATTTTGCAAAAATGTTTAACAGAAAATATTTTTATTTCGCCATATTTTTGTTGGTCGTGTTAAATATTGGAGTTTTAGAAGCAAAAGGGACAAGTCGAAGTAGTGGTCGTAGTCGTAGTCGTAGTAGTGGTCGTAGTTGGTTCAGTGGTTGGTTTTCATCAAAATCCAGTCATGGAAGCTCAAGTTCCAGTTATGCAAGCTCAAGTTCCAGTCATGACAGTTATGGAGGAAACAGTTATGGAAGAAACGTTGATCAGTTATGGAAGTTTAAACAGTAAATCATCACACGATTCTGGCTACTGGCACAGTTCGTACCATCCGAGATCTTCTTCGAGTAACAACTATGGCAGTAACAAGTGTAACGATTGGAATCGTAATGATCCGGATTATTGGCAAAGGTGCGCAAATTCTGTAATGGGTCTAAAAGTGAATCATAAAGTGCATATAATATGGCTCGCAGCATTTTTTGGCGATTTATTTTATTTAATAAAATTTTGAAATAAACGTGTTATTGTTGTAAATAAAATTAATAAATAATTCAACTTTAAAAATTAATGGTTTCATGAAATTCATCATAATTATTCGATTTTCATTCGTTCATTGAACAAGACCCCATTTTGTAAATCTGGTTTTTTTTGGGCTTCTGTGCATATGAATGTGTTTTTGACAAACACTAATAATAATGCAAATATTTTTTCAGTTCGTTTTTTTTTAATTTTTGTTAAGAATTAGGTCAGGCGCCATCTGTTTCTGAAGAGTTAACCATTAGCGCCATCTGCTTGAGTGAACAAAGATATATTTCAGCCGCTAGCCAGCGTCAGCGGAACAAGTTATCTGTCGGGCGACATCTTGCGGCCAGCTGTGAGAATATTATCGGGCGACATCTTGTGACAATTTTTGAAAATACTTCCGCTGTTTTATTTTTATTCAATTTTAAAATCGATTGAAAATTGAATACCTTATATTTTATATAAATAACTACTATTTTCACACAAAAAATAGAAAATGAACGGCACTTTCATTTTTGCATTGGATGACATTAGACATTAATTAATTTGGATTGACTATATTCATAAATAATAGGCTTTCAGGTCAATATCTTTAAAATTAAATTATATACAGACAGACATACTGCAGACAGATAGACGGACATGGCTAAATCGATTCGTCTTGTCGAGGTGATCAAGAATATGTATATATTTTATAGGGTTTGTAATGTGTTACAAACTTTCCGACAAACAAAATATACCTGTTTCCCACTATGTATATCCTTGATCGCGTCATAAATCTCTTGATCTACTCATTCGATATTACTTTTTGCGTTTCAAGGCTCCATTAGGCGCTAAGTCAAATAGTAAAAAAATTTTTTAATATATATACATATTTAAAAAAAAATTCCTTAAAAAATCTTGTTTGGGCCTCAGGTCCAAAACTTCAAAAATCCCAGAAACATGTCAAAAGTATTTTTTTTAAACATATTTCATTTGTTGTTTTTAAGCTAAATCTGTCTGTGATATACTATAAGATGTATTAAAAAGGGGGTTAATTTTTTATTTATTTATTCTTTTAGTTTTTATTTATATATTTTTTTTTTTAATTAAGAAATTAATTAAATTAATTAACAAACATTCGCAAATAAAACTGTTCAAGACGCTCCCACACCAGCGTCATAAAAATAAAATAAATAATTTCTGAAAATTGACAAAGGTTTAGAAAATCTGGTTGGGTAAAGTAATAATTTACATAAACTTGTCGTGTATCTTCATCTCATATACATATGTATGTGTATGCATGTGAATATACTATAAAGATTCATTTGTGTTTGAGGTAATTGAAGTTTAACTGCGCATGTAATAAAAGCAATTTCAGCTATTTTTAACGCATTAACGCATAAATAATAAAATGGTGAGAATGAAAAAAAAAAAGTAATATGGCGAACACAAGAAGAGGAAGTTGAAATAAATAAAAAGCGAAAACAACAATAACAAATGTCAAGAAAAACAAAAGAAAGACGAATAAAAAATAGAGCAGGAGGTATTAAATGAAGACAACAAGTAGAACGGAAGCTTTCCGGTGTCCTTTCATTTATATACATATATATATTTTTTTGTTGACTTCGAGCATTACGTACAGCGGTAAAAGGGGAACTCTTAAACTTTTTAAATGTGTTGAAAAAAAAAAAAAAAATACTCAAGAAGTTTTCCATTTTGGCTGCCCTATCCGCGAGACGATTTAGACGTCATAAAACAAATGTAAAAAACTTTTTGGTATCAACCTCGTTGCAGACAAGGTAAAGAAATAAAATTTTATATATTTTTCTGTTGTTCTGAAATATGTGTATTTTGTTGTTTTATATTTAGAAATTATTGTCTTGACTGATTAGCTGATGTACTCATTTACAAAAAAAAAATCTATTTGCAAAAGCAGAACCGAAGCCTAAATACCCGTCACACGAATCTTTAAAGAGTTTGTGTGATCATCAGTGGCTTAGATAGAACTACGAGATGGGATGGGTGGGGTCAATGGCCTGATACAACTCCAGTTTAGATTTAATATTAGTATCAAATTTTAAGCTAAAAATACAGATAAAACAATAATTTTCTAGAAAATATAAGACAATGAGACGTAAGTTTATATAAGACTAAACGTTATAATTGCCCGATCCGTACCATATCGGTGGTGTGTAAATAGGATGGTATTAGATGTGTTTTTACCCAATTTGAATTGACTACATTCATAAATTATACCTATTTTCATACATAAATTCGATAATGGGCGGTACATTTGTATGGGAGATATACCTCAGAGTGTGCGAGGCTGTCTGAATTTAACATACAAACTACCTAGGTATGAGAAAAGCTTAAGTTTCGAGATTCAGCTCAATATCTTTAAAACTGAGCGTGTGAATCACCTCGCAACAGACAGGACAGACAGATGGACATGGCAAGATCGACTCGTCTCATCAAGCTGATCAAGAATATATATACATATACTTTATGACGTCTCCTTAAATCGTTACAAACTTTTCAACAAACTAAATATACCCGTTTACACTATGTGTAACGTGTATAAAAAATAATAATAGGAAAAAAAAACCTTTCCCTCGTTAGCCTGAAATGGTTTTTATGTTATTTAATTTTATTTATATGTAAAAATCAAAATTTATATTCAAAAACGGGCAAAGTCGGGTACACACATTGTATATAGTATGTACGCACATATATGTATGTACTTATGTATTATAAATGCAATCACATTCGTTCACGCACGTAAATAAATGAGCGACTTATTCATTGTGTTAGCCATTAAGGTGGCTCTCTGCTTGGACTGTGATATATAACACGCTCATAATTGGTCATAAATCTGACAAATGTAATTTGTCATCACTCAAGCAGCAAGCGAACGAACGAACGAAAGAGCGATGAACAGTCATCATGTTGAGGTAACCAGGATACCAGGTCCTTCCCTCAACTATACTCAACTCCACTTGACTATACATGCTTCTTCACATTCTACAATATAGTACATTGCTGTCCTCGGCGTACAACGTTGTACTCAGTGTTGACGAGTGTGAAAATGAAAAAGGTGCTTGACACAAAATGTCAGCTGCAAATTTTTTTATTGTACAATCCTCGAATTCTCGAAGTTAAAGGCATCTCATCTCATCCCAGCCCATTCCATGCCTCCATGCATGCACTTCAGTTCACCTAGTCTAGTCAGTTTTTATGCGAATTCCGCAAAGGTGACTCATAAAATTTGTCGTTTATGTGTGTGTATTTTTTTTTTTCGCTTACAATTTTGTACGAAAAAAATAAATATGTATCTGGTAGCACAATATACAAAGTCAAACACATTCGTATCTATGTATATGATAGGTAGCCAATTTGCGCAGTTTTATTGTTTTTATATATTTTTTTTTATTTAAACCGCGAAGTAGTTACATTTATGATTTTGGGTCAGGTTCTCAAATAGCTTATAAATATTTTTAAAACAAATACGCTGACGCTTTTGGTTTATTGTTGTTTTTCGATCTTAAATAAGACAGTGATCTTTTTTTTGAATGTCATATCTCTCCCCATTCCCCTGTAAGAGCTAAGGAATCGGATATAAGAAAAATACTTTTCAAACGCAGGAAAAAAATGAAAAAGGCCTTAGTTGAAGTTGAGATTGTAACTGAAAGTACAATCAGCAACAGGCCACTTGATTATGACGAGGTAATTCCTGGAAATTATAAATAACAAAGTGCTTCTTATTTTAAAGAAAGCAGATAAGAACAAAAAACAACGCTTTATGAGGCTGTTAGTGCGGTTCTTATTGAAGGGCGAACTATAACAACAATTCATGGCAGATTTGATGTCATCTAACAAGTTGAAATGAATGCAGACTAATATAGTTTTGTTGAAATATGCCATTGAAAAGATATTTACAGTTCACAATCAAAAAATAAAGTACATTGCCGGAAACACTGAAATGTGTTAATACAATTTTCAAATCGAAAATGTTCCTGCTCTGACATTCGCAAAATGACGATGTCAACAAGAGACATGAAATACTAACTCTATAATTCATGTGGATATACTACACGACACATCGAGAAACATCAATAGTTCCATGGTGATGCATAGACGGACTCGTTAGAACGGAAACTTCATAGTACTTTGGTAGAAATCAATTTGTCTGCCAAGTCCCTCGGCCGATTTGAAGGAGTCGTGCTGGTTTCAGTCCATTAGAAGGTTTCTTTTAACCCTACCTAGTAGGTGGCTTTGGTGGCCATGTTTAAAATCTATGAACATGGAAATAGGACCGATCAGAGAACCCTTTTTGATATTGTTTTTTTAAAGTGAATAAAATTTTAAAAAAAAAAAAAAAAAAAACAGAACTTTTGGCTGACTTTACCATACCCCATTGACATCCTCATTGAATTAAATTTTCATACAAAAAATTAAGAAATCGGGTATAGCTTTGTATATTGAGGCTATACCTAAATTTTATTGGGACTATCATAGACACATTTTATACGAAATTAAGACTTCCTAGAATAAGAAACAATGTCTATTTTACGCAAAAACCCACAATTTTGGGCGGGTACCCCCTAAAAAAGGGGGAAAAAACCCGTTTGCAAGTGCAAACTTGGACCCTTAGGAGAGCTTAAGTTTCAAATATGATGACCCTTTCTCTTATAGTCTCCGAGATAATCTCTCTCATGCGGCAGGCAGCAGGACAGATAGACAGACAGACAGACAGATAGACGGTCAGGCTGATAGACAGGCAGACGGACAGACATAGCCACTTAGCCTACTCATCCAATGCTGATCACAATGCTGATTACTTTATTGGGTCTAACTAGCCTCCTTCTGTCTGATACAAACATTCGCACAAACAAAACACGATTTTAATATCGGCGTCTTTGATATTTAATTTAAATGCAATACACTCAAGCACTATTCAAAACGTTGTAAAAATTTGTTTAAACCCTTGGAAATATGTTTTAGCATCATGAAATATTTCTGATAAAAAGTTTCCGATGCTGTATACAAAAAAAAAAAAAACATAAATATTTTATAAATATTTTATATATATAAAATAATAAGCAAAATTGCGATAAGCAAACTAATTGTTTGTATGGTGCTCTCGAGTGTTACGTGCTACAAAGTTGAGTTTAGTTTTATTTTAAACAGCCAACACAACAGAACACAGAGTAAAAAATAAAAATAATAAATAAAATAAAGGAAAATTATATTTTTTTTTTCCAAAATGTGTATTCAATTATCGGACACTGCTGAGAAGGTTCTAAAATACTTCGTTATTTTTCTTAATGCTATTGCGTTTGTAAGTTTAATTTTAAATTAAAAAAAATAAATGTTTTATTTATTAACCTAAATTGTAATTTTTAGTTATTTTATGGAACTTTACTTATTATGCATGTGCAAGTCTACTCAGATGATGATCATTGGTTTCTAAAAGTAAATACCTATGGAATGTATATTGTGATGCTATCAAATGCCTTCATGGTTTTTGCAACTCTCACTGGATTATTTGGTGCATTCTCGGAGACTATGAACATGCTTAAATGTGTAAGTAGCATCATAAATAAATTAACAACTCAAATTTTTTTTTTTTATCTTTTTTATTTTTTTTGTTTAGCATGCTTGGGGCATGGTAGTTGCACTGTTCTGTCAGATTGCAGCAAATACAATCGTAACCCTAAAGTATAAAACGTACTATTGGAGTTTTGCCTTTTTGATAGTTGACGTAAGTTTGCTGAATTAATTTGTATATTTAATTAAATTTTCATTTTAATTAATTTTCTATTTCAATATTCTTTTTTTTTTAGGTTATTATAATAATCACAGGCTTCATGCTGGCCGATGCTTATGATCATTATAAAAAACTAAAAAGAATTTGGCGTGAAAATAATATTACAGCAATTCCATATCCATACAATACATACAATTGTACATCAACGGAGTGTAAAGGATGTAATAAATTAAATCCACCACCACCACCACCACCTGAATATTCAAGTGTTTAAAAGAAAAACAACTCCGAAATGTTTTTGTATTTTCAAAGGTGGGTTCGGACTATATACTATATATATATATTGCATCTCTACAAATGTAATTAAATTAAATACCAAAATCTATGAGAATATTGTTTAAAAATCGTTTAATTTTTGAAAAGTCTAAACGTATTAGTATCTTTTTAAAATTCTTTGGAAAAATTTATCAAATTTATCAAAAATCATTGCTAAAAATGATGCTCTTAACATTAAAACATTGCATTTGTCATACAAGTAAAATTCATCCACAAATAAAAGAAGTTTTCTTCAGTAATAATCAAGAAGGTTTTAATAAAATCTTGACAATCACTCCAAACTTTAAGAATTGGAATATGGTTGTTTGGAGGGTGCCTATATGTTAAACTCTGGATCACAGATAACCAAATTTACAGATTTTGTCAGATTATATTCAAAAACCTAGGTTTTTCTATGATAAGTGGTAATAAAGTTTTTTTATACAAAAAAAAAAAAAAAAAAAACAAGAAAAACGTCCAACTTCGTTGGAACCGAAGCTTATATACCTGCCACACGAATCTTGGATAAGTTTATTTAATATCTTCTCTGGCTTAGTTAAAATTTGGAGAAGAGGTGAATGGGAGTTTCCGAGACAATCATTTGTATATACTATAGAAGGTAGAGAACGAGTTGAAGACGAACAGCGCCCTGGTCTACTATCATCCTCAACGGACGATGCTCATATTTGAAAAGTAAAAGAATTAGTGCTTGCACACCGTCGATTAACTATAAGAGACATTGCTGATGAAATTTGGGCCTCAAACGTGTCAAGTCGCGATTGGTGCCAAAAATGGTGAATTTTCTTGAAAAACAGCACTTATTCTGAGTGACTTTTTTGCCAAAAATGCAACCAATTGCGTTACGCAAACACCTTATTTACCTGATTTGGGTCCGTGTTATTTCTGGCTATTTTAAAAACTCAAACCGTTTTGAGTCGATTGAAGACATTCAACGTGCATTGGCGCTCGCTCTGAAAGCTATTCTGGAAGAAGACTCTTGCCATGCTTCGTGGACTGGTAGAAGCGGTGGTATAAGTCTTTTAAATCGGGAGGGGACTTTTTGAAGGGGACAAAAGTGATGAGGAAGAATAAATAAAGATTATTTGATTTATTCCATCCATTCCTACTTCTTTCGTCGTATAATACAGATTAAAATAGAGAAAGATGGTCTGCCATGCCTACTTCTGCTCTTCGGGCACAAGTTACATAAATGGTTAAACGCTTGCACAATCGCATTTATTAAGATTGTTGGAAATTTATTCATTTATTGTAAATTAGCTGCGGAAATAATAAAATCAGATACTTTTGAAACAAGCCTTGTAGTAAATTATGTTGCACGAATAATCTTAACGTCAGCTTATATACGCTTATATCAACACTTTATGAAACGGCAAACATACTCTGGAAATTCCCTTTAAATTTATATTATGATTGTTATTGTACTTGTATCACATTGAAATGGCGTTTATTATTATTCATTCGTGTTCGATAAGAAGAACTGAAAAAAATGGAAAAACCCACATGGTACATAAAAAATAAAATATAAATAAATAAACAAATAAATAATCATCGCTTTGTATACATTTTAGTAGCCAATTGCATTACAAGTGAATTTCTGATAAATTGAAAAGAACTAAAGCCTTTATAATGTTTAGGTTAATATAGAGCTGGACGACAATATACATTTTTATAGGAGAGCTCAAAAGTTTTTTTGAGGATATCTCGAGGATCTATAGGACCATTTTTATTCTACGCTTAAATACAGGAAAAAGCCAATTTCCTTTGCTGTAAACTAGTGTAATTTTGAGTGTCGGAAAAAATAGCTGGTTCCATAATTTGATGTTATGTCATGAATATTTTGTAAAAAAAAATAGGTCAATGCGACCACGCCCATTCTTACCTGCCATGCAAACTAATTCGTATTAATATAATGAAGTAATGTGGTATTACTCTGAATTCAAATTACAATTACTATCAACAGTAATTGATAAATTATTAACATATCGGAACATTTCTTCTAATGAAGGATTCAAAATTACTATTTTTATCTTTTTTTTTTTTTGCTATGACAAAACTTGAGCTTGCCAGAATATTTATAAATTCATAAAAAAAAATGGACCAAAAAGGGCCAAAGTTATTTTTACGATCAAATACGACATTATAGTACAAACTGAGGTAATCGTAACGTTGATCATATTCCTCGAGACACAAATATTACACAACGCTTAATTCCTAGAGCAACCCATTAAAGAATTATATACATTCGGTAAAATAAGTAAACCATTTTTTTTTTATTATTGTGGTGGTGTTCACTTTAGTTTCTCAGGATGGTCAAATGGTTTAAAGAATATAATTTATTCGTTTTGAGACGCATACGCAAAGCATTTGCAGAAAACGCCCGGATTTGTGGAAGTACAACTCGTGAATTTGCACGACGACAATGCCATCTATGAGCCGTGATTTTATAGGAGTACAAAGTCAGAAACTCAACCACCGTATTCATAAGATTTGACTCTCTGAACTTTTAGTTCCCAAAATAAAATTGCTTGTTCGGGGTAGGCGTTTTGAATGATCGATTCACAAAGGAGCTGCATGTTGCAGCTTTTGTAAAGTTTTTTAAGTGACACAATTCCTTGATTAATTAAAAAAAGATACCTTTTTTTTTTCATTAGTTTTTTAAGAATTAACGTAGGACACAGAAGTTTGACTTTAAAAACAAGGAAAAACGTTAACTTGGTGAACCGAAGCATAAATACCAACGAATCTTAATAGTTTATGTGTGATAGTGTTTATAAAATATATAATCGGTAGTTTGTATGGCTATATATAAAATGGGCGTGGCCTTTGGTTTTGAATTGATGATATAAAGTGTTTTTACCCAATTTGGGTAAATAATTATAAATAATACCAATTTTTATTCAAAAATTGGAAAATGGTAAATTGTATGGTATACAGAATGGGTGGCACCTTGGTTTCGACTTTGGATGACAATAAAGTTTTTACTCAGTTTGAGTGAATACATGTTAAAAAAATTTTATAAATAAGTTTGATGGGCACTGCACCTTATTTAAAAAGGCCAAAAAGTTAAGACAAGCAAAATTATAAAAGGTAAAGTAAACAGACAGAAGAACAACTAAAATTAAAGGGGTATAAATATTTTTTTGTTTTAATTTAAATTGTTTTGTTTTATTTTAAATTTCTTGACCAAAACATGCAATTTTATTTATCTAACTTCATCTTTATATTTTTTTGTTTTGTTTTTATACTTTTTATTATTTCTATAAATTTTTCTTTTACTTGCTTTGTGTCGCGCTAATGAGCTTCAGGCTAGTTGGTCCGAGTCACAATAAAACTTAAAATAAAAAAAAAAAAAAAGGAAAAACAATTGTTGTTGGGTTGCTTGAACACATTAGGTATGGTTTTTAGCTTTTCTTTTTTGTGGCATGAAATGAAAATATTGCCATTGGCAGCAATAAAAAAAAAAAAAAAAAAAATAAACTCAAATAAACTCAAGTTTACATAGAACTCAACCCTAAACGCAATCATGTCGCTGTTAAGATTTGTTAAGATTTTTGGTAATTTAAATTTGTTGTATCATTTTTGTATGCGCTACATTAAGTTGAAGTTTTATATGAAAGATTCTCTTTGGTTAATTTTTCTGTCATTGGTAAAAAGTATCTCAATACATACAAATATGTATCTAGATACACAAAGTGAGCCCGATCCAGAGCAAGTAAATAAAATTTTGTTTAAAAAAAAAAATTAAAGTGTATTAAAACTTCGTATAGGCAAATTGAAATATATTTTCCGCTTTTCCATTACCATTTACCCTCTAATCTCATTGTTGTCCCTTAAAGGATTACAAAATATGATACAATATTTTGTTTTGCATTGTACTCGTCGTCTTACTATGTATTTTATTTGATGTCCCTTCTTCATTACTCGACTCTTTTTGTTCTTTGTTTTTATAAAGTAGTGTAAATAAAACCAGTGCGAATGGTCGCGCTAAAATAATATTAGCCTTTCGCTGAGTGGTAGTGAGTGGTCCACTTTGAAAGAAAAAAAAAATGAAAAAAGGGAAATATTTGTCAAGCCGAAGACCCATAAGTATCCGTAAAACTCAAGCAAAACTTAATTACTACTTAAGAATTAGGCAAAGGACAAATTGTGTGCGCAATTTTTATTTGTCCTTGTTCGTTTCCTTTTGTTGAAATAAAGGTTTTTACTATAATTTGCTTAAGGGTAATTTTCTACATAAACAAAAACAACTGCATTTCTTTTCTGAAATTATCTGCAATAATTTTTAATTTTTATTTTTATTATTTTAAATATTTTCTCTTCTTAAACAAATTTGCAGGCCGTAATGTTGACCAAAAAAAAAAAAAAAAAAAAAAATCTTAAATGCATTTTCATATTTTCATATTTTTAATGTATTTTTTTTTTAAATGTGTCATAAAATGTTTCATTCATTTCATATCAATTTTCAATCATACGCTTAACAAATTTGCTTTAAAAAACAATCAGAAGATTTTCTGAGAACATACACACGCGTTCAATTAGCGAAAGAATTACTTGAAGAGATTGATTGTACGCTTCTCATTATTTGAATCGTTGCACAGATTTGTTATTAATTGTATTTTCTTCCATTTGAGCGAATGAATTCAATGTAATTGGCTGAATGGGAGAATAATATTCCAGGCTTGTGACTTCAGAAGTGCATATTGACATAATGATGTAATGAAATCCTTTATGAGAGTACTGAAACTATGCATGATAAATTGCTTTTATATTGTATAGGTTGGTATAATCTTTACATGGTAGGTGTGTGTATTCAAGCAAATTAATTTGGTGCCAGCAGTATTTGTACGCAGTCAGTATCCTTCGTACTTTTCGTAATTGAATGATAAGTATGTATTTACAATTAATAGAATGAGTGCAGCCTAATTGAAATATTTCTTTTTATTAAATACTCAAATCTCATATCGTGAATCGTTTTACTTCGTGGAATGTTTAGTAATTGTTTTATATCGAAAAATAGTAATGTTTTTATGAGGGTAGTTATGCCAAGAAATTACTAACAAATAAAGCTACCCAATGATACTCAGAGATCTTAACGAAACTATGGTTATTTGATTGAGCTAGGACAAAAATAGACACGTTTTTTTTTGTATCGGCAAAGGTCCAAACATAAGGGTTAGAAACTCCCTTTAGGGTGTGGGGAGGGTCAAAAAATATTTTCACAACTTCTTATATTTGCTTGAAATTTATTACTCGGGGTGTTTATCGGGGTCACTGAATCAACAAATCCCTGCCAATGCGGATGCAAGACTTATATATACCCTTTTACCCTTTTGGTATAGGGTATAAATATAAGGTCACTATATAGTATAGTCCTTATACACAATTGCACTCTATGTCAATTTGATCTGGGACGTAGACAAGGTAAATAATGCATTGCTAAGCAACCTTATTTAAAAATCAGCGGAACTACGTAATATTTCCTGGACTTAATCAGACAGGAAAAACAGTTGTTTCGATACCTCGTCAGCGCTTGTTGTTTGATCTATCCGTAAATACAGTTACTGAATTAGCGACTACTCTCTCAAAAGCTCTTAAAAGAACATTTTCGCTTCGTAGAGTTCAATTGTACCCCGTAGCCGAACGTCGAAAAGCGTATTTTAAGTTTTGTTGCATAAATACAACACGCAGCAGTAGACACGATAGATTCGAGTACATAACTTAATTTTGAATTATTTTAATTCAAAAATTTATTCGTGCATCTATTATTTTACATTGCGCTCGTTGTTGTTAATATTTGCAGTACTAATGAAGAGCAAAAGATACAAAGTAAATAAGCACAACGAAGAGTGCACAAGAATATTATGAATTGAGTTTGATTGCGTATATGCCGCAGGTGCTACAATCACAGATCAATCTAATGTAGAATACGAAAAAAGAGAAAATATAAAAAAAATGAAGCATGTATCTTGCATATAAAAAAGATACACATTAAATTATATAAGAAATAACTAAAACAAACAAACAATGCAGCAGAGAGAAAAAGATTTATTTGAAATATTTTATAAGCGTATCCTTAATGCTCGTTTGTCCTGCAGCACTGAGTAGTAGTGAACTTGCTATGCTTTGTCATAACAAGCATTCTGTTTGTCTATCATAAAAATATTTGCCTTATTATACGAGTACATTTTTTGTTTTATATTTTTTTTTTTTTTTTTTTTGTATCAGATACATTTTTATGTGAAGTGTATCTTCTATGTTTGTATCTTATAGTTTGATATAATTTTGCTTACAAAAATATTCAAACGGCACTCGTTTATTTATTTTATTCTATTTTATTGTATTTTTTTTTCTTTTTTATAATTTTACTTAGCAGCAGCCATCAGGCAAGGATAACAACAGAAATCATTGTAGTTTTTTTGTAATAAAATAAAAATTCGTCTTTGAGCGAAAATCGTAAACAGTTGAAAGGACAAACTAGTAAAAAAAAAATGCACAAAAAAAAAAAAAAAAAAACTTAAATATGCAGAATCGTAAAATCTATTTTCATGCGTTTATTTTATTTTAAATGAAGTTGTGACAAGCAAACCAATTATGTTGCTGATCCTTTAGCCTAAAAATCTTAAGAACATCCAAGTGACCCAAAAGATGCACAGCTTGTTCTTATTAGCATTGGCAGCTGTTTAGGTTAAAGTTGAGTATTTTCGAGATTAACACTGAACTGAGAGTAGGCCAATTATAGGCGTAGTACAAGGCTATTAGGCAAACCATTTTTACGAGAGCTGCATGTTAGGTAATAGCGAGAGTAGAAGATAATTTAATTTATTTTTAGTTTCTTCTCGTAAACTTAAATTTTATACAAAAGGCCACAGATAAACCTTTGACTTTCGAAGCATATTGAAAACTTTAAGCACTGAGCAAAGTCCAAAGTCTACTTGCAAAAGACAGCTACGACAGAAATTGGCTTAAAATGTCATAAAATTTTGACTGTATTGCTTTAAGGCTTCTAACACATTTATTCATTTTAACGCTTTGCCATTGCCTTCAGCATTGAAATGTCAAAAGACGAATACATTTATTGGTAAATCAATGCACTCTGGACAATGGCAAATATAGTAAAATGGCTTACAATTTCATAATAAATTGTAACAATGAGTGTATTCTGGTGTAATCAAGTTAAAAACAACAACAGCAACAAACACAACAAAAAAAAATAAAACAAAGAAATGAAGAATTCTACTCGTATATAGAGGCGTGCCATTCAATGTTTCCCATAAAAGTTAAACAAAAAATAAACTTTATAGATGGCAATAAAACTTCTAATAGGCTTAAAGCAGCATTAAATTAGGTGCACATCCGTAAGATGTTCTGATGTGTTGCTGTCTGTCCTTCTGTCTTATACTATAAAAGGCAACGTGAGCAAATATAAGTTAACCCACAAGGACGTGGTCTGGCTAAGCGTTTTAATTAAATTTTTGCGTTACAAATTGTAGTTAAAAATCTTAAATGCTTTCAAATTGCTCGACAGCAACAAAAGGATTTGATATTAAAGATATGCGTATGCGTGATGAAGTTATTGAAGTTTTAAATTTTGTAATGAGCTTAGCAGATGTTGTTGCCATCAAAAAAAAAAGCTATAAAAAGTGCAGAGTAATATTTTAGTCGAAAGATGAGAAATGATTTTTGTTAAATTTTTTTGTTTCTTCCAATTTGAAATAAGTACAAAAATTCTGATAAGTTAGAAATTTTAATTCTAAAAAATTGAAAACAAATACAGGAAGAGCGGCCGTTCACCAAATCCAGCCAAGCCATGTGGCAACCACCAGGAAAAAGATAATCAGATAGATTATTGACAGCTGAGACCAGCTGAGAATTTAGGTTTCATAGGTTAAAAAAAAAGTAGTGCTGCAAAAAGAGTGATTTTTTGAGGGTGCAGTTTCAAACAATGATTAAATCGCAGTTCGCGAAAAAAACCATCAGCGAATACGAAACAGGATCACCGGCACTAACTGAATTGTTTTGCTACTCCGTTTTAATACATTGAAAAATAAATCACTGGTTTTATTATTAAAATTGAAATTGCACACAAAAACAACTGTGTTTTTGGTCGCTTTTCTGCAATTGCCGGCGTTAAGTTAGTCATACTTGTTTGAATGACAGGTTGGTAGAAAACTTTTTGCATTCTGTGCTATTTCTGTTTTTCCTTTTTTGTATAAAAGATACCACATTTGACTTCTTTTTCTATTCATATTTTTGTTGCAAATTGCTTTCAGCATTAAATCATTTCAATAGATCGTGCTTTCGGTGAATTGCAAGTGACTGGCAAATGTACCAACGAATTTGTACAGGTTAGGCGTTCAAACTATTATGAACGATTCGCGAAGAGTGATAAAGCACCAATAAAAAATGTACAGTTTCACTGTTTGCAAAGAGCTATAAACAAAATCGCCGATTACTGAGGAACAAGAAAATCGCAAATCACTACTTTCAGTCGCAACACTTCAAAAAAAAAAACACTTTTTATTGTCATTTTTTTTAAATCACTTTCTCGTGTCCTTCAGCAAATTCCGAAAGTTTATCGTTTACTGGAACGATGGGCGTTGACATTTCGTAATGGTTTAATTTGGATTTGATCTGCTCATAGTGCACAACACCGGGTTGTACCCATCAAGAATAGAGCATATGCTTGAATTAAAGTTTTCGGATTTGTAATGACTCGAAATTGATGAATGGCTGGTTCTTCCAGATTTGTACGTTTTTAAAAAAAAAGTCTGTTCCAAAATAAACTTTGTTGGTCCGAATTTAACGTTTTAAGAAGAAAACAAAAATTTTTTTTTCGTAAAATAGTTACACAGTGAAAACCAAATGATGATGCTTTGATAATAAATATCAGGCAGGATCCCATTTTCGGAAATACCTAAAATTGTGTAAATTTTTCTTATAATTTTATAATTTAAACAGTTTACGCTAACTATATAATTTATGGGTGATGTGGGTATGTCGAAAAGGAAAATTTAAATAACGCAAAAATGCTTTAATTGTTTGAGAAGTATATCACTAACTTTGAAAATGGGAGCCTGACTGTATCTATATATCTTCCATTTGATTATTAACAATATTAACACTGGGGTCTCATTTGGACCTTCGGGTAAAATGTTATTGTTTAAAAATACAATTTCACCTAATGGTAACTCACAAAAAAAAAATTATTATGCTATGGAATATCATATTCGACATTTTAATAATTATTGTTGACAAATCTTAAATGTGAACACACGATCAAATACATTTGAGCGATAAATTTTGATAGTTTTTTCCATATTATTTTTCTAAAGCTTCTTTTGCTGGTGTTGAGACACCCATTATTTCTATTTTAACTACAAATGATTTTGAGGCTGGCACCTATTTTAAATTGTAATTATTATTTTAAAATCAATCAATAATTTTAAAAATTTTTACTTACAGTGTGTGTTGATATTAGAGGTTTGACTCTAGACATATTTTTCTTTACATCCTCCTTAAAAGCTTTTTCATCCGAGTTGCTTTTTTTCATTTTATTTTGACGAATTTTGTTCCGCTTCCTCGAAAATACTAAAACCGAGTCCACAAGATTTTGAAAGAGCTTATCTTCATCTGCATTACTGCTACAAGTATCTGACACCTTAAAGTGTTCAGTTAGTAAAATCACATAAAAAAAATCATTTACTTACTTCAACTTTTGGCTTCAACGTAGATTTTTTAGTGGTAACCTTTTTGGAAACATTTTTGAATAAACTTTTTCGTTTTGATATCGCTGCTGCCTTCTTCTTCTTCTTTGGTGAACGCCTCACTTTAATTACGGTCGCCTTGCTTATCAAACGCTTGGCATTCGTTTTGGTACCAGTTTTTCTCTGTTTTAGCAAGCTTGCATGGCGATATGCAAAATCTTGAACAATTTTCTTAGACTGAAACCTTAAAACCTTACGTTTTGCACCAGGTCGCAGTTTATTTTTTGAGCCGATTGCTCCCACATTGATAGCCGACATGAAACAGCGACAACCTGTACAATACACAGACTTAACTTTTCGAGTAGCTGTATGGAAGTCTGTACTAGACAAAGAGCTTGATGACATTGCGTTTAATTTTGTTTTAGGCTTTAAAATTTATGAGCAAAAAATAAATATATATTGTATTTTTTCGTTTATAGATGCAGATCGTTAAAAAATATTGAAATGTTTGTTTTTAAGAAATATTGGAACTTTGATCATAAATGCAAAGGTGTCTGCGATTTAAAATATTTCGAATTATTTATAAAAGTTATTTTGATTCTGGTTTCAAATGGACAAATCTTCTATTTCCATGAACGTACGACGAAACTAATCGATTGATTCATGTCCATGTTGGAATTATAAAAGGTGATATCAAGCGAAATGCTGGTACCTAGCAATGCAAGCGAATGAGAGTGAATGAGTAAGATGAATGCTCGGTTTTTTATTTAGTCTTGCGAGTGCAACTGAGATAGAGATATATTTATTTTATTGCATCGCTTGGCTTTTCTTTTTGTCTTTATATATGATTGGTATTGGTACAAAAAATATTGAGAGAGAAAGAGCGCTTAACATCACCTTGTATTGTATTATTGTACCATGTTAATGCACATCTGTCCGCCTACTTGTCTATCTTTTCGTTTGTCCGTAAAAAATTTTTATGTGAAAAACGTTTTAAAAATTCAAAATATTTGTTAACATGTACACTTTTGCTTTTGTATTCAAATTGCTAGCTTCATTTGCAATCAAACGTTTCAGTATTATTTATTATTCAACGGCTTCATATGTATAAAAAATAATAAAAAAATATATTTTTTTAAATAAAAATTTCTTGATACTTTTTTTCTTAAAATTATACGCGATGTCGAATATATGGGATATTGACTCGATTTTTAGCAACGATTTTGCTACGAATACCCGAATAAAACATTCGGTATTTTGCACAGGATGCAAAAAAATTTATGCCAGCGGTGAAAGTGGGTACATTGATCCGTGTGGGTCAAAGGCGTAAAAGGTTATCAGCGTAAATTCGGAAATGCGGCGACAAAAAAGAGGGTGACAACTAAACCAAATGCTAACCGTTTGGCGATTAAAGCGACCGTGCCAAAAGTAAGACGTATACCAAAGAAGCCAGAACCGATTCGTAAAAGAAAGGTTTCCAAAGCAATTGCGACATCGAAAGTGCCAGCCTCTAAAAAATCTCAGCTAAAGCCTAAAGTTAAAGTAAGTTAATTGTTTCGAAATGTGTCATGCTTTAACGAGAGAACATTTTAAGGCGTCAAGTATTCAGAAAACAGATTCAGAAAACAGCTCCGAACAGGACGAGGACTTTCACAATTTTTTAAAATCAGTTTTTCGTTTTTCGAACCTATGCGATTTAAATACTCCAGTGACGCCTGAAAATGCAGATCTCGAACGAGAAACCGCTTCAGTAGGTCATATGGATAAGAATATCCAGTGTAATTTTTCAACTGATTCGGTAAGTAAATATTATGATAGCAAATACAAATTATATTTTGAAACAAGAATTAAATTTCCACAGCTGCTAATAGTCAGTTCTGATGTAAACAAATTTGAGGATGAGGAAGTGTTTGACTTGACCTCACAGAAGTCGGAACGTAAAGATATTTTTGAATAAAAATAAAAATGGAAAATAATAAGTACTAAACTGCTTACGCTGGTACTTTATTCATTCCTCAGAAAAGCAGTTTTATTTATTTCTTGGGGCAAAAATGGACTTATTAAGTTGTATTTTTATTGTTAATATTAAGATTTACCACTATTGTAAAATAAAATAAGGAATATTGTCATTTCCCCCAAAGTTAAGAACAAATGTGTTTCTATTTTTTTTTTATGATTAAAATTTGTTAGACAATCGCCAAGCCAGACATACTAGAGCAATTGGAAAAGTCTGAGTTTTTTTTGGATTGCACGAGTATTAACTTAAAAAAGAAGACTTCCCCTGCCAACTACTATCAGGCTATAGACTATTGGACTAGATTATTGGACATGAGAAACCAATCAGCGCAAAAGATGCGACCACTTCATGAGTATTTGGAGATGTTGAACTGCAATCCGAACTAGGTTTTGCGCCAATCGGCAACCGCGGACGAAACATGAATTCAAAAAACAAGATATTAAGGACATCTCTAAGTGAATGTGTACCAAAGAAGGCCATGATTGGTGTGTTGATGGGTCAGCAAGGCACCATAAAAAAAGGGGAATATTATCCAGAGATCCTAAAAAGATTCAGCATAACTTTAATGCAAAACTAATGGAAGGCGAAAAGAGCGTTTTTTAAGCAAGACAATGCTTGAGTGTACACCGTGGACCTTGAGAAAAACTATTATTTGGAAGGGGAAATACAAATTGGAAAAACAAAAAAAAAACAAAAATTTGGAGCTAAATTTATCGAACTAAAAGAAGACTATGTTGAGAGAGAGAAAAAAATCTTCAGCAATTGTCTCTATCCCACACATCAATGCTTTTTCTACTCTTCCGGGGTGAGTATTGAAGTCCCGCTCCAAACTTTATTTAGCGGTTTTAAAACTATTCACAGTTTGGTTGTTCTATGCAACCTCAAATTTGATTTCAAAATTAATTACGATTTTATTAAATTAATTTTCATTTTAGTCGATAGCTCCCGCCCCATTGGACACGTTACTACTGGGTAAAGCATACTCGAATGAATGGTTTTTTTTTGTATTTGATGCAAAAGCATAATTTTTAAAATATATTTTTTTTTTTAAAATATTTTTTGTATTAATTTTATGCATTGTTTTTATTGCAATTATTTAAAAAACATTTTTTTCAGCTTTAAAAAATGCTTTAAAGCTGTTATTTTTATAAATTTTATTTTTCTGTACTACTTCCAAGTAATTATGTATTTTAATTGCTCGTAAATATTTACGAGTGAATGCTCATTAAATTTATTTATTACAAATTATGTATTTTTTTTTTATAAGGGCTGTACCAAATAATAATTTAACGACTTTTTGCCAAAACATATAAGAAAACGCTAACTACCATTTTTATTGTAAATTTTTAGTGTCAGTTAACTAACTGAAACTATATTTATCGATTCGTAGAATTAATTTTGGTTTTTAACTGTCAACATTATATTTGAATGCCAAACTAGTACAATAGGGTACACATTTTCTGAACAACAGGGTACATATGTACATATAAAAATAAGACCCTGAACTGCAAAATTGGTTATTTTCTTTGAACTTCATTATTAATCTAAGTCTTTATAGATAGTATAATTAAAATTACACAATTTTAAAACATTCCACAAATTATTTTCTTATTTGAAAATGGTATTCATATAGAAATATTTCATTATCTAATGGCATTCATAATGTAATATTTCACTGTGAATGTCAGTTAATATTTAAGTTGAATAAAAAGTTTTAGTTAGTTTTATCATAGAGTAAACTCTGTAACAGCTAACCTTTAGTTAAAATTAAACTGGACATTAAACTTATCACCTTAAATAAAACTATAATTTTAAAAATGTTTAAACGCATTTTAAATAAATTTCATATTTTTTGTAGCACAACCATTGCTTTTTTTGTTTGCAAAGACAAAAAAAAATTGTTATTTAAAATTATAAATTATGTTAATTTAATTTCTCATTTTATTTATTTTATGCCAGCTTTTCTTTGCTGTTTTTTTGATAATTTCATTTTCGTTTATATCAAATTATACCAAAGAAAATTTGTTCTTGACGCCATTTAGCATATATGTAAAGACGAGTACATACATACAGACATATCGTGAGTTGAGAGCAAAGCACGCACATAATAAAATTTAGCAATGCCTACATTATAATCTAATACGAAATGACAGAGGCAGGGGTACTATTGTAGTACCTATTTGTCTATTTACTGAAGCTTCTTTCGTTAGAGAAACCATGCATGTATCTTTTTGAGTACAGTAAAAACTCGTTAGTCATTGCTGTGGCTTATAACTAATATTAATATTAGGCTTTCTAGATCCACAGATTTAAAACGGAAAACTATGTAAACCATTCCGAATAACTTAATAAAAAAATATAATATGAATAGGAATCTGAATCCAAATCTAAATTAGAATATGGAACACTTTCAAAGCTGCTGATTTGCCATTTATATTAAATGTATCCAAAGTCAAATCTCTTCAAAATGAAAACAAATTCAAATTATAATAAAATTACCTTTTCAATCAAATCAATAATTTATTTATCATTCTTAATTAAAGTTCACTGTAATTTAATTTCGTTAGTACACGTTTATCTTTTGTTTCATTTTACGCAGATTCCAATCTATTTTTTTGAAAACGCGCTCGAATTTTATGAGTTGGTAGATCTTTCTATCTCTCTCTCTCTCTTTACAAAATTTCAATTGTTTTGTCTTTTTTGCCATATCTGTCTATCTATTTGTGTATCTAAGTCACTACCTTACATGACACACGTATCTTTTTGCCTGTCTGTCTGCCTGTCTGTCTGTCTAGCATGCATATTTTACCTTCTTCACTCATTTTATAGCACAACGCTGTGACATGCATGGCAATCGAATTCAATGGCGGCTGACATTATTAAATACACCAACTTGTATCTTATATATGTATAGGTAAACAATACAAATACATATACGAGTATGCATGTGTATAAAATAAAAATGTATCTAAGTAGATTTTTAGCTATGCTGCGCTATGACGCTTAATTGACAAAGGTTATTAATTATTAATTATGTTTTCTGAAGAAATTACAAGATGTTATCTGAATAATACTAAAGGTAAATGTATATGTATATGGCACATGTGTGAACTTTATCCTCCTCCAATGATGCGTTCTGTATGAGTTTGTGTTAAAATTTATTATTTGCTATGTGGCGGCAATAAAAGATTTAAAAGTATGCAAAGTTTTGATGAAGGCTTTTGTAAAAATTATAAACAGAAGCTAACGAAAATGTTAAGGGTTGTTAAAAATAATATGATACTCATAAGAAATTCACAGAAATTAGATCGCCTGAAAAGACGAAACGTAATTTTTATCAAGGGCTATCGAACGTCATGTAAGTATTTTAAATATCGCTGGGTCCAGTTCCTCTATGCTTACCCGGCTATGCATTTTTATACCCGCCAAAATTAGTGTAGAGGGTATTTTCATTTTGTCAGAAAGTTTGTAACGCATTAAAGGAGACGTCGAAGACCCTATAAAGTATATAAATTCTTGATCAGCAAGACGAGACGAGTCGATCTTGCCATGTCTGTCTGTCTGTATGTCCATCTGTCCGTCTGTCTGTCTGTCCGTCTGTGGTTATGTGATACATTCCTTTAGTTTTAAAGATATTGACCTGAAACTCGGATCTTAAGCTTTTCTCAGTCCTAAGCAGTTCAAATGTTTAAATCAAAGTGCCACGCCCATTTTAAGGTATAGCCCTCATACAAACTTACATATTTTGTATGAAAATAGCTATTGTTTATGAATGAAGTCACTCCAAGTTGGGTAAAAATACTTCTAATGTCATCCAATGTCAAATCCAAGCTGCCACGCCCATTTTTAGATATAGCCCCCATACAAGCTTACCGCCCATTTTCGAATTTTTGTATAAAAATAGGTATTATTTATAAGATTATTCACTCAAATTTGAGTAAAAACACTTCTTACGACATCCAATATCAAAACCAAGGTGTCACGCCCATTTATTAGTATAGGCCCCATACCAATTATCCGCCCTATTTTCCATTTTTTTGTGAAAATAGTAATTATTTAAGAATATATTCACTCCAAATGGGGTTACTGATATTACAAATATCAATTTTTCAACTCGCAGAGATGAAGCTACGATCGGATTGAGGTAAACTTCCAACCACAGAACGGACCTATATAAATTTATTGACCACCTCTTTTCTATTGATTTTGACATTATCCAGTCTACGAGGACTTCTATAAACATATTCAACCTTTCCGCATATACTTCGCCATAAAAAAAAGCAACATCTTAACTCAACTCAATTTTATAATTTCACACTATATAATACAAAAATTCTATTAAAGAAATCTCAAAACGGCTCGCGCTGCTTATATGCTTTGTTTTTGGTTCAAAACCATTTTCTTTCAGAAGAGCTGTTTCGATTAACGATTCGGAGCAAACATTCAAAAATGCTGTGGTTCGTTTCAAAACCGGGTTAAAGCCTTGGTATTTACATTAAGCTGTCCTTCTGTCCAAACTATATACAACTTTTTCAAAAATTTATTTGTTTAATTTTTTTTAGTAATTTTAATCTTTATGTATGTGCATCAACTAATTTGCTTAAAAGCATAATAAACATTTTTCCCTACATAAAAAATTTTTTTTTTTTTTAAAAAAAGGGGGTGGGACCTGATGTAAATTAGTTAAATGAAATTAAGAAAAAATATTTTTGTTTTGAAGTAAAAGTTGTGGTTAGCCATTTTTACATTTGAGGCATGTCGAATTCATAAATTAAATTGTTTTTTAATAATTTTTCGAAATGTTACACAAACATGCAAGATTATTGAGCAGGAAAAATATTTAAAATGATTTCCATTAAGTAATTAAATCCAATTTTATATTAATTTATTGAAATTCAATTAAATATTTAAAACGAAAATGTTTTTCACTTACCTGGTTTCTGCTTATACATTTATTTAGAAATTCATTTATGCACTTACTTCCTTTTAAAATTTACACTGAAAGAAAATAAAAGAAAAAAAATAAGTACACAAAAATCTTTTAATTATCCATAGAAAATATGTTTTTCAATTAAAAATGATTAGTTTGATATTTTCTTTTTTGTCATTTAACTTTCTCTTCTTAAAGCGTTTGTGTTGGCTCCTTTTGCCATTTTGACTACTTTGCTAACTTTGTCTGTTGTACGCTTTGCGCGGGGCTTTAGGGCTTTTATGAACAAGTGCAGCGCAGCGCAGCGCAGAGCAGAGCAAAACCTTTTAAGTCTGCGTTATTAATTAGTTAGAAATGTAAATTGCGGCCAGACTGGGAAACTGGGTACCTGGGTGGGTACCCACTCTGTTGTTTTTCTAATTTTAAAGAAAAATAAAGTTATACGCGCACAATTTAGTTTGAATTTCATGAGTTGTGTTTTTTTTTTTTTTGGATTGTTTTTGTCTATTGTATTGCGCCGAATAAGAGAATAAGGTAAGAAGTTGGTAAAGTTTGTGCAATACACGTAAACGTTTACCTATAATTTTATGACTTTATGAGCAACAGCACCAAACGAACGAAACTTTTACCAAAAAACTTTTCTAATTATAATCTACATAATTTAAAAATGTACAAAACATACTCGTATACGCGAACAAAAGCATTACAGTGAATTAGAGAATGTTGGGTACTTTCATACATTGTATATGCTATGACTTTTGGCGCAGGTGTATATAAATAAATATTTGAAAATATATTAAATTAAACACAAAATTGCGGCAGCTGTTTTTTTTTTTTAATTAATCAGGTTCATTTAATTATTATTAAAATTGTTTAGACCCAAAAAATTCATTTCAATGCAAAAAAAATAAAAAACAAGAGCAATAATATCAGCCTAGAAATTAGACGAAGCCATACTCTGGCTAACCGATGCTACTTTGGTCTCGGTAATCAAATGCAAAGTAGAGTCTTATCCAGAACAACGAAAATCAAACTCTACAAGACACTGATTATCCCAGTACTGATGTATGGCGCAGAGACATGAGTCGTGTCAGAGGCTGACAAATCGGCGTTGGAAACATTTGAGAGAAAAATTTTTCGCAAAATCCTTGGTCCTGTCAGAGTGGAATACGAGTACCGAATTCGCATGAATCACGAGCAGTACTATATAATGACATTGATATAGTCAGGCGCATCAAGTATAAACGATTGCACTGGGCTGGTCACGTGCTTCGAATGGATAAAGAAGCTCCAGCGAGAACGGTGTATTACAAAAACGTGAACGAAATCAGAGGGGCACGACAGCGAGGACAAGCGCCGTTGCGTTGGAAGGATCAGGTCCTGGAGGATGTACGGAAGATCGGGATTCAGAATTGGAATTGATTGGCATTGGATCTCACCACCTAGGTTAATACCCTAAGTGATGCCCAGGCTTACCATATATATATATATATATATATATATATATATATATATATATATAATATATTATATATATATATAATGCATCAGTTTAGTTCGATATCGATCTTTACTGATGTTTTTTTTTTTGTCAGCTTGAATTGGTTTAAGTTCACAATACCCTTTTAATCGAAATTAATTTAAATTTATGGCATGAGCTTACTTTGGAGATATCCGGCTGTGCAGGCTCCATATTATGGCATGGCTGAGAAGCAGAGCTTCCTTTTACAGTTCCCAAACACTTTTTATGCGCTCTAGCCACAACTATGCTCGCGATTTTTTGCAATGCAGCGCTCGTCACTGCTACTGAGAAAACTAAGTATGCAGAAACAATTTGTTTGATCCAAGTTGACTATTTCGTTGTGCTGTTAATGAAGACAAATTTTTGTTAGCTTATTGAAAAATTATAACTATTTTCGACCATAAAAGTTGTAGATCCCTTCACGTAAAAAATTGGACGATGATGTAAATGATCTGTAATAAACCAAATTTTGACATTATGCTGTGGTTCAGATAAAGCTCTCATTTCTTGACAAAAATTTTTTAAATTATAAAAAAGATAATAACAACATTCGAACAAACGGACGGATGGGCGCCGACTGAAACAGATACAGAATGGGCGGTCCAGGATAGGTTGACGGACATGGCTTGATTCGACCAAGTTGTATCCCTTGTCATCCGACGATATGTCCTGTCCCGACCAAATTTGACAAATTTCTAATTGAAGTATAATTAAGGTTGAACGATTTTTTTAACTTTCTTTGGTGGATTGATATTTAAAACTTACTAAATATTTATTGCTTTAGTTTAGTAATGACTGAAAAATACACAAAAAATGCCTGAGAACACAATAATATTACTGTGACTAATATGTACTAACTCAAAACTACAAGTATATAGTGCAGCTTTGACAGCTCTACTCATTATAACGCGTAAATATTTACAAACACATAAAAAGTCGAAAATATCAACAGAAAAAAAACGATGAATAGATGGAGTAATATAAACAAATTAACGAGTCCGTAGCCTTAGTTTAAAAGGCGCACTTGCCACTTGAAGGTGTAAATTCTGTGAATTCTTTTGACTTATGTGCAAACATGCCAAGGTACATCAAGAAAACCAAAGAATACACAAGCACACACACACACCAACTCACACATACATCGAACGTATAAACTTGACTTAAGTTGACATGCTTCGCTTCGACAGTCCTTTGAGATTACATTTCAACGTGACTTATCATCACGTCTAATCGCGTTAATTAAACAACTTGTTTTTACCTCTTGCAAGCCGCAAAATTTAATTGCCGCAACTCTTGACTCAATACGCACAACAGCACAACGAGAGTGAGTCCTTTTCAGCTGAGATTTACTGCTTGTGTTGTTTTTTTTTTCGTCCTTTTTTTCGTCTTCTTCTTCTAGTTTTATATACTATTTTTGTGGCTGTAGCATTTTGAAGAAATTGTGCCAAATATATTCAAAAGTTTATTTTCAACACCTCAAACTGTTTGTACCTCTACACTTACACATCTTGACACACCTTGAAGACATCACGCGTGGTGCTATTTAATTAAAATTTTGTATATACTTCATTCATGCCTCTTGAAGTGGCAGATTGCGGTTTTTAATTGCAATTAACATCGTTGCTGATTTAAAGTATATCGTATCGTACCATTTTCTAACTAGTTTCAAATGATATGCTTGCATTACTTTTATTTAGTTTATATCATATGAAGGGCATTGTACTTGAAATTACTTTTACTTGAGTTATAATCAATGTTAAAATAGTATTAAATTAGACAGCAAAATATGCTTGAATATAAAGTGTATGAAAAAGCAAGTTGTTTTTCGAACAGATACTTTTACATTCAATTTCATTATGAATCGAAGATAATAAAAACTACAGGGCAACATGGCTTTTTTTCGATATGAGGCTGGATTCATGCCGAAAAGTGACCATAACGCCAATTTTAGTTTTGTAAGACTCAAACTTTGATTTAAGAGGCAGTTGAAGGCTATAACACGCCCTTACTGGTTATATAAAGTAGGTGTATAAAACCCAAAATTTTTTTTTTTTTTGAGATTTTAACCTAATTTTTTGTTTCAAAAATCAAGAAGTGATGGGCACTTGTTGGCCAGCTCAAAGACCCGTATTTACAAATGCACATTTGAAAATACATCAGCAACCACTCCCATATCAAAAGTTTGATATTAGTCGTTAAGTTTGTTTGGGGCTATAGCTAAAAATGGGCGTGGTATCTTGGTTCTGGAAATTGAATGATATATAGAACAATTTGAAAAAAAATTCATAAATAATACCTATTTTTATACCAAAAATTCAAAAATGGGCGGTAAAGTTTTTGGATGCTTCATTCAAAAAAATGGGCGTGTCACCTTGGTATTGGATATTGGATGTCATTAGAAGTGTTTGCACCCAATTTGGAGTGAATACATTCAAAAATACAACCCATTTTCATTAAAAAAACGAAAAGAAGTGGTAAGTTTTTATGGGGCTACACTTAAAAATGGGCGTGGCAACTTGGTTTTAACATACAAAGTAGTCGTTGCCGAGACGGACGGACATGACTAGATTGATTCATCTCGTCAAGCGGATCAGGAATATATATATTTTATAGGGATCTACGATGACTCCTTTAATGCGTTACAAATTTTCAGACAAACTGAATATACCCTTCGCACTATGTGTGCAGGGTATAAAAAAAACAAGAAAGTACTCTGGGTAAATTTGTGCAAGAGCTATACCCAAGTTGCGATAATTCATTTGGTCTATTGTGGGCATAATCCATAGTACATTTAGAGTTCAAAGATTACATAACCAAGATGTATTCATGAAAATCTTTAATTTTTGGGATGGGTTTGTATAGGGGCTACCCCTTAGAATGGGGCCAGAGAAATACAATAATCATTTTGGCGACTTAGACGACTCTAAGTTTCGAATATGGTGGCCATATACATATCTTATTTTCTCCGAGATAATCGGACGGACGGAGAGACAGACATAGATATGTATTTTATAGGGTCTATAAAGCTTTCGTTTACACAGGTTCAGGGTATAAAAGTGATATTTTTATCTCAAATTAAATTGCTTATCAAAAACTGAAATCGAATAGTTATCTTCAGCCATGATTAAGCGTATTGGCTATGCAAAGTGTTTGGTTGAAATGATTTAAAATATTAGCTAATTAAATGAATGAAAAATTAATTACTTCACCATTGAAAAAAATATTAACAATTTTTTTTTTTTTTGTATAATAAAAAATCTCGAACATTTTTCAATTTAAAAAATTTGTTATCAGAGTATCAAGGCAATATGTGGTCTGGTCAAGTTGACCAATTCTCTTCTTATTTTCAAGTAGCAACAATCAACATGGAATGTGCAGCAGCGGCAATTATACCCAACCCTAACTATAATATATATATCAGCAACAGGCAGTATACTATATTTGTATGTATAGAGTACACACATTCAGCCTGACTGAGGTCAACAGCAGGAACGATCCATTGAAGCGTTGAGTGCCGACTCGAATTCAAAAATCATTGGTGTGAAAATAAACTAATTGAAGAAAAATGTTGAACGCAATTTTTTTTTTTTTTTAACGATACAACAGCGTATATACACTACACTACGCACACTTCAATATGTTTCTCGTTGTTGGTTGTTTTTTTGTTTTTTTTTTTTTTTTTTTTTTTTTTTTTTTTGTATCGTCCTGTTGCTCTGATGCATTTGACCTCCGTTGAAGTTTCGAAATGGTGGCAATTGATGCTTTCGTTATTTGTTGCAACTTTTGTAAAAGTTTTTGCTGTTGCCATGCGTTGCTATCAATGACCACGGATCAACAAGAGCAACAACAACAATAACAGTAGCAACTGACTGTGTTGGCAATTAATACTGTAGAACGTATAACCAAGATACAAATAACAAGGATGTCGGTGGTATTGCAAGCAGCAAGCTTCTACTATGACGATATGACTACATATGTACATACACATACATGTGTATTTTTGTCTTTGTTTGTATTTATGTTTGACTAATACTATTGCGAAATGGTTTTATGAGCTTGAATTATCTCAGGCCTAGTGGCTATCGAGCCTTTGAGCTGAAAAAAAAAATATCGGCGAGGCTATGCAACTTAGTGAACATTTTTATTGATTGAATTTTTTTAGTACAACAAAAACTGAATTTTGAGACCACCCATTTAAAATGTTCTTTTTTTTTACTTTACTGTCTCGTACACTGCACACTAGTCCCAGATTCAAATTTTATGGCAGAAATTCGAAAAATATACAAAACTGTAAGTTTATACATCTGAAAACACAGTTAAACAGTGATTTTGTTTAAAGATAATGTCCACCAGATTCTGAAAGAATTTTTTCGAATCTGAAATCGAAATTGTTCTATCATATCTCAATTTAAAAATTGTAATTTTAGTATAAATTGGGATCAAAGATGTAAAAACACACGTTTTGGAAGTTTCAACACGATGTGATAGAATCCAAAGAGCGTTAGTGGGTTTTTGAGATAGTTTTTAGCTCGTTAGGAACATTTTGATCTCAGCTCAACCATGGGTCCTTTTGTTTGTTAATATAAGAACTGTTTTTACTGTATTGGAACCAAATATCTTCTAAATAAATCATTTTTTTTGATAACAATTCAAAAATTGGTGGTAGATCCGAATGGAGGCTAACATGCTATATTGGACCCACCTCAACTATTGGTTCTTTTTAAACATGGGTGGATATTAAAAGTGGCTATACCTTCTTTGAAGCAAATCGTGTTCATAAATAAATCATCTTTTATAACAACTCAAACATTAGTTGTAGATTGGTATGGGGTCAAGCCTAAAGAAGAGCGTGGCACTTTGGTTTTCAAACTTGGACTGCGTAGAACAGAGACAAGCTTAAATTTCGAATTTTCTCTCAATTTCTTCCTACAGACAGACGGGCATGGTTAGATCGACTTAGCTCTTGTCAAGGCTCTTCAAGAATATAAGGTAAACTGCTTTATGGGATTTACGGTACCCTAGTAATGCATAGTTGTGACAAACTGTTTCGGAGTTGGTAATATACCTTTTCCACTATGTTTGACGGTTAAAATAAACATTTTGTATCGCAATGAGTCCTAATGTCGTAGCAAATGCCGTACACATTACTCGTGTAAACAGCAAAAATCTAAAAAAAAATTTTGATATTTTCTTAAACTGTACACTTTGCTCCTATTTAAGTGCCAATTTACTACATTTTAGTATTCACAAAACGATTCAGGCTGAAATTTCAAACGCACAGCTCTGAGTAACTACGGCAACACATTTTAAAATATATTTTAGCTGTATTTCAGATACGTAACCGAAATCATGCTTTCTAAATTAAGGCATTTAAAATATTTGAACATTTTTGAGAATTCGTAGATAGCCCAACATGTGCAAAGGTAGACCTCATGCATCAAACTTGATTCATATATACACTGCGCACCATAATAATCATTCAGAATTTTTTTGCACAAATTGTAGCAACAGCAAAAATAAACAAACATTTTACGCAACTCAGTATTGAGTTTCCACGGTAATGCCAATCCTTATATTTTTCCAGAAGCATGCATTAAAGTCAACAAATTGTACACTTTTTTTCTTCTTTTCTTAACACTCAATATTTTCGTTGCAGTTGTACTTTGCTGTTGCTGTTGTTTTTTTTTATTGCTTGCTATTGCAGCAGGGAGTTATGTTTCCTGACAGCTCAGCTTGACTGGCAACAGATATGTACAATCGTCGTCGTTACTTTAAATAAAATTGCAAAAAAAAAAAAAAAAATGCATGCATGCATGTAACTTATATAAGCGGAAACGGAAATGAAATGGAGACGAACGCAATGGCGTCGGTCGGTCATGGCAGCTATGCAGTGAAAAAAAAAAAAAAGGAATTTTGATGTGTAAAACTATCAGCCGAATGAGTTTTCAATTTCACTTAATTGGCATCAAGTGAATTGTTTTCCTTTCCTTCTTTCATGAATTGCTTTTGTACTGTACTACAGGTTGTTGTCGTTTGTTCTATGCATGGATTTTGCGGTTGATTGCATTGTAGCACTGACATAAATATTGTATTCCATTTTATTTTTTTTGCTTATTTACTAAATAAGTCTACAAAATCTCAAACAATTTATGAAGCTATCAAACTTAACAAGCTCGCTAAAACTATATCTTAACAAATATGACGATGATGATGCTGATGCTGCTGCTGACACGTACCCAAATAGCTTCAATCTCACCTAACAAAAAAAAAAAAAAAGAACATCAATTTCAAAGCTTTTACAGCAGCATTCAACATTTCATAAAATATATTGCAAACACTTATGCACGCACGTATAATGATGAGAAATGAATTGGATTTGTCGTTCCCAAAAATATTAAAGCATAAAACTAAAAAAAAAGAAAATGTGTGTGTGTGCGGGTTTCTATTTTTTTTTTTTTTTTTTTTTTTTGAAAATATAAAATATATATCAAAATGTTTATAAAGTAAGTGGTTTGAGTATAAAATGCGCTACACGTGCTTAGACAATTTGTCACACGAGCCTTAAAAATATGCCCTCAAGTACAGACGACGAAGCATATCCATGCACCAAAAGCAAAATGAAGACGACAAGTCAACTTAAGTCAAGTCAAGTCAAATTGGTCCAAGAGTAGCACATTAGCTGTGATATTCTTACTATCAAAAAACAAAAAAAAAAACAACACATACACACACACGCAGACTCACATATGCCATATGTATGTGTTAGTGTTTGTGTGTGTGTTGCAGCTTATATCTTTTGCTATCTTTTCAGCTCAGATTTTCGCATATGCAGCTTAAGTATTTTTTTGTTTTTTAAGAAAAATAACTTTAGTCTTAGAAAGAGATTAGATAATTTTTCAAGATAAAACCAAAAGTTAAAAATGTGTGTCGAAATTTTTGAATTTAGTCAGACAGATATAAATTTTGAGATTATTACTAATATGAAATATAATAATTCGTTAGATTACATAGAAAGAATCTTTCATTTTAGTGGACAATAACTTGAAAATAAATACGTATGAAGACGTAAGTTTACAAATATTACTAAAATTCAGACCTAGAGCATCATTTTTTATGATAATGATTATAACAAAAAAACTCCCGTTTTTGGTACATCGATTTTTCAAAATTTCAAGATGAGCATATGCTTCGTTTAGGAAATACAGGGGAGGTGGGTGAAAAAGTTGACCAAGTCAAATCACAGAGTGTAGCAATTTCGCATTTAAAGACAAACAGGAATTGTGTTAGTTGTTGTTGCAATCGTTTGAACTTATTTTTATAGCACTAAAGCCAGACCTCATGAAAAGAACAAATACTGTATTACAATAGATCTCTTACGGTTTGCATCAAAGTGATCGAAAACGATTTGGCGAAAAAAGGAGCAACATCTTTGCATGTCTAGGTGAGAGCGGACCATGATAGAATTACATCAGGGGAAGTAAACCACCACGGTCTCTTTCTAATTTGCTAACAAATTTTGTTGAGAATGAATGTTATGGTGAATTTTTATAATTTTACCTTATAAAATTCAATTTTTCTGCTTCTTTGATTTTGAGCAAACAGCTGTTAAAATAGAAAAATTCGATTTTTCTACTTCTCCGTTATAAAATAAAAAGAGTAAAGTATTGTATTGAAACTGTAAGTATATTCTGGTTAAGATTTTGTTTTTCATTTTTTATCCCGCGTATAATTTAACAACGAGGCATCAAGCTGCAAAGATTTTGTTTATTATCTAGATGACATACCGACGACAGCCCCGTACAAGTCGTTGGCGACATTTCATACAAATGTCGCAGTTTCCTTCGATGACATGCAAGACTTCATGCATGGCATTTTTGAAAGACTTCTTGTGGTTGCTTTCTACCGCTTATCGGTCAAAAAATCGTAAAATTTTGCATGCGAAAGATTTATACATTTTAATAAGTTTGTAGTTAAAAAAATATATAAAAAGTTTTTAAAATTTTTGTATTTTCAAAAATATTTCATATGATGTATTATAAACTCGCCAATGGTAACAGAACCGACGATATGTCACCAATAAGTCATTAGTGACCGTATCATCAAAGACAATTTTTCCGCTGGAATCTATTTTAAGTTCAAAAATAAATTTTTTTAAAAGCACCAAAGCAACCGAAGCAAAAGTAGCGAAAACATAATGTTTTCTAAATATCTCGTTCTCAAAATTCCCGTGCTCTACTCTGCCGTCGTGGTGAAAATATATATAATTCACCACAAGCTAAGTTGTTAAATATATCTAAGCAAAGATTGCTAGAGTACTTCACGTGTTTTAATTGCATCATGGTGCAAACAAATGGCCGACATCGTATTCCACAAATGAACAAAAATAGAAAAGGTGCAGGTCCAAATAAAGTAAACATTGGGAACCAAAAATGGGAGCAAGCGTTATACAGATATAGCTAAATTAAAATTTTTTTGTAGTTTTGTATAATAAAATATGAGTTTACTAAATTGAAATTTACTCTGCATATATTTGATTTGAATGGATCATATACTCAAGGTACTCGATATCCTTTAAATATCTTTCAAATCTAAGATTCATATATGCAATATTGTTGCAATAACATTGCATTGGCTGCAACAAATCAAATTATTTGCCATTAAAATTGAATCAAAGTTACAAACGAATCAATCAAATTTGCAACAATTTAATTATGAACCGAAGTAAAATAATTTAATATCAAATGAAATTAATAGGTGCTGGCTGCTATGTACAATGACTTGTATAGTCCTACAATATAAACTACACACACCGACAACAAATGAATGAAAGGATGCAACATACAATACATGTATTCTTAGTTGATTTGAATTTACAACATAAAACAAGTTAATTTCAAATTGTTCCTTACATTTTTTTTATTGATTTGTTTATTTTTTTCCTTTTTTTTTTATTTTTATGTTTAAATAATGTCCTGCGGCAGTAATTTCATTGAACACAAAGAAACGAAATGCCATTGTGCTTCATAACAAGGTACGTAGTATGGCATTTGAGTATCTAGATACAATGCATATGAGTATATATATACAATATTATATATGTATGTACATGCATGGTAAACTATGTTGTTAAAGTAAATTTATTTTTCTACGCTGCTTTTATGTAAAATTACTTTAACATTTTCCCATTAGCTCAGCAGGCGAACAATCGAACAAACAGCAAAAAAGGATATTTTTTATAAAAAAAAAAAAAAACAAAGGGAGAAGACAAATCATTCAATTTTCGTTTTTCAAAAGACCAACATTATAATTTTATAAGAAAATTGCAGAGTTTGCAGTCAAGCGATTCAGAGTCATTCAAGTCAGCTAGCCAACCATAACGACAAGCAGGCAGAGTAGTCACGACAAGACAACGCCAACGCCGCTTATTGAAAACCAAAGGCTTGAAACGTGCATTGTGTGTTATTGGCAAATGGATGACATGAGATTGAATACAAAGGTGTATGTGTGTGCATATCCTTTGGAAAAAAAAAGAAAATGCATTTTCAATGCAGCATATCGTGTGCATTTTCTCTCTCTTTTTAACTTATATACTACCGCCGTGTTATGTTGCCTTGTTTTAAGGATTGACTGCAGCGCAAATAAGGCAAACGAAATTGTGCCAACACAGACAGACAGATGTCCGTGTTCGTAAAGAGCAAATCAAACTGCACCTCAATAGTGTATACGAAACGAAATTGTAGGCTACATTAAATTGAAGTTAAATAAAAAGGACCTCTCGTCCAGTTCAACAATGAACAATTGCAGTGCAAAATAAGCACAGCTTAAATATTTTTTTTTCCATTCGACTTTGGGCAACAAGCCAGTAAAATACACAGACAGATAAAAAAGAGACAGCAAAAAAAGAAAAAGGATAAGCATTAAAGACAGTGAAGCATGTTTGTAATGTCCTCGATCTGTTAGGCTATGACTTTATGTAGAGTATATGTATACGATATACACTTGGCTACACTTTTCATTTTGAGTGCGGCATGTGCGGCATTTTTATGGTTTTATATTTTCATTTCCGTTATTGTCGGTCATAAATGAAAAATATGACTTCCGACTTTCTGTGCACATATTCTTTTTTTGTTTTCTTCTTTCTGTTTTTTTTTTGCTTCATTTTTTATCCAAGCTAAACGTTGATAGTTTGTAGCTTAGTATTTGATTTTTATTAGTTTTTACGTAAACTTTAAATAATGAGCACTGGAAAATAAAAACAAAAACAAAAAAAAATCTGTAAATTATGCACACATTACAAAATGGAAAAAAGGTACGATATATATCTTTAGTGTTACTAAAAACCGTTTTCAAAATGTCTCAAAGAATAAAAAAAGTTCAAAGCATTTATTGAAACTAAAGAAAGAAGAAAAACAGAACTTACAAAAAAAAAAAATGCTTCAACCCTGGGAAAATTGCATTTATATATCTTTTTCAACCTTTTAAATTTTTTTTTTTTGTTTAAAATGTTTTTCTATCGTCAAGTTTATTTTTTGTCAGAAGTAACTCGAAAGACACGAATTAGCAATTGATTGAGAATAATGGTACAACGTATAAAACAATTTAGATGTTCAGAAGGTCGAGCATTAGAGGATAAGGGCAAGTTTGCTCGACGTTCTGAACGTCAATTTTTGCGCACTTGTGCAGAGCAGTTGTTCGAGACATGTGATTGTCATTTTGAGGCATTAAAGATCAACTTATTGTGTTTACCCGACATGTCAAATATAACATTTTCTTTACAATTTGAACGCATTGTCATGAAACAGTACATGATGCAATTTTACAAGGCGATATACACTTACTCACTGTCTGCTAAAAATGTGAACTCAACTGAGAGAATGCTGAAAGCGTAGAAACAAAAGAGAGTCGAGAGAATGGAATAGAAGAACATTTTTTTTCAGTTTCACAATCACACACAACCATGGTTCAATTCTACAAGGTTATGTCAAGCGCTCTTGCTCTCTCAACGTGTAACGTACCAACTTTAGTCGTATTTTATTGTTATAAAAAGAAAGAAAAACAATAAAAGAAATCACAAATTTTTTATCTCATTCACAGTTGGAAAACGGATTAAAAATTTAAAGTAAGCTATCTCTTTCGCACTCGCATTACTCTCATACTCCATGCTTACATCGAAACTTTCATGCAAATTGACAACTTAAACAGACAAAAGAGAGAAAATTAGAGAGTAAAAAAACGAATACATCACCTTATACAATTGCATCATGAAACAGTAGTTTTGAACTTGAAATTCAGTGGGCAATCAACTTTTTACAACCAATTACGATGTGACTTACCCTTAATTGTATATGGTTTATTTCTTCTGCCTTTTGGTGACCATTTTAAGATGGTCAAGTAACATTTAAAACTGTTAATATTTAATTGTACCTTTCATAGAGGTGTGGCAACTCTGAAAATTAACAATTTGACAGCTTAAAAGTTTAAGTCAAGTAAAAATGAAGCGTTACACGATAGAACACGATAGAATTTGGTTAGGGTTGCCAGCACTTTACTGCAAATCTTGCGTTAATTCTGGGACTTGCGTTAATTATAGGACACTCTTTATAAGCATTGCAAAACAGAAATAATTTCAACGACTTTCAGTAATGTAAATATCAAAAAATGTATATTAGAGGTATTTGAAGGTCTTGCATGAAATTCAAACTTAACTTGACCCCAGAAGACACTCTGATCACCTTTTGTGAAAATTTAATTTGTGCAAATCTTTGAAATCAGCTGTTTGACACTTTCGCTATTTGTTATCGTTAAAAAGATACAACCCTATGTCAAAATGATCTCTGCTCATTCGAATTAACCGCTATTTATCACCAGTGCTGCCCTTTTTCTTCACTTTTGTGTTCATTTTTCAACACTAAAATTACATCGATACAGTAAAATTTTACAATGGAAATTGTTGTTGCTTGTGCAAAATTTTGTTTGCATTTTTGCAAGGGTTGCAAAACCTTCTGAATGCCTTAATTGTATAAAAATTACAATACTTATATTGAGTGCAAAAATTTAAGTTTATTCTTTTCACTGATATGCACAGATGATTTCTTTCAAACAATTGAAATACTTTTAATTCTCACAAGATAAGAAGATTTTCAAAGAACTTAATAAATTTAATTAAGATAAATGTGTTTATTGAATTGAAAGACTTGAACCAAACAAATTGAATAAGAAAGTTTTATATTTTAATTCAAAGTCAAAACCACAAAGAAGCTAAAATACGCAGAAAACACACACATACAAACACATATACGCAGAGCTATTGTAAACCGGAAACGGAAGTAAATAAATGTGTGTTAAATCAATTCGAAGCGTAAATAAAATGGCTACAAAATCAAAAGTGATAAATCTAAACTGAACGTGTGTTCGTTTGGCATACACAAAACGCTTAAAACAGAAATTGAAGTCAAACGATTTTTTTTTTTTTTTTATAAAATAAGAAACACACACAATTGTAGAACAGAGTCTCAAGGATAAACTTACATTTAATAAAATACAAGATTGTAAACAAAAAAAAAAAAATAAAAATAAAAATAAAACAGATTTTGACCAATGAAGGCATGCGTTGGCATCAATGACAGCCAACGAACGATTTTCATGAACCTAAACTATAAATTTTATTTTCCATTTGAATGAAATGGAAAAACAAAATCAAAAACAGAAAGAGAGGGAAACACTTAAATGACACTTTAATTTAAAATTGCTCAAACGCAATTTCTATAAACACACACACACACACACAGAACATAGTCCAAGTACATCCTGAGTGCTCTGTTTTTTATTATTATAGAGCTATACTCTGCATACTTCATGCGATTGCCTGTCAAATCGAATTGAAATTGTATATTCAAACCGGAAACAGAATATCTGTGCAGAGTTCATTCATTTCGGCAATCGCCAGCTTTCGATATGTTGTCAAATTGTTTAAAGTTATTTATTGATATGAGAAATATGTATGTAAATTTGAAGAGCTCTAGAAAATATAAAAGAAAATTTTAACAATATAATTGCCAAAGATATATATTTCTAGTTTAGGTATTTCGTTCCAAAAACTCCCGAATGACATTTGTATGAAAGATGATTTCGATGAGTTTAAAAGATTCGTTTGTAACTTAATTTACTATGAATTGGTCACAGATTGGTACCAAGATGACGCAAAACTTTTAGGTTTGTAAAGGTTTGGGAACGTATAGATCGTAATGGAACGTAATCGCTTCGATCGGGCGATAGATGGCTTTGGGAGTCACCATGAAGATGATGTTTGTATTTTTACTTAGACTGTTCCATCCATTTTGTTTCATCCTTGGGAGTTATTCGTAATCGTTTTCTATTGTTAAATGCTTATTTTGAATATTCTAAACTCAACAGAACTGACTCTCTTCAAAATATGTTTTTTTTTTTTTAGTTAGCCAAATTTTCATCAAAACAAATTATACATCACTTTTATATTCCAAAATCTTACTACAACTCACTTCAGTACATATATCTCCTGCTTGCTGTTGACTATTTTTCTTTTCATTTAAGTTTAAGCTTTAGCTTTATTTGGGTGGGTTGAGTTGACTATTTAATAAATCCTGGTTTTGTGGCCAGAATACCAAATTAAGGCGATTTATTGTAGACGCAGGCATGCACACAGATACAAAAACACACACACACGCATACAGACACATAAAAGCTGTCAAATGTAGAATGGGTTTGGTTGTTCAATTTCAACGCCAATATGAATCAAGAAAAATGTTTTTCATTTATTCTAAAGATTAGCAATTTATTTTAGAGTTTGTTAAAAGCTTCATGTAATTTTTTGAAAAGTATCAGTTACATTGAAGTTCTTTTGTGTGTGTGTGTAAGTGAGTGTGCTTGTGTTTAATGAATATGTGTATGTATACATTTAGATTTTGAATAAACCAAGAAAAGCAAGAAAATGTGGTAAAAGTTTTGTAGAGGAAAATAATACTTGGGGTAAAATTAGGTATTTTCATTTTGTTATATCTAGTTTTTTTATAATATGACACAGGCCGAGAAAAAATAAATATGGTAACTAGAAATATTCAAAAGATCGAAACCACAGATTGGACATAGTGCGTCGTTGTACCATGTTAATGTACATCTGTCCGCCTCCTTGTCTATCTTTTCGTTCGTCCGTATAAAATTTTTATGGGAAAAATTTTTAAAATTTCAAAATATTTGTTAACATAGACACTTTTGCTTTTGTATTCAAATTGCTAGCTTCATTTGCAATCAAACGTTTCAGAATTATTTATTATTCAACGGCTTCATATGTTATGTATAACAAACAATAAAAAATATATTTTTTTAAAATTAAATTTTCTTAATATTTTTTTTTCTAAAATTGTACGCGATGTCGAATTTATGGGATATTGACTCGATTTTTAGCAACGATTTTGCTACGAATACCCGAATAAAACATTCGGTATTTTGCACAGGATGCAAAAAATTTATGCCAGCGGTGAAAGTGGGTACATTGATCCGTGTGGGACAAGGCGTAAAAGGTTATCAGCGTAAATTCGGAAATGCGGCGACAAAAAAAGGGTGACAACTAAACCAAACGCTAACCGTTTGGCGATTAAGGCGACCGTGCCAAAAGTAAGACGCATACCGAAAAAGCCAGAACCGATTCGCAAAAGAAAGGATTCAAAAGCAATTGCGACATCGAAAGTGCCAGCCTCTAAAAAATCTCAACTAAAGCCTAAAATTAAAGTAAGTTATTTATTTCGAAATGTGACACGTTTTAACGAGAGAACATTTTAAGGCGTCACGTATTCAGAAAACAGATTCAGAAAACAGCTTCGAACAGGACGAGGGCTTTCACAATTTTTTAAAATCAGTTTTTCGTTTTTCGAACCTATGCGATTTAAATACTCCAGTGACGCCCGAAAATGCAGATCTCGAACGAGAAACCGCTTCAGTAGGTCATATGGATAAGAATATCCAGTGTAATTTTTCAACTGATTCGGTAAGTAAATATTATGATAGCAAATACAAATAATATTTTGAAACAAGAATTAAATTTTCACAGCTGCTAACATTCAGTTCTGATGTAAACAAATTTGAGGATGAGGAAGTGTTTGACTTGACCTCTCAGAAGTCGGAACGTAAAGATTTATAAATAAAAAAAAATCGAAAAATAATAAGTACTAAACTGCTTAAGCTGGTACTTTGTTCATTCCTCAGACAAGCAGTTTTATTTATTTCTTGGGGCAAAAATGGACTTTTTTATTGTTAATATTAAGATTTACCACTATTGTAAAGTTAAATAAGGAATATTGTCATTTCCCCCAAAGTTAAGAACAAATGTATTTCTTTTATTCAATGTAAAATCACTTCTACTGTTATCCTTTGAATATGCTACCGATATGACAATGATCGGGCCACTATAACATATAAGCCCCATACAAACTCACTTTTAATTTTTTTATTTTTTCAAGAAAATGATTAAGTTTCGTGTGGCGGGTATTTGAGCTTCGGTCCAACCAAAGTTAATTTTTTTACTTGTTTTTATTTATTTTTGTTTTATTGTTTTTAATAATTACACAGGGCAACATGGTTTCTTTTCGATATAAGACTGAATATGATTCCAAAAATCGTGTTTTTGCGGTTTTTAATCACTTTACTCAAAATCATGACGTGATGGGCACTTTTGGATCTCAGAGTCGTTTTCAGCGCACAAAAATACAACGGAAACCAGTCTATTATGAAATTTAAAAAAAAATTAATTTTGTAGGCCTGTGTTATTATTCAATCGAACTGATAAGAAAAGTAAACAGTGACTTCGTTGAAAAAAAAAAAAAAAAAATACGCAAAGAAATTATCGTTTTCTTCAAAAAAAATACAACAAAAGATTTCATAAGAATTCGTATTTACATATTTCTTCTTAGTGTTTAATAATAAAAAAAGAATAATAAAAACAAAAGAAATTTAATGAAAATATAACAACTATATTATACCCTACACATCGATGTTTGTTACCTAAATAATAATAATTCGATTACTAGGCTGCTCTATGGTAGTTCAACAAATACAATAGAAGCAGCAGATATAATATTTCTTAATAAAATAATTTTTAATATGTTTAATAAATTTATGCCGAACAAAATTTATATTTCCTTTTACTAAATCAGCAACACTGCTTTATAAGCTCAAAAGAAAGGGTATAGGAATTCTAAAAATTTCTCGCTTTTTAAATGCGGTATTTCAGAAAAAGGTTTGAAAACTTATTTCATTTTTTCAAACAATTTCACTGTATCAAGTCGTGTTTTAACTTTTCATTTTATATTTATTTTCATTAAAAAAAAATGTACAAATTTTCAAAGTCTATCAACGCGTATATTAAAAGCCGTCGCTCAAGTCTACAATGGTTTATGTTTGGTAAGACGCTAATTTTCCATTTGTTGTGACTTTTTATATATTGAGTTTTTTATCTTGTTTTTCGAAGATTTATGTAATATTAAAACTCTATTTAAATTTGGCGGAAAATACAAACAAATATACGACTGATTGGATTGTACATAATTTAATATTTTTTCTGCTAATTATTAGCATATTTGTAAGTTTGTTTGGCATATTTGTCATAGCAAAGAATAGTTCCAGCGCTATGAAAGTGGTAAGACTTAATTCATAATTGTGATAAAATGTTTAAAATTTTTACTAATAACAATTTTTTCAGTATGTCATCCTAGGCACTTTTGTTTTGGCTATGAGCATGTTCCAGATTGTAATGCATTTTGAAGTAATAAACATTTTGTATATTATTCTTCAAGTAAGTTAACTCAAATGTATTGATTTATATATAAATTTATAATTTTATTTAATTGTTGTTTCTTAATTTTTTTCAGGCTCTTCTCGTTGCTATTTGTTATGAGTTATCGAAACGTTATCGCACATTATATAATTATAATGTAAATGTGTAAGGCGCTTTTGTGATTTTTGTAAATAAATTAATTTATTGTAGAAAAAAATCCAACAGCTCAAATACCCGCCGCACGAAACTTTAAAATAAAACAAGAAAAAAGTTAACTGCGGTTGGACCGAAGCTTATATACCTGTTACACATCATTTGACGTGGATAAATCTTCGTGTGCAGCATTTGTATTAAATTTTATATTAAAATAGTAAACAAAAACAATTTTAAACTGAAGATTTGGCATGGTATAAGAAGCATTTGTACCATATTTGAAGCCATTCGCTTTATAAATACATTTTTTTCTTATAAGAACTTGACAAAATGTTGTACTTTTGTATGGGAGCTATACCTAAAAGTGGGCGTGGCACATTGATTTTAACATAGAAAGTAAATAGGACCTAGAAAAGCTTAAGTTTAAAATTTCAGCTAAATATCTTTAAAACTGAGCAAATAAATCGCGCAGCAACAAATAAACGGGCAGGCGGACGGACGGACAGACAGACGGACAGACAGACGGACATGGCTAAATCGATTCGTCTATTCGAGGTTATCAAAAATACTTTATTGGTTCTTCGATGCCTCCTTTAATGCGTTACAAACTTTTCGACAAACTGAATATACCTGTTTTACACTATGTATAACAGGTATAAAAAAAGGTAAGCCAAAAAACGACTTCATGAATGAACCGAAATTATCTAATGTATAGTTTAAGAGGTCTATAACATGGTACAGTAAAACAAGTCAACGCCACTGCTCGTTTCTCTGCCAGCGTTTGGTTTCTTATTTATTTTCAGTATGAATGCGTTTCAGTATGAATGGTAACAACAAAATTTTGTCATAAACCAACAACAAAACTACAGGCATTTATATTTTCTGCTCTCTCTCATCTATCTCTTTCATACACACGAGCAATGCACAAGTTGCTTATTTGATGACGTAGCGATACCATGTTTTATTGTACAATGGTCTATAATTATACTTGTATTGTTGACTTTCAAAGAGAACCGGTTTGGGACTTATCGTTTCGATGGTTTTAAAGTCCATAACGGACATAGAAACATTTCTACTATTTTTATATTTATAGATACATATCTTGCTAATGAATTTCAGTTTTAAAGCACCAGAGACTGGACTTAGTGTACTCGAAGGATTTTTTTCACTTTGATTCCGAAGCACAAATTTGTAATTAGAGTGTTCGTCTGTCCATGGCTGAAGGTCTTGATAATATCTTTACAATTATTTTTATTAACTGATTTTAAAAAAAAATTTTAATTTAACAATTTCTCCAATTTTAAATCATTTTTAATGGAAGCAATCAAAACTAAAATGACCAGTATACAACTTTTTTCATTGTACTTTTTAAATGATTTTCTTTGCAATTTGCTGACAAATCAATTAAAACCGAAGCACGCAAAAGAAAAGTAAGCTATAAATAAAGAAAAACCACAAACACAAAAAAAAAAAGAGACAAGAATATAATGAAAGCAGTCATGCCGTGCAACGAAAAACAACTTAAATCCGCCTAAGTCCACTTCAATCACTATTATATAATTAAATCAGCGCTGAAAGGTATTAAAAGTGTACACAATTCTAGAATAGCAAGCAAGCGAAAAACAAGCAAAAAAAAAAAGATACAACAACAACAAAAAAAAATTCAGACTTACAAAACTTATAATAAACGCAGGATTATGTTAATCAAGAAGAACAAAACGAAACGAAAGTAAATCTCAATGAAACAAAAAAAACAAAAAAAAACTGAGTAACGCGTAAAATAAATGAATGCAAGATTTTATTAATGGTTTTTTTCCCAAAAAAAATAATGTAGGAAAAATAAGTTCCCTCAAAAAAATTTATCGCAAATAGAACAAAAAAAAAAAATGTGTATATTTGTGAAAAAAATAAAAATAAATGTTTATAAAATTAAGCAAAAATCTAAGCTTATAACAAAAAGTTATATTACCAATTCCACGCTTAAATAATTCATTAAATTAAGTATACGCGGCGTTGTACAATCAATCCATCAATCAAATGGAATTTAGTTGACAATCAAAATGTTTAGGTAATGCTTTTTGAAATGCCAATTTTTTTGCAGTTAAAATGTTTTAAGTTGCTTTAAGAGTAAACAGAGTAAATTCTTAAAAGAAAAATACAAAAAAAAATTAAATAAGTAAACTGTAAAACATTGCAGTCACTTGCTGAGCATACTTGAGTTCCTTAGAGTATGTCAACTACATGCAACATGACGACATCTTCGACCAGCTCCAGGCAATTATGGCAAGCGACTGCAAAATGTATTAAAAAAGCAAAAAAAAAAAAATGAGAAAAAAATATACTCAAAAAAAATGTTGCACATTTCATAAATGCTTTTGGTTCATATTTTTCTTGTTGTCCTTGCTGCAGCAGCAAAGCGCAAATATTTTTTTCGAGCTGAAAAAAAACTTGTAAAAGTTTTCAGCTAGCGAATGCAGACAAGCATTTTAGCAGGCGTGCTGGCAGGCAAAAGATCATAAGCAGTTTCAAGTTATTGGCGTTGAAGATTTCCCTGACATTTTTTTGCAACAAACTCAAGAAATTGTAAAAAAAAAAAAAAAAAAAAAATGGAAAAAGTTGTTAGTGTTGCAGCAACAAAAACAGTGACAAAAACATCCAAAATACATGCAAACAATTTAGTACTTTCGCTTTGTAATATTTTAAGAAAAAATTCATGCGGTAAAACAGAAGCTCTAACACGCTTTTTTATTTATTTATTTTTTTATTTTAAAAATTTCTCCGAAATTGACTGACAATTTTCTTGAATTCAGTTTTGGCCGTACCATTTGTATGAGACTTCTCTCAAGTGCGGAACCTACTATAAATTCCTCCCTCTAGAACTGCCACTATCGGAAAAAAACCTTTTTTTGACACAATGAATAATATTTAAGAAAAATGAGGCTCAACTACAATATACACTGTAAACGTATATAATGGTCCATAAGTTATATCCTATCATAGTACCAATCTTTATTGTATTTAGTGTTTCACGAAGTTTTAGATAAACTTTATATTTCATAGTAGTTCCATGTGATCCAAATTCCGAAATTTCGTTTTTTTTAACATGAGAACTGGCCAAACTATATTTGATCTTTCATTTATAAGAGTTCCTAGATTAAGAAATATAGAAGGTTTTTATTGTTTGCTGGGGTGCAAACCGGTTTTGAACCGAACCGGTTTTGGAAGCGTTTTTCCGAACCATGAACCGAGCTATATAACCGATTTCTTCTAATCTCCAATATAATCAGTTTCCATAGGGCAGACAAACATACGAACAGACATAGCTAGATCGACTCCTCATTCAACACTGATTAATAGATTCTGATATATGCATATAGGTACTTATTATGCCTTCTTCTGCTTCTTATATCAACAATAATCATTTTTTATATCAAGAACAATCGTTGTAATATCAAAAACAATTCATATAACAATAAGAACTCGTCTCATCTATATTGAACGATTATTCTGGTCATATGAACAATAGTTCTTGGTACAACAATCATTGTTCTTGATAAAGAGTGTCCCAGAATTAACACAGATGAAAAGTTAAGGTCAAGTAGAAATGAAGCGTTACACGATAGAACACGAACGAATTTGGTTAGGGTTACCAACACTTTATTGCAAATCTTGCGTTAATTCTGGGCCTTGCGTCAATTCTTTGACACCTTTTATAAGGCAACATTTAGTATTTTATGATTAGAGTTCATATTTGTTCATAATTGATGTAGTCCAAAATATGAAATAGCATCCAATCTGATAGTGTATCTTCAATAATGGCAAACTGAACTGCATCCACCAGCTATGTATGTCGCTTTTAACTATCGACGTCTCAGTTCTGCATTTGTACAAATAGTTAACTTGAAATCTTTTATATATGTGGATGCGAAGCTGCATCTGAGTGACAGTTTATTAGTATCTGTAAACACTTTTAGACTTTTTTTATTATAAACTTTTTTTTTTCTTGTAAACATAAACTGCCATACACGAAATAGACACATACAAAATATTTACTTAGTGCTAAAATAATGTCTGTATTATTAGAATTTATGTTGATGCACTCACAGCTTTTGTAGCGCATTTTTTTATTTAAAAAGACTGCAGCTTGTACTTGATTATAATTTATTTATTTAATAAAATAAACCTTTGTTACATACGTATGTATGGGTAGGTAGTTATAATTAAATATTTTCTTTTTCTAAACTATTTGAGCAAAAGTTTGTTGTCAGCGACAAAAGTTAACAAAAAAAAAAGTTACAAACAATTTCCGATTTTAGCCACTCGTCTCCAGCCGTCTTTTTTTTTTTTTAGTCAACCCTATTACAGCCATTTACGCTCGTCTAACAAAAGCAAAAATCACTAACAAACAAAAACAACAACAAAAGCAGCAGTAATATAAACATCTATTATGCACATAACAGACATCACCCTAAGCTACTAGGACATTCTCTTTTTTTGCTGCTTGAACAATCGCTGCGATTCCATTCCATTTTATTCATTTACCATTTTCCATCATTCTAAGCAGCGACAACCACAGCAACCAACAACACACAACAACAACACTCATTGTTAATTCTCAATGGTCCTAATGTTCAAATGTTGGAAAATCGAGCCGGTAGCAATTTTTCTTTTTTAGTACAATTTTTCTTCTTTCCCTCTCTCTCTCTCTCTACAACATTTATTGAAATACTAAAAGAAAAGTTTTGAATGATACTTATTACGCGATAAGCTACAACCACACTCTACGAAGAGGATGGATGCTACGTATCCTTTATCTGTATTGTTACTTTGACTAACGCTGCTGCTTGAGTGCACAGAATTTTGTCTTTCATTTGGAGAACGTTGAACTGTCATTCAACATCAGCTCTATTAGCGTCTATTGGCGTCTAAAGTGGTGCGAAGTACGGAAAAGTTCTTTCGTTCGTTCGCTCGCTCGCTTGTTTGTTTGCTTGTTTATTTGTTGGTAATTTTTATAAGTGATGTCGATGGTAAACAGCAACAAACACGACATTTTGTATGATAAAAAAAAAATAAAAATATATATACAAATATAAAATATAGGAATATTGCGCGCAGACCAAAATCGCCTAGGGCCTCACTGATTGAGCAACAAAATAAATGCGCTAACTTTGACAATAACGGCCAACGTATTTGCTTCTTGTGGTTGTTGCGAAGGTACATTAGTTCGTTATCTAGCTATGCGAATTATGTATATGTCACTATGTGCTTCAAGCGGTTACAGGTTTTGATAAAACTGTCGACAAAAAACCAAGCTTGGTTCTTGATTCGTATGCATTTCAAGTCTCCAAAACCGGATTGTTTTCCCGAGATAATGTGAAAACATATTTATTTCCAAAAAAAAAAAAAAGAAAAAGTTGCAATATCTGGTAGGTCTTATAGTAGGGGTTTATGTTAGGTCTAGTTGAGTTAAACAAAACTGCATACTTTGAATTTGCGAAAGACTCCCAAAAGCTTTTTTCTACTTTTTTACTCATGTTAGTCACGTAACTCAGTCAACTTCGAATCGAAATTTATTTTTACGGGCGTTTGATGCTTAAAATTTTATAACAATTAAATATCCATTACATCTTGTTATAAGCCTGAGCATCACTTAGGGTATTTACCCAGCTGGGATGGTCCAATATTACTCGATACCAATTCCGGATCCCAATCTTGGGGGCGTCTTTTTAGATTTGGACCTTTCAACGCAGCTGCGGTAGTCCTCTCGCCAGAGCCCGTTCCTCTATTTGAAGCACGAATTAAGACCAGTACAGCCGTTCATACTGACAGGTCCTAAGATTTTACGAAAAACTTTCCTCTCAAACGTTCCCAACGCTGATTTGTCCGCCTCTGACAAGACCCATGAATCTGAACCATACATCCAGACTGGGAGGAGTAACGTATTGTAGAGTTTGATTTTTGTTGTTCTGGATAAAACTCTACTTCTTCTCATTTGCTTACCGAGACCAAAGTAGCATGGGTTAGCCAGTTTTGGAATTATTGAAATGGTTTGTCAACATTTTCATCAATCGTCTGCTTTAATGCTCAGTGTAATGTATTGCGTTAATCGTAATGCTGTGCCTTGTAGATCGTATTAAAAAAGATGTACAAAATAATTATCTAATATTTTTTTGAAATAAAAAATAATTTAACATTTTTATTTTATGTCAAAACTAAAGCTTCCATATTTTTATTATTTTGTCGTAAGCACAAAATTAAAAATGTGTCTGAAATAGATTTAGGTAATTTTTTGCAATAGAAAAAATTAGCTAAAAAGCAAAGATTTGACTGCTGCTTCTAAGCTCCAAGTTAACATATTTCGTGGTGAGACCAGTGAATGCTTAACGGAATAGCAAGGCAAATAAATTGCAGTAAATATGTCTTCCTTGCCGTATCAGCGAAATCACTATTACAATCCAGTCTCAAAAATCCAATCACTAATCCAGAATCTCGATGCTGAGCTGGTGCAATTATGCAGACAATGCACCGTACCAAAACCATTGACGCATAACAGCTACGCGGGCAGCTTAAGCGCACTCGCAGCCAGTAAAGTTGGCAGCAGCGTCACCGGCTTAGAAAATCGCAGTACGGCGCGTAGTAGTATAACAACGAGTGGACACTCCCAAATGATCTTAAGCGATACACAAAAGCGACAGTTACGCAATGCCTATCGACAGCGTGTCATGGATGCTTATAGAAATCGGCGTATTTTTACGGTCTTCGGGAATTATCACACAGTGCGCCGTGCCTTGTTGCGTCGTGGTTGGTTGGAGAAGTTGCCACCGAGTCGCCACACTAAACTGCAGTCACTCAGCGAAGATACGCTTCTTGAGCATGCGCGACGTGGCAACGACTATGAAGCAGTAGTCATATCGAAAATGATGAGTCACTTTCCCTCGTTCTTTATTTGGCAACCGAAACAACAGCGCGACATAAACGCCGATGTATTGCCATATCGAAATCGTGTGCGCCGTTCACCGGGTTCAGACTTTTCGACGAAGATCGGACTAATCGGTTGCGCTGAACAGGAAAAATGGTTTCGACAGGAAGGCTTATCTGGTATGAGTCATCCACGTTTCTATCGTTTGGGAAATAATAACTTAACCGAACGCATGGCATTTGTCGAGGACTATCAGAATACACAAGCTCGTTCCCTTTTGCGTTTTATTATGGAACAAGATATAAAAACATTAATCGATCCAGAACACGGCACTGTTACAGGCACAATAATTGATTATGCGCTGCAAAAGGTAAAGAATGCAATACGCGAAAAGGAACATTGTTCTTTGGATGATACGAGTATAAAGCAGCAGACGGCGGCACAAATGGTCGAAACGCAAACCTTTATGGTAAATTCTACAGAAATATTGAAGGGACGCGCACGTTTCAAGATAAGCGAAGCGGCCATAAGAGAATATGCAAATCTGGCAGAAAAGTATCTGCAAGATATTGAGAGACTACGTCCGGATTGTATGTGGGATGGATGTCGCAATTTATGGATACTAAAGCCGGGCTTTCAATCGCGTGGCATTGGAATTGTAATACGCAGCTCTTTGGACGATATACTGCAGTGGTCCACGTCCAATCAGAATCGTAAATATATAGTGCAGAAATATATTGGTAAGTAAATTTGGGATTGGGAGATAACATTTGAGATACTTTTGTTTATTTTCAAACTTTTCTGAACATGCAGAACGCCCAATGCTCATATACAAGACCAAATTTGATATACGTCAGTATATGCTGCTTTCAATTGGCGAATCAAAGGTCACAGTCTGGTTATATCGTGATTGTTATTTGCGCTTCAGCTCGCAGGAGTTTACTATGGATGATTTACGTGAATCGATACATCTGACCAATAATTCGGTACAAAAGCGTTACAAGAACAAACAGACACGTGATCCACGTCTGCCGCGTCACAATATGTGGAGTCTGGATCAGTTTAAGTGTCATCTGAGACACATAAAAGCACCGGATGATACCTGGCAACGTATTTTCAATGGCTTTAAGCATAATCTTATTGCTGTCGTTATGGCGAGTTTAGATGAAACAGAAATTGTACAAAATGCCTTTGAGCTGTACGGCTGCGATTTTATGATTGATGAACAATTCAATCCGATATTAATCGAAATCAATTCAACGCCAGATCTCACACCTTCAACGGAAGTAACTGCGCGCATTTGTCCAATGGCACTCAAGGATCTTATGCGTGTCGTTGTGGATCTACCAAAGAATCCATATGCACCAACGGGTCTGTTTGAGCGTGTCTACGAGGTGAATTATCGCACCAATCGTAGCTTGAAGGATGATGATACGCTTGTGCTAAGCGGTACCGCAGCAAAGCTGCATCAAATAAACGAAAAGGTACCCGCCACAGGCACCAAATTTATACGTCGCATTATACGTACCGTAAATAATACTACAAAATCGTTAACTAATCGCAAGAATCAATCGAAAGAAAATTGTGCCAAAGAAAATATTCCAACAGTGCCAAAGGATAAAGAGGTTATGAAAAAGAAGCTCAAGGATCGTCTAAAATTGAAGAAGATACGCATAACAAAGCAAAAGCGCTTCCAGTGCCACAACAGATGCCGGTTCCAATGTAAATCGACCGCAACCGTCTGGCGTTAAGTTGGACTCGACAACAAAAGAAAGCCTTGCGTTGCAGTATGCCAAAGTAACATGAAAGTGAGTAGCGTATTTAGATCAAGTCAAACTAACTCAGTGTTGTATAATTCACAGCAGAGTGCCGAAAATTGAAATGCGAGTGAAATTTGTAAATGCTAAGCGAAAACTAATCGAATCTAATTGAAGACACAAACAAAAAAAAAAAAAATTATTAAATTAACATCGTACATCTTCAAAATCCAACAACTCCATCATTTTTGGTATTCAGCAATATCTTCTTAAAATAAACAACACAGCACCTGAAGCGATCCAGAATAATACTTCTGTTCTCTGCTGTAGAAGAGATGATACAAAGTTTATTGCAACTTCAGACGAAAAGGAAATTGAAAGCCTTCAAAAATCCATGCCTTCAAAATAAATATGATAATTATTAGAAACAGTTTGAAAAGGAAATTTGAAATAAATCGAAAGTTGATAAAAAAAAAATGCATATTATTTTTGGCTTTTATCTTAAATAGAAGTTTCAAGAAGAATGGTTGTAATTTAAAATCGAAACGATAACGAAAGATCTTCTAGATTTAAAGCTTTAAGGTAAAAATCTGATAACATTACTTGGTATTGCAAGAAAAAAACAGATATATATACTGATTTCTTCTAAAGTAACATATATTGTATGCATATATATTTTGGGCTACAGCCAATTATGGGCCTTGGCAGCACGTAGGGTTTCGGACCAGAGGTTGTAGTCTAGTGCTTGTCGATAACAATTTCTAATTTCAATCTTGCAAGATCTGATCCTCCCAGTGCAGCGGCTGACGTTCTCGCTGCCATTTCCCTCCAATTTGATTCACATTTACGCATAAACTTTTCTTGCCGAAGCCTCTGTATTCATCCGACATAGGTGACCAGCCAAGGAGAGCCTTTTGAATTGAATGTTTCTAACTATGTCTCTACATATCTTCTATAGCTCATGGTTCGTGCGAATGGATGGATGTCATTTCCCATTCTGACCGGACCAAAGATTCTCCGAAGTATCTTCCTCTCAAACACACCCAACGCTGACTAACTCTATTCTGACATGACCTATGCTATGGAACCATACATCTGGACCGGCATTATTAGCGTCTTTTAGACTTTAATTAAAATTTCTGTGGACAGAACTCTACTTCGCATTTGCTTACCGAGACCAAAATAACAACCACTAGCAAGAGTGATTCTTCGTTTAATTTCCCGAGTGGTGTTATTAACGCCGTTTAAATCTGTGCCCAAGTAGAGGAAGATTTATACAACCTTAAAGTTGAAGTTCTCTGTCCTCACAGTTTGTTCACGTCGTGTTGATTGTCTGTAGGTGGATATCAAGTACTTCGTCCTGCTCTCGTTAACCGATAGTCCCATTAGTAGGGTCTTACTTTTAATGCTTGAGAAAGCACTGCACGATCATTTTTGCCGATTATGTCTATGTCGTCGGCATATGCGTGTAGAAAAGTTCCTTCAAAGAAAACATTGCCGTTCGTCTGAGCATAGGCGCAGTATGTATTCCATCAGGAGATTGAATAAGTCGCTGGACAACTCATCACCCTGTCTGAAGCCTCTCTCTCTCTGTTAGTATCAAAGAGATCGGATACATTTTTATCGACCCTGACAACGCTTTGGGTGTTTTTAGTGTTATCATACAGAGGCGAACGATCTTTGCAGGATACCAAGATCAGTCAGTGACTATAAATCAAATTAAAATTTCTAATCGTAAGAATGAAATTACCTACAAAGTGCAGCTAACTCTCAAAACCAAAACACTGCTAATTAAGATAAACATTAAACTCCCCATTGGCTTACAAACGATAATAATAAACGACACCTTACATCTAATGAATCCATTACAACTAATTACACGAAAATCAACAAACAAATTAAAACTCAAACTCAAACAATGCCAACAAAATTGCAAATATCATTTTAAATTCAATGGAGTAAGAAAAAAAACAAGAACGAGTAAAAAATATGTCAGACAACATTTTTATGATTATTTGATTTCATTTCAAGATAAACATATTCGATAAAAAATAATTCAAATTGTGAAGAAGCGTCAAATAAAATGTAAAAAAAAAATATATTTTCATAGCTCAGCACAAAAAAAAAAAAAAAAAAAAAAAAAATTAAACGAAAGAAAAACTAGCAGAAGGGGTAGCCAGGACATAAAAATAAACGCTCAAATACCGCTGGGCAAGCACAACACAACTCCCAACTGGGACAATGAAAAGTCGCTGCCAAGTTTTGATGCTGTCAGAGGATGTTGTTGGTTTGTACGTTGACAGAACGGTTGACTAGAATGACTGACTAGATGACTGGTTGTCGGCTTCTGGTTGTTCGTCGCTTATGGCTATATGAATGGTTGACTGAATTTGTAACTCCTGCTCCTGAGGCTTTTGTGCTGCTGCTGCTGCTGTGACAGTGGCATTTAGTCCTTCGAGGCGCCCGTTCATTCATTCAAACATACACACACGCACACACAAACACAGATACATCTACATATGAACACAACACTCAATCGCCTAATGAAATTGTGCACTCAATCGAGTGTAACGATGAGAAAAGTCAGCAAAAATTGAGGTTGCTCGTTGGTCCGTCTGTCCGTCTATCTTCAGTCTGTCTGTCTGTCTATGGTTCAATGATGCACTTGCTGCATTGCCGATCGCAATGTTGCTAATGTAAAAGATGGATTATGACGGATGACGATGATGACGATGATGTTTTTGATGGAGCTGATGATGCGCACTTGATGTTCACATCAAAGCGACAATTTCTGTTTTCTATTTTTATACAGAAATGTGCAAATTAACTGAGCTAGCGGCAACGCAGTCAGGTTGGCTCTTAAATATCTACAAACATACACCCACACACGCGCGCAAATACACACACACACAACTTAGGCACATAAATGCTTAAGGACTAAATTGCTGTGCAGCTTATCCGTATGCCACACATAATATTGGGTATACCATAAAGTATTTGCTTTATTATCATTTTAAATGTGGTGCAGATTTGAGTTTGGTGAAGGCTTCTCACTTTAAAGGTATCCAAATTTTTCTCATACACCCAATCTATTTGTAGCCAGAGCACAATTTTACAGGTGCATATTCACATCCGCAGATATCTTTGATATGCGCTATAAAATTTTGTTTTATTTTATATACTTGACTTTTTTCTGTATCAAAGCAAAAAAAAAAAAAAAGAAAGAAGTGATTTTGAATATTTAGCGTATTAACTAAATGGCTCTTTTGACTTCCTTTTTCTATATATGTATGACCCCCACCATCCTCTATTTGTGCTATCCATACACCACTTTATGCCACTTGACTTTGCATTGCTATGATGATGCGATGCTTTGGTTGCTGTTTTTTTGAATGCATACGAAAATTATTATATAAAATATTTTTTTTTTTTTTTTTTTTTTTTTTTGAAATACCATTTTGAATTTTAACGACCATAAATGCATGCTTATCTTAAATGCTCTTTTATGGTTGATGGTTTATGTTATGATTTTTTGCAAAGTGTGCTTTTCGGGGTTTAAACGTTTCATTTATCTTCTCTTTTACTTTTTTTGCTAACTGCTTATTGCTATCTCTTTTGTTCATTTGCAAATGATAGCAGTTTGTTAGTTACTAAAATGCAAAAAAAAAAAAAAAAAAAAGGAACGAGTTGGCTTTATGTCTTTCAATTATTAACTGAATAAAGTGCAACGTTGAATTCATGCTACGTTTTGTTTTAATAAAAAAAAAAAAAAAATCGTTTTTTTTTTTTTAAATACATTTTAAGATTAGCACATGGACAAAAATATGAGATCTATAAATATTATTTTGGTTCTATATGGGTAAGTACTATTTCCTTAATAAAAATGTAATTAACATGAACAAAGAAAAATAAATGATATAGTATGTTTTGTTGGTCAAACAAAAGTTTTCGGAAAAAACTACGAAAATTAAATGCCATAAAAATTAATGTCTTAAAAAATAATGCCATAAAAATTTATGCACCTATGCCATTTCGAAAGAAGTGTCTTCAAAACATAAAAATTCTTCCGACAATATATTATTGTTGACCATTTTTTTTTTTTTTTATTATCTTAAAATATTATTTGGGTGCGTGACCAGTAAATTTAATTTTTTTCCTTCAAAAAGGGCAAAAAGTGAGACTAAAGGAGTATGAGCTGACATTGTCATAATCTCTAGGGTAATCTATTGATTTGTGTTGTATAAACTAAAGATTCGATTAAGAGCTGGTTATATACATATCTTCTAATATATAAAATTCTCGTGACACAGTATTTGTATCATAACTCCTTTAAAACGGTAAGCGTGGCTCCATAGAACCGATCATAAATTCATCGACTATTTACGAAAAAAATGCAATTTTGTAGATGTATATTTTTTGGTTTAACTTAGAAGATAGGATCTATAACGTTTTAGAAAAATGGGCAGTGAATGTATACCCCATAGAATCGATAGTTAAATCCATCGTAACTTTACAAGTATTTAAAAGAAATGGGATATATGTTACGTGGACCCATAGTTAACATATTCTTACAAATAATGCAAATAATAATAATGAAAATAATTAAACACCGAGAAAAATGGAAAAAATATGGATCGTTTAACGAACTATGACCGATGGTTCAGCCAGTATAAACGATCCAAAAAGCTCCCTTCAATCTTCCTGCTTTTTTAAAGAAAATTATAATTTCGGTATTGAAAGCTAAAAAGGTTTTAAACAATATAAACCCCAACATAAAAATTAAAGTAACCCAAGTCGTTGTCGACACTTTAAGTCGACGTCGTGTGTGACTTCATTCATGTGACTTCACTCAGATCAAGTCGAGTATGTCGACTTCGATTAAAATCGAATTGGATATTTGGTTAAGCTGATCTTTTTCCCAATTGCCTAATTTAAAATTTTGAAGATAGCAACAACTAAAACAGTTTTTAAAGGTTCTTATGATGCCCCTGTACTTACTTCCTACAGAAAACAACAACAAAAGCATAATCATTTCTCAAAGAGTTTAATCGGTTCAGAGTTTAAACGGTTCAGAGTTCAATCGGGTGTTCGGTTACCCAATTTGTCGGTTCAAGTCGGTTATGGATATATTAAATCCGTTATTTAAGGCCTCCTAGTTCACACCAAATACATCGATGCCGAAAAATAATATATAAAATATTTCAATTGCTTCTTAAATTCGTATGTACCCTGCGTTTTTACATACTAAGTTGAATTAATCTATTTCAATTTATACCCTACACAAAGAAACACAATTGAAACGGACAAATTGATTTCGTAGTCTATGTCCTGAACGGCAACTGTCAACAATGAATTAAAACTAAGAAACGACAACTTGACAATTGCAAATAAAAAAAAATAAAAAAAAAAGCGAAAATTTTGTCTAGCAACTTTCAGCAGCATGCAATGACAATGCTTATCTGTGTACATACAATCGAATCGAAGAAAAGGACAATTGAGTCAAGTAGGGAAAATCTCAATATAAATTTCACATAGATTGAACGACAGCCAAACTGAATCATTGAACAATGCATTTGAGTTGACAATCAGACATAGATACGCATATAGATACATACACATATAGATACATACACTTATAGATACATAGATACAAATATATTTATTAAATTGTACAAAACTTGCAATTGCAGCTAACTGAGTACGAATTATTGCATTAGCACACTCGATAACTAAAACAAACTTCATATGAGAGCAGCAGCAGAAGAAGAAGTTTTCCTTGCAACATTTATTGAGTTGGATGCTGCTGATATTGAAGTTGAATTAAATGTGTCGGATGTGTCTGTCGGTGTGACTGTGTTTTGAAACAAATTGCCTGCGCTTTCAGAAACACCTGCTAACCAGCCAAGCCAAGCAGCCGAAGCAGGCAATCGAAATCCATATTGAAGAGTAGCAACAAACAAACGCATGAGACAATGAATTTATTTTGAAACATTTGCGTTATGTGCTTCTAAACAGGCTTCATATATAAAATACAATATATCTTTTTTTTCGATTTTTTTTAGAAAGGATGTCTGTATTTATATCTTTTTTAAGGCAGCAGCTCTAGGCCACTTCAGTTGTAATAAAAAAAGTAAAAATAGATTATTCTTTCTTAATATTATATTATATTTTATACCCGTTACACATAGTGTGAACGATATTCAGTTTGTCAAAAGTTTGTAACGCATTGAAGGAGGCATCGGAGACCCCATAAAGTATATATATTCTTGATCAGCTCGATGAGACGAATCGATCTAGCCATGTCCGTCTGTCTGTCCGTCTGTCCGTCTGTCCGTCTGTTTGTTGCTATGCGATCTTTTCGATGAGGATATAAAGATATTTGAGAGTGCCACGCCCATTTATTTAGTATAGCCCCCATACAATTTCTTATTTTTTTGATTTTTTTGTTTTTTTTTATTTATAAATACCCAATTGTACAAAACTTGCAACTGCAGCTAACTGAGTACGAATTATTGCATTAGCACACTCGATAACTAAAACAAACTTCGTATGAAGCAGCAGAAGAAGTTTTTCTTGCAACATTTATTGAGTAGGATGCTGCTGATATTGAAGTTGAATTAAATGTGTCGGATGTGTCTGTCGGTGGGACTGTGTTTTGAAACAAATTGCCTGCGTCCAGAAACACCTGCTAACCAGCAAAGCAGCCGAAAGCAGGCAATCGAAATCCATATTGAAGAGTAGCAACAAACAAACGCATGAGACAATGAATTTATTTTGAAACATTTGCGTTATGTGCTTCTAAACAGGCTTCATATATAAAATACAATATATCTTTTTTTCGATTTGCTTTTTTTTTAGAAAGGATGTCTGTATAATTATATCTTTTTTAAAGGCAGCAGCTCTAGGCCACTTCAAGTTGTAATAAAAAAAGTAAAAATAGATTATTCTTTCTTAATATTATATTTTTTTTTTTTTTTGTTTTTCTGTCGAAATGAAAAAATTACTTTGTCAAAGCCCATTATTAATAAAGCGATAAGTAGCATGAATATCGTCGCATCGAAAGTGAGTATAATGTGTGAAAATGTACCGGCTGCTATTGCTGCTGGTGGTGTCCTTGTCCGCTGCTGACGACACTCTTGGGAGCAACTTTACTTGGACACAAGGACACTATGTAGTATTGTCCTGTGTTGTTCTGTCAACAATACACTTTTGGCTGCGTTGTTACTTAATTAATTACATTTAGAGTGAATAATAAATATAAATATATTTTTATTATATGCTATATTGTTATTATTGTTGTTATTGTTGTTGTTGTTGTTGTTATAATAGCTAATGTCCTGCAGTTATCCTTGCTGTATATATGTAGCTGTAGTTTATTTAGCAATTTAGCTGAATTTGTTAAGCACATCCCCGAGGTGTATTTAGCGCATGAATAGTAAACATGTTGTTTCTCGATTATTGTTGTTGCTGCTATTTAGCGCTCGATTTGCAGCGAATAATTGTTATTTAATATACACGCGCAATTTGCGCGAACTAAGTTTGGCAGTAAATGTGCCGCGAGACATACATATATAGTATAGTATATATTTATATATCATATGAAAATCTAAATACTATGTATACAAAATAAAATTGTACAAAATTACATATTCAAGTATCTCTTAATATGGCTAGCAGTCATTTTCAAGTAGCACGCAAAGTCATTACTTGGATTACCAATTCACTTGGTTTGGGTATTTGCAACTTTTTAAAAAGTGTCAACGCAAACACGTGCGAAATGCCAAAATCTTTGAAAAAAAAGTTTTCAGAAAGAAACAAAAAATGACACAAAACAAGAAAAAAATTTAATTTCATTAGTACCGAAGTATTGATACTCGTTACACGAATTTTTGGTGACAAAGGCTCGGAACTTGAGGTGTCTCTATATGGTGACTATATGCTGTAGTGTTCTGATGTTTAATCTGAATTAAAAGGTTACTATAAGAAGTATTTTTACCATATTTGAATTAAATCTTCAGGAGCTTTCGATTTGTGCGGAAGCTATATGCTATAGTTACCTGACATGGATTACCACAAAAAAAGCTTACCATGTTTAAAGCAAATAGCTTTATAAATAACAATTTTTTATTCAAAACTCCAAAATAAGCTCTGGGTTTACTAGAAGGTAATATGTAAAGTGACTCGATCCAATTTGGTGAAAACATTCATAAATAATTACTTTTTTCATATAAAAATGGTAGAGGGGTTGTATGAAGAAAACGTTTTGTATGGGGGCTATACCTTAAAATAGACGTGGTGCTTAATTTTATCAGTGGAACTGCTTAGGACTGAGAATAGCATAAGTTTCGAATTTCAGATCAATATCTTTAAAACTAAGCGAATGAAACCCATAAATACAGACAGACGGACAGACAGACGAACAGACAGACGGATGGGCTAAATCGATTCGTCTCGTCGTGCTGATCAAGAATATATATACTTTATATGGAGGTATGATGTCTCCTTTAATGTATTACAAACTTTCTGAAAAATTAAAATACCCTCCACTCATGTGTGTTCCCATAAGAAGGACTACTCCAACAAATTAACTGATCTGTCTGTCTCTGTCTATTTGTTTATGTTTAATTTTAACAACTGTCATAAACTGGAGACTAGAACGACTTCAGATTTGGGATCTAATCCCGAATAACCAAAATACAGATTGGTGGTATGACAATACGGATGGATCGATAGTGCTACAATTTTTGGGGATTTTCCATAAATGGTTATAGGCATTATATCGGTCAGTTTGAGAGAAGCCCACCAAGATTATGTATCTTATTAATTAAGCCTTTAAGACCTTTTGATGATCTTTTCAATGTAGATTTGTCACTTGGTTAAGGGTTGGAAAAATATCGATTATCAACAACAAATTTACCAAATATAGTCTTCTAGCAAAGTCTTTACAATCTAACACTTATTATTCGATATTTTTCCAAACCTTATCTTGAAAATTCATTCATAAATAAAATCACGTACATCTGGTTGTTTGTTGATGTCAGTGCGCGATTACAAACTCTTCTTCTTTAAAACCAGATAGTCCTGAAGCCAATATTATTTTCAAATTTGCAGCAATTTAGTAATAATAAAAGTGTCTTTCTGCGACTTTTACTTCTAATATTGGATGAAGCAGGTTTTTCATTTAGGGCATTAAATCTTTGGCTTTACCGCAATTAATATTTTTCCTACTTTGTACAATTTTTTGTACACATGCAAAAATCACAGATTTAAATCATGTCCAAAAGTTAAACTTCTACGCAACATTCTTTTATTTCTTTATTTTTTGGACGGTAAATTATGTTACACCTAAATTGTGCGCGGCTATTATTTCCTGACAGGCGTCTGGCAGTCCACAATGTTTTTTGACTTTGCCTAGAATGCTTGGCAGCAGTCAACACAACTGGCTAAATGACAGACTGAACTGAGCTGCTTGACAACGAGACCGGACGAAAATTTTTGATGTGGGTGCAGATTTAAGTCATTTAAGTTATTTTAAATTAGCTGCTGCGTGGCATGTTCTGCATAAAAGGTAGAAAGAATTTTTTTTTTTTTTGACAGAAAAAATATATAAAAATTTATAGCACAGAAAATAAAAAAAAAATTGTAACAATTTTAAACGTCAATTAAATGTGGGGAAATAAGCGGGAAATTAGCTGTTTAAATTTCTCTTTCCTGTAGCAGATTAACAATTTCTTTTTTTATTTAAGTGGTAAAATATTTCTTAATGTTTATAGCAATTTGAATTTTTCCAAAAGAAATTCTATTTGCAATTGATTTTTCATTTAGCTGCTTTATATTTTATTTATTAATTTTTTCCAAATGAAAATGGCGATTTCAATAAGCATTTTCATAAATTTTACTGAAAATAATTTTAAATCGAGTTAAGCAAAACATATTTTTCTAATTGTTACAAGAATACAAGCATGAGAAGAATGTAGTTTATCGAGTAACTTTCCTTTGGAAACATTTAACTGTCAAAACTTTAACAATTTTCGTATTGAATTACGAGCGTGAATTTTGGAAAATCAATTAAAAAAATCATTTCATTGTATTGCATTGCTTAAATATTTTTGTGCTGTTCAATGGCAACCTTTTCTTCTCAAGTTTTCTATTTATATATTTTCGATTATTATTATTACTGTTTCAACGAATCAAAATTGAATGCGACATGGATGCCAAGTTCGAGTAAATTATTTCGAAATATACATTTTCGTCGTTGGGCTACGTTTTTGCGGGTAACAAAATGTCGCACATTTTTCAAAAACACAAAAAAGGCTTAAAAAAATATTTTTTGTAATTTACAGTTGACAGGCACAACAACAAAACAATAACAACAATAACAATAGCAGCAATAGAATAGCAAGCAAGGATCAACAACAACAACAACAGGAAACGGAAGTGCTGGCTGGCTGGCAAAGATGTCGACAGCGGATATACAATATGAAATGAGACGATGAAATGAAAAACGCGTTGTTTTTTTTTTTTTTATTTTTTTATTTTTGCCGAAAGAATGAAAAAATAAATAGTTTGCAGGTGGTGTTAATTGAAAAACTTTTGTAACACTAATTAAAAAGTTTCTAAACAAAATGCCAACACGCGAACTGAAGATGTGCAGCAACAAAAATGGTGGCATTTTTCGCAATGGCGAGCTCATTGCTGCTGCTTTATTATATTGCACGGTTATGGCTGGCAACGTTAATAGTGTTTGCTAATACATTGAGTAGATACTTTTGATACATTGTAAATGTTTATAATGCAAGCAGCACAAGAATGACATTGATGTGATGCGCTTAAAAACTTGCTACTTTGTATAAGCTGTAATATTGCAAATAAAAGGAGGCGCCACGATTATTATTTATTTGAATTGTTTAAAATAATAAACAGCCATGCTCCCGTTATTGCAAAATTATTGCGATTTACGATTTGGTAAATTCGTACGATTTCAATCGAAAAGTAATATTTCATTTCCAAAACGTTTCTTTGCATTGTATATGGCAAAATGCTACTCTTCAAATTTAGGCATGACTAAAAAGTACTTATTTAAAATTCGAATTCAGAAACAAGCTAAACTTTATAATCATCACCGAATAAAATTTAATATTTAATACGACAATCGCAGTTATACCCGCCTTTTTTATAGTTGCCTTTATTATAAGTTTGTCGGAATGTTTGTAACGCATTAAAGATGGCATCGGAGACCCCATTAAGTATATAAATTATTGATCAGCTCGACGAGATGAATCGATTTGGCCATGTCCGTATTGTCTCCCTGTCCGTCTGTTGCAATTCGTTTTTTCGGAAAGTTTTAAAGATATTGACTTGAAATTTCAAACTTAAGCTTTTTGTGGTCCTAGGCAGTTTGTATGTTAGAACCAAGGTGCCATGCCTATTTTTATATTACCCCCATACAAACTTACCATGTTTTTTCGATTTTTGTATGAAAATAGTTATTATTTAGGAATGTATTTACTACAAATTAGATAAAAGCACTTCCAATGGCATCCAATTTCAAAAGAAAGGTGCCACGCCCATTTTTGTTAGGCCCCCATACAAACCATGCCTTTATTTTTCAGATTTTGTATGAAAATAGTTCATATTTATGGATATATTCACTCCAATCTGGGTAAAATCAAAATCATATGAATATGCTACCGATATGACAAGGATCGGGTTACTATAACATATAAGCCCCATACAAACTCACATTCTATTTTTTTTATTTTTTCAAGAAATTGATTATTGTTTCGAGTGGCGGGTATTTGAGCTTCGGTGCTACCGAAGTTAACGATTTTGCTTGTTTTTCTTATAATATTATGCATTTACTTATCGTTTCACTAACTCGAATCCGGACGATTTGAAAACAGAATAATTTTGCAATTGCCGAATCACCAAGATTTGCGATTTGAAAAGTAAATCGCAAAATTTTACGACTGCAATTACGGGAGCATGGCTGATAATTAATTTTTCTAGAAGGATTTTATATCGTTGAGGTTTTAGTTCGAGTCGTATTTTTTCATCAGTTAAGGTCTAGGCGAGACATCGATGTTATAAGTATTGATATTTTTTTCATATCAATGGAATAAAATGATCTATCTATTATAATAGATCAATAATTATTGAAACAAAATTAGGCATAGAACCGAACTCTTCTGGTAGCTATTTCAAGATGCAAATAAGAAATAGAATATCCTGGAAGTACTGATTTCTGCTTGAACTAGAACACAACGTGCTAGTCCTGATCGAATGGTTACTTTTTATCTAGGAATACTGCAGAGCTGTAGTATTTGTGGGTGTCGATGATTCCACGATGACTCATTCATGTTGTGATATTTTCTCCACTTAATATGTTACATTTAGGATTTTTTTGTTGTTGCAATAATGAAGCAATTTGAAAAAAAGCTTAGTAAAAACAGCAAATAAATAAACGTTACCAAAAAATCGCATAATTTATTCTTTTGGCAAAAACTTTGCATTTCTATTATTTTAGTTGTTGAAAAAATAAAAATGCATTTCAACAATGAATTCAAAAAAAAAAAAATGCTAAAAAAAAACCTGCACAAAGCAAGTAGATTTTGTACTACCAAACACGGCGAAAAAGTATCGCAATAAAAAATGTAACTCTTACAACAAAATAAAACAAACTAAAAGACAAAAATAAACAAAAGCTCGAAATAATCTAAAATGCAAAATAATAATAAAACAAGGAAAAACATTAACTTTGGTACAACGTCGAAGTTTTAATACTTGTCACACGAAATTTTCATGACAAAATCTCGGATAATTGAGATGACTTTGTATGGGGACTACATATGTGCTAAAGTGACCTAATACTTATTTCATTTATATATAGTTATCTGATCCTTATCAAATCTATACTTTACACATGGACTATCATAAAAAATGTTTCACTATATTCGAAAAAAATTGGTTTAATAAATAACCTTTTCGTTTATATAAAAACTCGTTAATAAGCTTTGGGTTTGTATGGGGGGCTACATTAAATTTTAAATAAATATTTTCTTACAAACTCAAAAATGGGCGGCGGGCTTGTATGGGAAATAATACCCAGGGCTAAGAAAAGATTAAGTTTCAAATTTCAATATCTTCAAAACTAAGCAAATATACCGCAAAACTATAGACAGACAGACGGGTCTGTCTCAAGAATGTATATACTCTATAGGATCTGCCATGTCTCCTTTAAATCGTTACAATCTTTCTGACAAACTCAATATACCCGTTTACACTATGAGTGGTGGGTATACTATAAAAAAAAAGAAAAATAATATTTAAATTTGCAATGGCTGAGTGCCAATGGCCGCAAAATAGTGCATTCTGCGCTGCTAAATAGAGCGCAGCTGCAGCGTAAGTTTGCTAGGACTATTTAGTTAGAAACAAAAGAAAAACATGTTTGGCTACAATGGAAAACAAATATTAAACCAAAACCAAAGCCTAAAATAAAGACATTGCTGCAAATAATCACGCAAAAGTATTTGACTAAAAAAAATAGAAAAAAAACATCAATAGCATCGAGCAGAGCCGCAGTAAAAATTATTGTAGAAACAAATCCAAGCGGAATTACATCCAAATTTATGCAGTACTTAGCTACAGTACAATAGATATTTCGATAGGCAGATACTATTCGTATCTTTTAGAAACTTTTTTTACTTGGGCAACAGATTTCAATAAATCAGAAATAAATTTCAAGTTTTACATTTTATTTTGCAACCAATTTCCAAGTCAGCCACAAAGTATTAATTTTTTTATAACTCGCACATACATACGAGTATACGAATTCATCTGCTAAAGCGAAGTATTGTTCTGTTTGGCCTATACTATACATATTTAATTCTACAAATATTTATTATTTCTTTTAAAAATTTTACAAATTGTTGTTAATATCGCGTTTTACATAAATATCGATACTAAAAAACATAAATAAATATTTTGTCTGTGTGTGTTTTTGTTTATTTTAAATATTTTGCCAAGTCATCATTAAACAAAATTTCTGAAAAAAAATATAATATTTATAGATACAGCACAGTAGTACAAAAAAACCAAAACAATTTTTACAATGAATTTTTGCACTTGGCATCGACAATTGTGTAAAATTACTGCGGCATGGTTAACTTTGCAAAACCATTTTTACATTATTTACGCCGTAGTGTAAATGATTTGTATATCAATTTTGACACGGATTTTGTAACGCATTAAATGATGCATTGGAGCTGCTCTAACAAATTTAGAGATGAGTCGATTACAATTTAAAAGAAATAAACCTTAACAGGTTTTACACAAAATCTCTTTTAAAATTCAATAAAATATTTAATATAATTCACAATCAGTTCTAACATTTTTGAAAAAATAAAAGATATTTGGAGTGACACTCTCTCTATATGCCTAAGATATATTTCTATTTTACAAAAATTATATGAGATAATTTAAGACAATCAACTACGTGGATAGAGTATTACGGCTTCGGTTAAACAAATCTGCTCAGTTTGTTTTGTGTTTTTTTTTTTTCCATTGTTTTACTATTTTTTATATTCAGGTTAAACTTATTCAATTTACAAGTTGTTCCAATTCTTTTTAACACTGATTGAAAATTTTTTTTCGGCGTCGATTATATGTTTGCATGGAATTGAAAGTGGTTTTAAATAAACATTACATAAATTCATAATTTATTTTTTTTATTCATAGATATTAAATGGAATATTAATTTTTAAATTATAATTTTATTATTGTTGGTATAGAAACACAGAGAATAATTTTTTTAATTTTTAAAAATTTTTTAAGTATTTAAAGTTAACAAATAATATTACAACACCAGTCTCAAAATAATAAATAGATTAGTCATAAAAAACATGTTTGAACTAGACAACATTTTTCAAAATAGACATATATTTACGAAAAACTGCGATCATCGAAACAGACTCTAATTTAAGATTTAACGTAATTCATTTTTCAGCAATAAAGCTGGTAACTCTTTAAATGTTTCGATAGTTGCGATATTTTAAATTAATCCATAATATCGACATAAGTACAAATATAATGTTACGCCCTCATGTATATATTTTTCATCAACTTTGTCAAGTGCGTCAGGGTAATCTATACCAATCAAATTCCAAGCAAAAGGTATTTCAAGTTGTCACACAAATCTCTTTGGTTTGGTTTTAAATCTTTCAAGTTTTTGTTAGGAGTGATTTCAGCCCATAAATTTGGACCTTTGCCGATATAAAAAAATAAGTGTCTATTTCTTTTCCTAGCTTAGTCAAATAACCATAGCTTCGTTAAAATCTCTGAGTAACACTTTGGTAGCTTTACTTGTTAGACAAAACCAATCGAACAAAATGAATGTCAAATTAATTATTCATGTTATCATATATTTTATGCGAGACAACCCCGAATTAAACGAGCACTATTTGCATATAACATTTATGGTCCAATTTGACAGGTTAGCATAAAAATTATATACGTGCTAGTGGTGGGAAACAGATAATATATTCAACAATCGATAACCGATAATAGTTTTTATATGATATCGGTATACTGAATAACGCAAATCATTATGGAAAACTAAATCTTTTTGTGAAATGTAACAAAAGTTCTTGGAGCAGAACTAAACGCAGATTTACTAGAGATTTCCTGACATCCATGAATAAGACGATTAAATTTAGCTATATCTGCCTGTCCGCCTGTGTCCATGTCCATATGTAACCATAGAAAAACTGTTCCAAACAAAATTAATATCTTTACACGATATTCACTGTTCTTCGAATATCGAGCAAAGATATTTTAAGCAGTTTTAGAGCTAGTTTTATCGAAATATACAATATTAGCCACTTCTTCTATTGATACTCGCAAGGATAGATATTAAAATATCAAAATTCTAAGTGTATCAGAATTTCATCAAATTAGGTTCCATCCATACCTCTTCATTTAAGTTTTTTTAAACAAATTTAGCATGTCAAGTTTTACAATTTAACCAATGAAAATTACATTTAATATGAAAAAAAAAAATTTATTTAAATTCCAAAAATATACTTTGTCAGCACTTCAAATTCCAATTAGTAAAAACTGGCCTAAGTGTAATTCACATACGAGTCATTCAACCTTAAATACCTACAAAATATCTACTTCTTTATTCACTTGAAGCAATCTTGTTGCAGAAAATAATTCTTACAAAAAATAAAAAGAAATAGCAACAGCTAATTACTTGCAATTCAGTAAAATAAACTGTTATACCCACTTCAGAATGTAAGAGGTTTTTAAAGCAATTTTATTCATACAAATGCAGCAGCATGCATCTCTTGCAGCAATAATTACCAAGTAGCAATTGCAATATGCATGCAGAGTACTAAATATACTATATGGTGTATGCATATTTAATTTTTTATATAAAAATAAAAAAATCTAAAAAAAAGAATTTTGTAAAAGACAAATTTACTAAAATAAATTTAAGATACTGAAATGCTGAAGTCTAAGATGCAAAATGCTTGTAGTTATTCAAGGTAGTAGTGAGTTTTGTGTAAAACTGTTTATGCATATTTAATACAAGAGGAACAGAACTGCAGTCTTATAATATGCAAAATAAATTTCAATATGAAGCATACACTTTCAAATACATACTCGTACATATCTACATAAATCTATACGCACACAGAAAATTGCATTTAAATAAATATAAAAGCTTGGATATTCGTGTGTATGTTCTTGAGATATATATTTTTTTTAAATGTAATATTTAAGATTTTTGCATGAAAGACTATCAAGAACTGCCAAAAGGACATGAAGGTTAATTTTGTCTGCTTCATTGAAGCAAAAATATTTTATTTTTTCTATTGTAAGCACGTAACTGTATATTCAGGGATGCAAAGTTTTATATATTTTTTAAAAAATAATTATTTTATTAACTTTGCTTTAGTGCATTTTTATTTTACTGATACGGTCAAATATCGGGGAATACCCATAAAAAAAAAAAAAGTTTAAAACCAAATAGAAATTTTAAATTTTGAATAATCGATTGAGTCATATCGTCGAAGTGATCCAGAATATATATGCATAATTAGGTCTACGATACTTTCTTCAAGGCGTTGCAAACTTTCCGAATACGCGAAGAATAAATGGAGACAAAGGTATGGAACCAGTGTTTATGGATCATACTATCTTGGCTCAGCTGCTTTCGGCAACAGCATAACATACGATTGAAACATTGATTATAATCGATTTAAATAAATATATATTTTTTTCCAGATACTCCCTTTCTTGATAGTTTCAAAGCAAAGAACAAAAAAAAGGGGAACTCATAAAAAAAATAGTACTTTTCTACTGTTCGATTAAAACGGGAAATTTTATGATTAATCGATTAAACTTTCAACCAATCGATCGACCAATCGATCAAATCGATTTGTTTTCTTTAAATCGGTTTATTTCGATTAATCTAATACTTCCATCTAACGTTTTTTACTGGTTGCCTGACTGCTCACAGATTAAGATTAATAATTCAAATGTCAATGTCCGGCTCTGTCCAGATTTGCGTAGCTAAGCAATTATTGAATTAGCGGAAAAGCTTCAACAAAGGATGCTCTCAAGATCTTCAAAAGAAGCAGTGAGGATTATAATTCAGTTAATCATTTTTAATTCTTCTAGGAAAGCACTCCATTTTGTTAATTTATCCTTTATAATAACTCTTAGGTGGCTTAGATTTTGCTTTGCAGCCCTGATTATGCAACTCAAGGACATTGCATATGTATAAGAATGTATGTATACACTTATTTATTTATATTTATATCTATGAGAGTTTGTATTTCGGTTTACAAAAAATAAATTACATTTTCATGTGCCAAGAAAATTGAAAAATCTGCACACTTATTTCACTCTATTGCTTTGCTGTCCGTTGGTGCTTTCCTTTCTTTCGTTCGTTTTGATGCCAATGGCAATCTGAAGACATATTTATAAACATTTATCGCATAAATTGTATAATAATAATAGTAGAAAAATACAACATTTAGTTTGGCAGAGCGAGTAAGCAAGTTTAAATATAAAAGAGACAGCAATAGTCATGCAACAACGATTACGAATAAAAATTTTATATTTGGAATAGAAAAATCAAAAGGAAATCTCTTCAAATGCAGTGAAAATTGCTTAAAATTCAAATAAGTCAAGTCGAGCCGAGTGTGTGTGTTAAATTAAAATTTATACATTTAAATCTTACGCAGTCACCTATAATCAAAATAATCATTGAAGTGCAATCAGGTGCAGCATAAAAAAAATAAGGAAATTTTAAATAAATCTTTATATGCAAATATTTTATGCTTTATAATTTTTTTGCATAAAATGTAATTTATTTCTGCATCATTTCATTTGTTGTTGTCGCTTCACGTTGTAAAATATTTCAAAGTCGTCTTTTTTTTAGCTGCATACAACAGCATAAATTATGCTTAGCACATTTTTTTCGGGATCAAGACACTTTTATGTCTTGACTATTTTCCATGCAATTGGTGTGTTGGTGTTGCGGAAGCTGTGTGTAGTTGTGTCTGTATTGTAGGTGGCAAATGAAGATGGTTAAAGGATACTTTGCTTATCTTTACTACTTTTATAGCTACTTCGTTTTTTTTTTTTTATTTCGTACAACTATTACTGCTGCTACTTTGGTATAGTTTCTTTAATGTAATCGTGCTGCACTTTTTATTTTTATCTCTTCACGCGTAAATATTCGTTAAAAGTTGAAATTTAATTTTATCCTTACACATTATTGCTACTTTTAGTTATTTAACTGTAAAACAGCGAAAGAAAAACGTTTTTTTATTTAATTTTTTTATGGGCTTATGTGAATTGTTTGTGTCCTATAAAATTTTAATACGTACTTTTTGGAAAGTTATTGTATAAGAACAACAGTTTTAAATATTTTTGTACAGTAGAAAGTAAACTTCTAATTAGCCAAGCCATATAAAAAAATTATCCTTGAATATGGTATGAGAGAACCTCAGCCACAGGGTGTAACACGACATTAAGACATTATATATGAAAGTCGTAACATCTGGCTCTAAGACAGACTATACTTGTTAGACCATATATGTGGATCTGGGTATGGAGATTTAATGGACACCTACACTGTCTTCCAAACCATCTCCCCAGTTCAAAACGTTGGTAGAATTAAGAAGCAATGGCTTCGAACAGTTCTCCATCTGTAATTGCGCCACGATGCTGAAAATCAAATCGACTAATGATATAATAGAGGCTAATGGAACCATATCGTACGCTATTATACTCATGATTATTAAGAACGAAAATGTTATGAATTGCTATTTTTATATAAAATAGTAAAAAATGTTTCTATGTCCGCTATAGATATTCAAACCATCCAACCGATGAGTCCCAAATAGGTTTTATTTGAAAGGCAACAATACAAGAACAATAATAGAGCACTAAAACAATGCATTAGGCACATTCAGTTCATTCTTGAAGTCGATTTTCTAATTTTCCCAACACATTGTTGTCCCGCTGCAATAAAAAAAAGACTGGTATTTTTTAGTAGTACTAGAACAAAATGCCATTAAAAAAGAGCTCCAATTACTCAATAAACTGAGATGCAACTTGTCATTTTTACTACCCCCAAACCTTACACTATTTTCATAATAAATTTATATAAATTTCTTTTTAAATAAAAACTTCAGCACCTTAAATAGTTGCAAGTAAGCAGTAGCACCAATTTTCAAAAGATGCCTTTATAGTAAAAAAAGTGCATCATAATGGTAACTAACTAGCAAATAGAAATAAATTTAAGCCAAAACTTTGCTGGCGAGGCACCAAAAAAAAAGGCAAATAAATAAAAAAAAGTACAACAAAAAAAATGTAGAAAAAGAACTCAACGCGATCGTGCTGCATATCCTTGGTCGTCCTAAGCGTCGTCACTGTTGTCTTCTTGCTGAACACGCTAAAATGCAATATATTGTGTACACTTTTTTTCTGGCTACTTTTACAGATACTCTCAGACATATAAAAGTATCTAGATGCAGATGCAGCATATTTACGCGCTTGTTGTATGTCTGTGAAACGTATTTCACCACATCTCTCGCTTCTTTTCTCTTTTTTTTTTTTTTTTGTGTTTTAAACTCATTTAATTTATTTCACAAACATAAATAAAGCTTTTCTAAACAGTTTTTGCGAATTTTTAGTTTTATTTTAGTTGCACTTTTGCGCTGCTAGGTGTAAAAAAAAGAGTAGAAAATAGAAACAAATTTTCAAATTGTAGCTACTTGAACTTTTACTTATACTTCTTTTAGAGATTTGTAACATGGCTTAAGTTGAAATTATATTTGAACAGTAAAAGTGTGAAAAAGTTGCATGGAAACTTTGTTTAGAGCTAAATATGAGAAAACGATTTACTTTGTTTGCAAGAAAGAATACCTCACTTATCGATTCTTCATTCATTTAACTAATTAAACCTATTTGCGAGCATAGTACTGAACTCCATTCACAATTAAATTAATTTTATTTTAAATGCATTCGAATATTTTTCTAAAAGATACAAATGTATCTTGTATTTGGGCATGACGATTAAATTTTTTTTATTATATATTTTCAAATGGCAATAGTTATTTATTTCAAATGGCAATAGTATTAATACACAAAATAAAGAAGTCGAAGCTCCTTATGTGTGTTTAGATGCCATTTCACAGAAATTCAATAAATGAAGAAATATAAATGAATGTCATGAATGTTATAAAAGAAACGGCAGCATTGGCCATCTAAGGCAGGAAGTACTTTAAGCTTTTTATCAACTTGTCTTCAGTTCAATGACATTTTCATGTATAATAATAGAATTGCCTTTCAATTTTTCTGTTGTCAGCGTGTTCATTCTTTCCATTGTTGAACTTATTCATATATATTTATATATGTTCTTTATTATATGAAATGGAATAACATTTTATTATTAATGTCTTTGTGTTGTTTATATGTCAATAACAAACGAATTAGGATAGAGAAATTTCATTAAGTTTCACAATGGTCTTGTATGGAGATTAATGAAATAACTATTGCGATTAAGTGGTAAGATAATACATAACAGAAAATAGTCAAATAATTTCATTTCAGATAAATGAAATTAAAGATACATGAAAAATATTTGGTTTGTTTATCTTTAAAAATATTTTTTAGAAAATCTTAAAACTAAGAAAGGTGGTAGATACTGAAGTAGCTTTTGATTATTTGAGCAATCGTAAATTGTTCTTTTTAAAACAAACGCGACTTTAATGGAAATGTAGCCAAGAAGAACTGAATGATGTGAGAACAACGAATAATCTTTGGTGTTTATCTGCAACTATACAAAAGCAGTTTAACCCAAGTTGAATATAGTACACTTTTTCACCACATTTTGATTTCAAACAGCACTAAACTCACCAAAACATGTAAGCAAATTAGAAAGAGACAGTGGTGGAATACTACAATGGTAATTTTTTGGTTGTTTTCCATCAAACGTTTACCATAAATCGATTCCATAAGATAAGATGGTTGATGAACATCACGGTGACATGGTTTCCCAGTTTATTTCGTTGATTGACGACTCCAGTTAATAGTACCAATTCAATAAACATTTACGAGATACATTTCCGTCTTTTGTTTTCAAATTTCAACCAAAATCATATTGTGCTGTATTCCTAACATGAATTTAGAATTTTTGTTACCATCGTGGGAGTAACAATGCGATATATGTATATTCGTTATCCATATGTTTAAGAACTAGGAACTTGGCGGCTCACTATCGGTGATTTTTTAACAGTGATTTAAAAATCGCAATTGAATTGCGATATTCTTGTTTCTCAGTGAACATGTTCAGTTATCGGCGAACAGCGAAACTGTCCATTTATCACTGATTGGTGCTTTTATCACTTTTCACGAATCGTTCATATTAGCTTCAACACCGAACCTGTACAAATTCATTGGTACATTTGCCAGTCACTGGATTTGTCAGAATGTGCAATTCACTTAAAGCGTGGTCTATTGGAAACGATTGAATGGTAAAAGAGCAATTGAAACAAAAATATGAATAGAAAACGAACTGAAATGTGATATTTTTTTCTGCAAGAAAATAAGACAAACGGCATGTTTGGTTTTCAAAATCTCGCTCCTCTTTTGACCATGGCTCTAGTTTTTAATGTTTTATTTTTTTCAGTACTATTTGCTCAAAATAAATTCTTAAAACGAATAAAATCAACACAAGACTAAATATTTTTATATAAAAATTCAATAAATATTCTACGAAACCTGGAAACTTTTCTAATCACATTAATGTCATCAAAAGTAAATAAGTAAAAAAAACAATCAAAAAGAGAAGATGACAATCCATGAAGTTTCTTTTGTGTTCACGTTAGCTCTTTCTTTCTATACACAAAAAAAAAGTGACGAATGTTTACTTGTGATTAACTTTAGCCATCACCTTTGACAAAATTGCTGACATATTTGACTTTGAAAGTTACAAAATAACAGCAACAGCACAACGTGTTGTCTAGACAAAACAAAAAAAAAAAAAAAAAAAAATAAATAGAAAAAAAGTATGCAACAACAATTATAAGAATGAAAAATTTACATAATTCGTGTTTAAAGCGCAGGAAAAGTTAATGCAAAATTAACAGCCATCCAAGCAACTCAGTCAGTCATTCAAGTCAATCTTTGTCAAATGGAATTCAGTCTTGAAGCAAATATTTTGATTATTTAAAGCACGCAAACGAGATGTCAAAGTCAGACAAATACGGCCATAGTGACAACAGCGAAAATGAAGGCAAGTCTAAGCTTAAAAAGGATAGGAGAGCACTGTTTAATATAAAGAGAATATTGGACGGACAGACAGACAGACCACATTTACATTGACAATAAAGCCCGGTATATGTGTAAGCACCACAGACACCACTAAGTATGTATTCCTGGCATTGCTTGTGAGTAGCAGTTTAATTAACACCGAGCAATCAAGATACATACATGCAGATACATGCAACATATAAACTTATATGTTTGCTGCGTGTAGCTACACAGATAAAAGCAGACAAATGAATAGACAGAAAGTCAGACAGACAGACAGACCAACCGACCGGTAAAATAGATACACGACTAAATGCTGCATGCAGCAACCTGTTAATAAGAAACTGCTGCTGCTATTGTTGCTGATAGCGAGATAAGTATGTCTTTGAAATAGGTTGGTATGCATTTGAGTGCCTCTTTCCGCAATCATTATTTGTGTGCGGTTGTCTGTTGGCTTTTCTTAGGATAGGTCGGGAAACAGTGTATGTATATTCAAAATTAATCACTATATGCTGCTGCAATCATTTGTTGCATGCATCTGCAGTGCTTAGTAGAGAATCAAGTATGACAAGGTTATTATAATGAGAATCCAATCACAAAACCCATACACACACAAAGAGTGTTGTGGTTAATGACAATCATTTGTTACATTCACTTTGTAAATCGGAATTGTATTTTTTAGTTTTTGTTTATTCTTAATCAAAAGTAACTGGCACAGACACTAAATTTAAATTAGTTAAATATGTATATAGTATATATGGAAGTTGGAGTAGCAGTAAAAATATTCTAGTTTGTATTTTTCTTGATATAAAATGAATTGTTCTTCGCATAAGAACAAATTGTTCTCCATATAAGAACAAATTGTTCTTCATATAAGAAAAATTGTTCTTCATATAAGAACAAATTGTTCTTCATATAAGAACAAATTGTTCTTCATATAAGAACAAATTGTTCTTCATATAAGAACAAATTGTTCTTCATATAAGAACAAATTGTTTTTCATATAAGAACAAATTGTTCTTCATATAAGAAAAAAATTATTCTTCATATTAGAACTAAATGATCTTCATATAAAAACGAATTGTTTTTTATTTAAGAACGAATTGTACTGCATATAAGAAAAAAATGAATCAAAAAACTGGCAAGTTTATTTGTTTCTGTCCGTTCCGTACGTTTTGCAAGCCCAAATCTGTTAAGCATTATAGTTTAGATCGATTCTACTATTTAATTTTTTAATGAAGGTTTCTGGATGGTATTTAAAAACTTTAAAAATTAATAATATGTCAATTTGATGAAAATACTACATCGAAAGAAATAAAATGCTGACATTTTGTTCCAAAAAGAATTCGACTAACTTAAAATGAATAAACATCCACTGCAGTGGTCAAGTTTACACATAAACAAAATTTAAAGTATTTATATAAACATTCTTAAGCAATTTAAGCTGCGCTTACAGCTAAATTTGTGTAAACTCAAATAATTTACTTATTCAAAGCCAAAGTCAATGCCTTGGAGCTGTGTACGAGGACATATATTTATACGAACAAATGAGCGTAGACATTAAAAAATCGCTTGTGGCTTAATCACGAATATGAAAAATCCAATGTTTTTTGACGTCGTCTTTGCCCCACAAAGTATGCTGCGTTATTTAAAGAAGCAAGTATGAAGCTGCTTATGCTGCTAAATAGAAAGCATGCAGTCAGGCAGTCTGGCTAAGTAGTAGATTGAATCTGTGGCAGCACGCACTCATACGAGTAAAAAAAATAAATGGAATACATGCTACATAGCAGCAAATTAGAAACTGCAAATACATACCACAAACCGTGAAGCACTTTCATTCAAAAGAAGAAGGCAATTGCCACACTCGAGAGTCTATTCTGCTCTTCTCTACGTGAAGACTGCTGACAAGTCGTAGCATTTCTTGCCGCAAGGACTATCAGGTATGCCGTTGCTGTTTCAACACAAACATTCGCATGCAGCATTTTAGTCTACTATTGGGTTCTGCAGCCGTTAAATTTTGCCTCTTTGTCTGACTGTCTGTCTGTCTGTCTTCTTTCGGTCTGTCTGAGTCTGTCAGAATGTCGCCCCTCTGGCGACAGCAACGTTGTTGTTGATGACGCTTTTAGCGGCTTCTTTCGTGCGTGTGCAACAATGTTTTTTTCCATTGTGCGACATTTGCGTTGCTGTTACCGTTCGCTCCTCACAACTCCTATTCCAGCTTTGTTGCATGGTTAGCATGATGCTTACTAGTTAGTAAGCATCACGCTTGTACCTGCTCTGCATATTCAAGAGCAGCAAAAAAATAACAGCAGCAACAAAGAGACGCCTTTGGCTTTGACAACGATGTCGACTTCATCGCGTGGCATGCAAGCTTTTTTTTTGTACTTTTACTTGCAGCAACTTCCTTCTTAAAACGAACGGAAGAATTCAGTAACTTCAAGCGACTGCGACATCGTTTTTGCTGCTGTTCTTACTGCTGCTGCATATTTCTGTCGCATTAAAACTATTTAAGTTTTTAATGCCTTAACAGCGATGATCCTGTGTTCAGCATATAAATTACTACTCGAATAACAGCAGCAACTGTACTTCAGAAGTTGCCACACGCTTGTTACTGATGCTGCTAATGCGTCTTCTGACTTTTTCCGCTAGTTTCTTCTTTTCTTTTCTGTTGCAGCAACTTTACTGACAATTTTTTGCTTTGTTGCTTATGAGGATTTATGTTTAATCGGTGAAAGGTTAAAGCAGCATACACTTGCCCATTTTGTTCAGCTACCGAAGAAGTACTTCATTCTGCATGCTGCATGATTTCTTTTTCATTTTGTACTCTCGAAGAAGTTTCAAAACGTGAGTTGCCGCCAATGTTGCGTAATATATTATTTGCTTTTGCATTTTCTTGAAATATTTTGTATGTTACAAAGTCACAAATTTTGTAAATCTTTAGTGGCAATGCGCGTCTTTAAGTTTTACAAGTTTAAAGAGGATTTAATAGTTTTTATTTTTTTACTAGCTACGGCAAAAAAAGTTTTCATAAGTTTAGCTGATAACTAATCGACAAGTTACTGCTTTAGTGAAAAATAGTTTGCTTTTGCGGTAGATGATTATCGATAGAAAATAGTTTTAGAAATTTAATTTCAAATTATTTGAAAACTAATTTGCTTTAACAGAACCTAAATATTTGCTTGGATATTATCTGCCATGCTCCCGTAGTCGCAATAATTTTTCGATTTACTTTTCAAATCGCAAAAGATTTACGATTTCAAATCGGTAAAGCTCGAATCAGTGCAATTAAAAGTAAAGAAGCTACTGTCGATTTTCTAAAAATATTTTTATTTTATTCTGTGATGTTTATAGAGTTTATCTATATACTTTTTAATACTATTTATACTGCATTCGAATTTTAAATAAGTATTTTTTACCATGCCTAAATTTGTTGAGCAGAAAATTTAGTCAAAAGCAACACAAATTTGCGATTTGGTTAGACCGATAACCTTTCAAATTGTAACCGATAGCAGTTTATGTCATATACAATGCAAAGAAACATTTTGGAAATGAAACATAACTTTTGCGATTTCCAGAAAACGAATAATTTGAAATCGTATGATTTTACTAAATCGTAAGTCACAAAAATATGCGATTACGGGAGCAAGGCTACATGTCTACAGTTTTGAAGAAGCGAATAAGAATCTACCTCTTTAATATTTTGAAATACTGTCATTCTTCTTGAAGCCAAACTGGCAAAATTTGTTCAATAAACCAAAATATTCTTAAAGTTTATTGATCGTCTTATCAAATCATCAGATTCGAATTGATTTCTTATGTAGCTCAATTTTCACGTCTACTAAAAACTTTCATTATTTTTTTATTATTTTCTAAATTTAACTCTCATTTAAAATTTTCCATGAATTTTCAAAAGCGTTGCCCAATTATTTGCATAACAGCATATTTTTATATTTAAAATGCAAATCTAACGTCCAATTATTTATTTAATAAACATTTTGCATTTTTCTACTTCACCATCCACTTCAAATGTCATTTTCCACGAAATCTTGTTCAAAATAAAAGAAAAGAGACTATCTGTTTAACAACAACGTCAGACGTGTATGATATGAAACAAGACATTGTAGCTTGTTAAAAAAAACGAAAAAAAATATAATAAACCTTCATATCTGAACAAAAAAAAAAAAAGAGAGAAAAAAATGTTAAAGATAAAATTTTAATATCGAAACATATTTACGTTGACATTGTTGTTGTTGTTGTTGCTGTTATTCTGGATATTGATGCTGCGCAACGAATTGATTTCAATAGCCTACGGAAGACAACAAAGAATAACAATAAACATTGCTATAGAAAGCTATCTGCTTCATTGGTTATTTGCTTATTTGCGTAGCAGTATCAAAGTTAAAAAAAAAAAAATAACGAAAAAGCGAACCAAAGTCAGAAAAAAAAACAACCTTCAAAAAAATAAATATTTTCAAAACTAACGCGAAAATGTGAAAAAGGACAACAAAGTTTACGAGACAAAAAAATTAAAAAGGAATACCAAAGAAAATTATATCAAAAGTACAACGAAATATTTACGCGCTTTAAGGTTAACCAAAAAAAAATAATTGGATGCAATGTTTCTATGTCCGCTATGGATTTTAAAACCATCCAACCGATGAGTCCAAAATCAGTTTCATTTGAACAAGGGAACAATGCAAGTATATTTATAGACCACTAAAAATTTGCATAGGCACATTCAGTCTATTCATGAAGTCGAATTTCATCTTTTTCCATACAACTTCTTTGGCTTTTTGTATGTTTTTATACTAAATCCAACATAGTTTGGTCCCGCTTAAAAAGCAGTGCAGCAAATATAAACTAATTATAGCCACTTCAAAACTATGAAGCAGGGTATTCAAATGACAAGAAAACAAAGCAAATAACAAAGACAACTTTTAGTTAGTTAGGCTACCAGTCGAAGTAAATCGATATATTTCTCTAGAATCCGTAAACTTACGCAGCATTTTTGTATTGCCCTTGTCTTCTTGCTTAAAAAAAAAAATAAATAAAATACAAATAAAAATAAAAATAAATAGAACTGAATTGAAGGATATTTTTTGCGGAAAAGTCAACTTGCTCAAAGCATTTTACAAGAATAAGAAGAAGAAAAGAAAAAAAAAAAAAGAAACTAATCCAACTTGATGACAACTCACTCAATGAAGTACGGAAATGTTGTGTGAACTTCAGTTGAACTTCATTTGTATCTTTTTTTTTTTTTTTTTTTTGTTTGCAGCAAGAAGTATGCTATACAACCGCAACAAATCGGAACAAACAAACCAAGACAAAAAAAAAAGAGAAAGAGAAATGAAAAGAAAAGAAAAGAAAATTGCTAAGCGGAAAAGGAAATGGTCTGCGGCTGCATTAAGTGTATTTAATTTAGTTAGATTTGCATATTTCAGCTAAGAATTAAGTACTCAAACAAATCGAAATAGACTAAGTAGACATTTGAACATTGTAGGAGTGGCATTTCTGTTGTTCGCAATCAATGGTCACGAATTAGTTAAAACGTTGCAACAACATAAAAGCAAGCAGGAAGCAAGGAAATCAACGCAATAAATTCGTTTGTATTTGTTTCTTGCCACAAATGAATACAAACAATAAAAACATAAAAAAAATTGTACAAAACAAAGCCAAAGCTAAAACGCTCTGATGTGTGCTTTACCTTTTTTTTTGTTTTCATTTTTAAGTGTGGTGAATTTCTCTGCGCATGTTTGCTGAGCGTATTAGAAGCTTTTTTGCTTAAAAACAGCTGTTTAACCAGAGAGAAAATTTACAATTTATTTATTTCTTATCAGCAAAGGATATTTTTATGTTTTGTATTAGAGAAAATATTGGGTTAATTTATTTTGAATGGAATTATTTCTTCGCTCTCTTATATTTTGCGCTTGATTTTACTTTATTTGCTATTGTGGGTAGATTTTGGCTGTGTAAGTTCGAAACTGTTTAGTATTTTGCATTTTTAATAAGTCATAAATATGTAAATATGTAAACAAGTAGCAAGATAGTATGCAACGATAAGGTTTATCAATAAGTAGGGCTAAGCCCTGGCTGACTGGTCATGCTAATTAAAAGATGATGAAATAAAACTGATAAACAAATTGATTTTGAAAAGAAAATTAAATAGTGAGAGAGACTTGAAAACAATAAAAAAAAGAACTAAGTTTAATTTGAATCTGAACTTCACTGACTCAAGTCTACTGGCTAACCCTCAAGCTTAAAATAGGCTACTAAATTCTGCAGCAAAAATTACTATTTAAAGCAGAAGGATTTTTCATTCCAGTTTTTTATACCCGCCCCATATAGTGTAAACGGGTATTATCAGTTTTTCGGAAAGTTTGTAAAACATTAAAGTAGATATCGAAGACCCCATAAAGTATAAATGTATATATATCTTCTTCAGCTCGAGGAGACGAATCGAAATACCAATGTCTGGCTGACTGTTGCGAAGCGTTTTATTCAGAAAGTTTTAAAGATACTCGTACAGACCTGAAATTTTAAACTTAAGCTTTTTTTGGTCCTAGGCAGTTTGTATGTCAAGACCAAGTTGCCTCTCATTTTTAGATAAACCATAGCCATAAGAACCTGACGTAGTTACTGGACCGGAGTCGCAAGACAATCAAATGATCAGAGCGATGTTGGCAAAGGAAGTTTCCGCACGTTTCAAAACTTATGGATATGGGCCAAAGTAAGAACATGGTGGGCCCCCGAAATGGAAGATTTAGGGTACAGCGACTGTATTTGAAGATCTATTATACCCAAACCCAATTGATGATAAGGTTAAGTGACTCAGTATTCTCTCCGCTTCTTTGATAAGCTTGAGAGTATCCCTAGTCGAGGAATCCCTGATTGTGACTACAAAGTGCCTCTCAAATCTTCGGACAGGCCGAAAGGTTAACATTTTTCCGTCTACGTTTTGAATCGTTTTAATATAGCCCCTGTATACTTAAGCAAATCCATCGTAAAATGTAAAAGTGTCGTCCACAAAGTAACATTCTCCATGTTTCATTTTTAATTACATTCCACTTGTCCTTTATAAATGGCAGGGATGATAGAAAAAAAAAAAAAAAAAAATAACAAATTCATGATTAATCGAGCCGTCCTCTGTTAAGGTACCATAAATCGATGTCAATAACCGGAAATGTTATAACTATTGTATTAGCCGAAATACTCTACAACCACAATAAGAGATATCATCAAAGATAGATCGACAAACCCTTAAACGCTTTCGAATCTTAAATTTCGATCGCATAAATTTTTGTTTACACAATTTACATCAAATATAAATTAACTTTTATACCAGATAAAACCAATCCCAGAAAGCGGTAGCATAAATCCTATAATGTTGCTCCGAAAACCAGAGGATTATTTAAAAAAAAAAAAAAAAAGAAACCTATTACCAAAAGAGAGATTGGAAAAACCAAAAAAAAAAAAACAAACCCAACAGAAGCCGGAGAGCATTTAAGCAACATACGTCGGTTGACACCCGTAACCTTTCAAAGAGTTTGAGAGATTACTACTTACTACTCTCTCTTAGTATAACAGTTAACAGCGTATGAACTTCGGCAAATTGAGCAGAGTTATAGGAATAAACAAAACAATTATACGAAATTTTCAAACAAACGAACACAAAATTGAGAAAACTTTTTGCGAAGCCGGAGCACAGCACATGCTTTTCTACTGTTACTGTTTTCTATTTGCATGTGTGTGTGTGTGTTTGGGTAGCGTCGTTTGCCTACACAGTACACAAGTAGCTCGGGAAACCAGTCTGAAAGGACACCACGAGGATGTCGCATCGTCGCGTCGTGCGTTCTTCTTTTAACAATTGAGCAAGAAAATTTTTTAGAGCAAAAAAAAAAAAAAAGGAAAAAAGGAAAAATTTAAAAAAAAAAGAAAATCGTTTATAATAAAATTATAATTAATGAAAATTTGTATAAGAATTTAAAGTGTTTTTTAATGTTAAATACTCTAAAAAAATAAAAAATTAATTGTGTGTGTAAATCAAAGCAACTGAAACGTAAAACGAAAAAAATATTCCATTTGCTTATAGGTCAACAAAAATTTTAAAGCGTGTACCAAAAAGTTTTTCTTCATTTCCATTCAACTGCTTTTCTTGCATTTCACTTTGCATGCCGCCTACGAATGAGTGCAAAATGTGCGCAAAACAAAAAAGAAAAAGAATTTATGTGAAAATCTTTTTGGTTTTTTTTTAAGTGAAAATTTTGTAACTTAAAAAAATTGTAAAAGTCGTGTGTGGGTGCATGTGTGTGGTCCAAACTTTACGAAATTGAATTTCTTGTTTCCGATTTTGCCGGCATTTTGTTGAGTTTAAATGCAAATTTTAATGCGTGTGTAACGTGAAACCGTGTCGCGTGTATTAAGTATTTTTTTTCCTATTTTTATTTATTTTTTTTTTGAAATGTGTTGCTCTTCTCATTTGCTTGAAATGAAATGAATATGCTTTCTAAATACATTACTGACAGCCAAACTGTATGTAATTATATGATTGATTTTGATTGACGCGTAAATAACGTGAGTGTGTCTAGAGTGTGTGTGTGTGTGTATGTTGAAGTACTAAAACGCATATAGCGTGCAGCATGCCACACACAGCGTTCTATAAGATACGCGCTCTCTAGTCGAGCAGTGTTAAATTCATTCTCGCAGCAGTTCAATGTTTCTGGTTGCCTCTTTTGCTGTTACAAAATTAATTTACAAATAATTAAATGAAATAAATATAAATATTTATGAATAATTAAATCATGTTATAAAAAAAAAAAAAAATTAATTTGTATATTAATCGCTTAATTAATTCTAAAAAAAAAAAATATATTACAAACAAAAAAATTCAATTTAACGAATTAAAAGTGTTATTGTAAATTTCATTAAAATACAAATTATAATTTTGCAAATAAATATGCAAAAAGTGTATAAATAATTTCAATAAAACACGAAGTTAAATTAAAGTATCGCTTGCTGCGATATAAAATTTAGATACAAAATTGCTTGGCAAAGCAGTCATTTTGCTAAAATATAAAACAACAACAACAACAATAAACTGTATAACCAAACTATTCCATTTTATGTGTGTGTGTTTGGTTTACAGCTAAGAAACACAAAAACAGCATAAAGGATAAAATGGCAAAAAACAAAAACAAAAAAGGATAAATAATATATTCCAAAGCATCGATTTTCGCAACTCAACAAAACTTGACAAAATTTTATGTGACAACAAATAATTTGAACAAAAAACAAAAAAAAATATAATATCATTGGACTTCTAATTCTTCTTCTTGTTGTTCTATCGACTTTTGTCATGGTATGTATATTTTTATTATTATTATACTTTTTTGTTTTGTAAAAAGGACGCACATGTGTATTTTTTTTTCGATACGCTCGAGGGAAAACGCGCTATTGAACTCTTTACGGTATTTTTCATTTCATACTCTAATAAAAATAAACAATATTGCTGTCAAACTTTTGACAGTTTGAACTTTTTCTATAATTTTTTTGTTATTTATTCTATTTTATTTTTCGTCCTTTTTGCAATGCTTTGCTTCCTGCTTTGCTTGTTCGCAGTTTGTCTGCAAATGTTTGTCTAAACTTTTTTCTCTGTTATATTTTTGATATTTGTTTTTTTTTTTTTTTAAACTTTATAAATATTTTTGATTCTATGTAGACGCACTGTAAATTGTTGGCGTCAGGTTCATTGAACCGCTTCATCAAAGTTTGATAAACTTTCAATGCTTCGATTGAATAGTCCGGATGTGAGTGTTATTAACTGAATCTAATTAAAATAGAGTATTTTTTTAAGAGATAATTTTTATAAGGGCACCATTTTTTTATTGATATAGAATAGATATTTCATTAGATGTTAGATTATGCAGCAAATCATTTTAGACAATACTTTTGGGAGGCAATAGAATTTTTACTGGAACTTCGGAAGCGGAGATAAATAAAATTTTGTCAAAATACTCTCCATAAAAATTCGATCCATTCAATTTTCACAGCACTTATAACATTTCGACAGACAAACCGTAAAGCATGCACTTTAAACGCATTAAATGCTTCTTTCTTCGTTTTAATTTCCAATTTAATTTTTCATTTTCGGGATTTAAAACTAAATTATTAAGGTCTTCAGAATGGTCTTGCAAAAAATTATAAATAACCTTTGCTCTCGAAGGCAAAGTTAGCACCTTTGTGCAACTCAGTGCAACTTTCTGCAAATCAGCTGTTCGTGACCTTGCTTTATTTGTTTTAAAATGTTTTTGTGAAAAATGCCACGAGAAAGCAAACAGAAAAAATTAATAAACTATAAAATAAAATAAACTATTCGAGAGATTAAATTTATTGAGGGTATGTGAAGAACTTTATTAATTCTATGGTTTTTCTCACATTCAAACAAAACCCGAAGTCAGCTGACCGACTGCTGCGTTGCCAACCAAGTCACATTGAAATTGCTGATATTGGGAGTGCCACTTGCTATACTTTCGCATTTATTTTTCAGCCCTAGCATTACGCCGATGCAATTGGTACGGCATTGGTTAGTAGAAATTGTTTTTGGTTGTGCAACATTTATTTTGCATTTTACTCCGTTAGAGTTGCAAGACCTTTAAAATCAAAAAAATAAAAAAAAAAAATTTCTCCCAGGTCGATATGGGTATCCTGACCCTAGTCGAACAACTGGGCAGGATACTCATAACGACTGTTTCATATAAGGCTATTGATTTCTTCTAAATTATGTGGAAAACTGGTATCAATTTCCAAATGTTTATGCAATGTGATAAGAATAGCAGGAAGTTGAATGCCTACACATGTCACAATCTCATAGTATGTCACTTGAGTGCATTGTTTTAATAGCATTGAAGATCGATAATATGTGGAACAATACCTCCTCTAGAAAATACCTCAATCTAATTGCGATAACGTTTGTATTTGAATTGGTGCATTCTTTTTTGAGATAATCCACAACGTAAATTGTACTAAATCATTTCACGATAGTTTTTGTGACCGATGTTAAACTTTTTTTTTCAAATTCTTCAACAAACCGACTAAACGTTTTTTTGGGAGTCTAAGTAGAATAATTAAATTTTCTACTGATTTAATTAAAATTCCATTCATATACATTTTTTTTTTTTTTTTAAATTTCATATTTAAAAATTTAAAAATTTTATATAACGCTGCCTTAAGTGGTGATTATCTGTTACCTTGACTTTTGCACAAAAGTAATTAAAAATTGTTTTAATAAGCCTGCCCGCCTGTGTAACTGCAGGCTTTAATTCTGAGTAAATTTTAAATTAAAGCAAAGCTAAAATATGTATATAACCACAAGAAACAAGTAATGAGATATAAGGTGTATGGTATATGGTATACGGTGTAGGTGTACATGTTTAAAATGCTTCAAGTAATCAACACGGCAACATGAAAATGCCAACAAAACAAATAGCAGCTACAACATTTTTGGCAACTATGACAACAAGGCCGAAACATTGTTATACTACGCCAGACTGCAGACTTATTACGTTAATAACATTTCAGTTTTTCTCTTGGCTTCTTTTAAGCTTTTATTTTTTGTTAGGGGAAAAAACAAAACAAAAATAGTAATTTTGGAGAAGAAATAAAATCTGTGTGTGTGTATGTGGGTTGGATAAATGAGAAAATTCATAATTTAACATTAATTAAAGCATATTATACACATTATTAACACACACTTGCCTAACCGCAAGCGAAAGCATGCGACACAAACAATTGCAAGCCTACATTACCAGCAAAGTACAGCAAGGACCTTTTCTCTCTCTCTCTCTCGCAGGCAACTAACAACAAAAATATATGTGTTCTGTATATGGTCTTGTTATTATACTATATGTGGCATTTTTGTTGTTGTCGACGTCATCAAGTGATGTAAAAAAAAAACATATTTATAATTTAACTACCTCAGACTAACAAACATTTACAACACTTAACAGCCATGCTTAACAACAACAACAACACAAACAGTCAACAAAATTGAAACAAAAAACATAAACAGAAAAAAAAGATACTCAACAAAAACAATGTGTAAGGTGTTTAAATTATTCAGTAAATTGTTAAGCAAATAACACGGAAAAGGCATAAGTTAAAAAAAAAAAAAAATAAAAAACAACAACAAAAATAGCAGTAGACACATCGACGCCATCATAAAATGTACTACATGTATGTATGTGTACCAACAAGGACGAATACAAAAGGCAAACACAATGAAATTTAGCTTTCATAATACTATGAAAATAACATCATGCGGCATAAAAGATTCTGTTGATGTTGATGATGTCTGTTAAGCTAAAAATAAAATAAAAATAAACAAACAAAAAAAAAAAAACATACGAAATATAAACTCATGTTACTCTCTTTTTCTTAGGGAATAGTGTACACATGCCAACTATAAAAACAAAAAAAAAAACTAGACCGGAAGCGGAAACCGCCAACGATGTGTATGTGTGTCTGTATGTCTGTCTGTCTGCCTTTACGCCGGAAACAACTTCGTCGTGCTGCTGTGAATTGCAGTTATGTAAAATGTTATTCTTTATGCTAAAATGAGTATCCTGCACTACAAGATTAGACTAGTTTGTATTATTTGTTTCGTAATCAAATCACATGAGCTAAGTCTTATAAATAGTAAATATAGAATTACTATACTTACGGATTAAAGCAGCTTAAAGAATTTTAGAAAACGGAATATATGTTTTTAGTTGGGTTACAACAAAACTGCAATACGCTTCATAAGTACAATACTATTCAACTTTATAAAAGCATTAGCCCCTGGAAAAAGTTGTAGCAATTTATAGCTTGTTATCAATATCGAAAAATATCCTAACTCTACAATTATATTATTTACTAGCCGAAATAACCAGACTTACTCGGGTGTCGCAAAAGCTATTTTCAAAAATATACTGTTTTTTCAAGCGCACCACTTTAACAGTCACATCAAACATAATTTTGTTTCTATATCTGGGATTATAGTCAGTGATTTTTAGGAAGCATATTTTTTTTTTTTTTTGGAAATTTCTCAATTTTACTTACATATTCATTTAATGTATCACATATTAACTGGATTTTTATATCCGTCACATAAAGTGTAAACTGGGTTTATCTGATTGTCGTTAAGTTCATAACGTATTGAAGTCATCGTGAGACAAATCGATCTAGCTATGTCCCTTCGTCCGTAATTAAACATTTCATTTACACAGATTTGATAATATTGACTTACAATTCAGTTTATATGTTGCAAACAATGTGCAATGCCTTTTTTCGCGAAGTTGCATTTCGAATATGGCAAAACAATGTGTACAGTATAAATTTGGTTGAGATCAGAACAATAGAGCATATAGCCCTCATACAAACCGACGAACTATTTTTGAATTTTTTTAAGGAAATTGGAAACATTTTAAATCGGATCTTTGACATATAGTGTGAACGGATATTATCAGTTTGTTGGAAAGCTCGAGGATATGAATCGGTCCAGCCAAGTCCATCTGTCTGTCTTCCAGTCCATCTATCTGTCCTTCTATTATGATAAACATTATTCGCTTAATTTTAAAGATATTAACCAGAAAATTGAAATTTTAATTGTTTTTGCGGTATTTACTTTTAATGTCCAATTTGAGATGCCAATACCCAGCTTTTGGCATAGCACCATACACATCTATCGCCCATTTTCAAGTTTTTATTTGAAATAAAAAGTTACCCAGCAGTACTGACTCGGGCCTATTGACCGGGTTGTCTTTTTTCTGACCAGTCCACTGGGGTTATTCACTGACTAGTCAGTGCTCTTGCGAGTCAGCTGGAGTTAGTTTCAACTGATTCACGAACTAACAGCCTTGGTAGTTGCTGACCAGCACTGGGTCGTCTTTGCATCAGTCTGGGACAAGTTAATCAGCACTAGATCGTTTCTGCATCAGTGTGGAACAGGCTAATCAGGTCGGTTTTACATCAGCCTGGGACAATTGCTGATCAGCACTGACTTGTACTCATATATTTATTATTAACATATAAATGGGAGCATGGATTTTAGTAAACTTGGTTTTTAACTTTGTATCTACCAAAGTTAAATGATATTCATATTTTTATTTAACTATGGAAAATGTTAATTCTTTAATCGTATTTAATTTATTTTGTGTTTTCCTTGTACGAAAACAAATTTTGGCTATACAACAACCCGATTCCCTATTAATTCATATTATTCATATGCTCGACTACTCATATTTATGATTTAATATATTCAAAAACTGAGATTTTTCAGCAATATTAAACTAGGACAACAACTAACAAGTTGACACAATTTCACCAGCACCCATACAGATGCTAACAAAAAACTCAACAACCACACACACACACACACACACCAAGTGGCATACGAGTATATGCATGCACATAATTTGCAAATCGAGGTCTGCATGTAAATAGCTTTATATAGTATAGTATGTACTCGTATCCAGCTTGTTTATATACAAAATATTTGACGCATAAAACTTTTGGCTAAGTTCATACATATGTAAACAAACCAATCAAACTTTCTTTTTTTTGCGAACAAAATTGCTTTATTTTTCAATGAATGACTAGCTTCCACTTCAATATTCAATGTGAGTGGGTGGTGGTATATGATATGGCCACATTACTCTAAAAATTTATATTTTATAATTTTGTATTAGCCCAACGCAACGCAAAACCAAACTAAACTCAAAGTGAACTTTAGTCGATGTGGCTGACACCCAATTTTGAGTAAGGCAGCAGCAAAAGTAGTCCGAAGGCCAAGAAGGCCGACCCGACCGACTACAGCAAATCCAATATCAATTTTTGTTAATGTGTTGCTGGCCCCGAAAGTCTGTTTTAAATTTTAGACTCAATACAAAACATAAAATGGAATCAGTGAGAAGCAGTGAAGTAGCGACGAAATAGTAGGAAGAGTCCATGGCAGCATATTTTTGCATAAACTTTAGGGAAAGTTTTTACTCGTTCCTGCATAAATTATGCGAAAAGCGACGAAAAACGAGTCGATTTGAATGGTTTCGCAGCATTCGAGGCGAGTTGAATTACGAGTTGAATATGCGAGCAACGAGAATTTTACGCTAAAAAGAAAAAAGATTCAGAAATTTATAGGAAGCAAGAGTTTTTCATATTTTTTTCTTAAGTTTTCTTTTTTTTTATAAGTTTTCCATATTCTTCAGTTTTATTTTATTTTTTTTTTTGATTTCTTTGCTGCTTTTGCGTTTGAAAGCGAATCTTGATTTTATGCAAACCTATTTCTGCGTATTGAGTCATCTGAGATAAGTGTTGGGAGGCAGCAACACTGTGATGCCTGTTATCCTTATGTCAAGTACTTTCACTGAATTTCATTAGAATGATTGAAAAATTCAAAATTCAAATACTATTAAGGTTGCTGATGTTGCTGCTGCTGCTGCTCCTGGGTATTCGCATATTATTTCGCATTATTCGGCATAATTTTTCGTTCTTACGAAATTAATTTGTGGCCAACGTCGGTTGCAACAGCTGTTATCATTTTTCTTCATATTTTTTTCTTTTTTATTAAAATTTAATTAATCTATTCTGTGCAATTTAATTTATAACCAATTTACCACTCCCTTCTAGCAAAAAATTGATTGAAATTTAGACGTGGAGATTGAGAATGCTTTCGAATCTTCTGAACATTTGGCCAAAGGGTTTTTTGAATTGTAAAACTTATTTAGCGTTAATTGGCTTTATACTCTTTAATTCAATTTCTTATTTTATGTTTTTATAAAAAAAGGTAAACTGAAAGTACTACAAGTTTTTATATAAAGTTTATTTTAAAGTTCTCACAATTTAGTATTAAAGAAAAATAAAACTAAGAACTTCAAAATATAAAGTTATACAACTTCACAGAACTACCTTATATATAAATAAATTTTATTAAACATAAAACATATGTCTTATACTAATGCATCTCATTGCGTTTAATCATACTAAAAGCCAAAGCTAAATTAATTACGTACAGACTTGGCTAATTTGTAAGAATATTCTCATGTTTTTTTTTTTGGTATAATAAATAAAAATCTTATTTACAAATTAATAACATTAATACACACGCACATTTTTTTTTCATTTGCTTCTACTAAAATACATTTTGACAGAAATCTTTTTCATCAGACGTAATTAATTTAATTTATTAATTTATATATTTTTGGTCTTTGTGTTAAGCAGATTAAAAGATTTGTTGAATAAAAATATTCGTTATTTAATATTCGTTTCGTAATTCATGGGTTTAACATTCCAAAAATAAAGTTAAGTTCGCATGGTTTTTTCTTTTGAATCAAAACAACTACCAATTTAGTCCTAAAAGCTGAGTAGGCATCAATCTGATGCCATCCCGGTTGAGCCAAGATTTTTCAGACTTATTTTGGCAATAGCTGGTCAGCCACAGAGTAGGTGCTCCTAGGACTCTAGGGTACCCTGCTCCCGTCTTCAATGGTTATTCCTAGCTTTTAGCATGAGCAATTGCTAGGCAATGACCTTTCTGAGGGCCGATCAGCAGCTGCTATAGGACAGTGTCTTACATATTACTTTGGATTCTTTGGATACTCTGCAGTTGGATCTGTTCCTCCATTTTTTTTTTTTTTTTTTGTTGAATAGTGTTCGTAGTGAGATTGGTAAATATTAGTGATAGCAATGAAAGTGTTTTTTAAGTCGCAGTGTAATGCGTGACTGCGACTTGAAAATCGCAGTGACTGCAAACAGTGACAAAATAGCAGTTCGCGAAAAACAATCAGCGATTACTGAACAGGTTCACTGTTTGCGAAGTGATACACAAAATCGCCGTTAACTGAACTGTTTCGCTACATCAACACAACAGATCGACTTTAATTTAATTCATTAAAAAAATGTATCACAGCTTTCATTGTAAAAATTGCAAAAAAAAAAAAAAAAGAATAAATAAATAAATAAAAATATTTCGGAAAACAATGGTGTTCGAGGTTGCTTTCTTTGCATTATCAGGTTTCATTTACTGACAATTGTTTTGGACTACAGTTTGGCAGAAATCATTTTGAATTTTGTTTTTGTTTCTGTTTTTTTATTTTTTTGTATCGTATAAAAAATATCTTATTTCACTTCGCTTTCTATTCATATTTTTGTTGCAATTGCGCTTTTAGTGAATTTGATATTTTGACAAATCCAGTGATTGGCAAATGTACCAACGAATTTGTACAGATTCCGTGTTCAAGCAAATATGAACGATTCGCGAGGAGTGATAAGAGCACCAATCACTAAAAAATAAACAGTTTTAATGTTCACAAAGAGCGACACGCAATCGCCGATAACAGTTTTGAGCGTAGAACAATTGCGTTTGTACAGATTTTTTAGATAGAGTTGAAAATTGCCTATTATGTTAAACAGTAAGAAATTTTATTTGGTAAAGACTTACTCTAAGTGTTGTATATTTTCATTTAGAGTATTCAGAATGGTCTTGTAAAAAAATTAAAAACTGATAGACTTTTTGATAGACAGTTTCTATACATTTCAAAAGGCAATAAAAAATGTGCAATTGAAACAACTACTTTATAAAAAAAATTCTAAATGGTTTTCATTTTATTCATTAAATTTTAATACAAACAAGTTTCGACTTACCGACACGGATAGTTGTGAAGCGTCTTCAAAATAAAATAAATATGCCACATTCAAGTTAAAGTTAATAGGTTTCAAACACTGTAAACAAAACAGAATAAAACGTCAATTGAAAAATAAAAAAAGTTATTGTATAAAAATAAAAATAATGATAAATGTTTATATTGTAATATCTTCATGCTTATGTGTATTACACAGCAAACTAAAGACTTTAGGCAATCTTCTTATCAAATAAATTGAGGAAAAAAAATGAAAATTGACAAAAAAAATCATACAAAGGACGGGCTCAAAACCTCTACGAAACAACAAGAAAAACAAATATTTATCATTGAATTATGTTTTTGAAATGATTTCGCTCGCTTCTTCTTTTATAATTTATTTTTTGACACTCTAGAGAGCAGAGTGTGGTGCTGTGTTGGATTGGAGTATGCTGTGCACAGCAGGGTGTTTAAGTTTTCGCTACTTGCACACACACACACACGTATATGTGTATTGTATAAGAATATTCTTTGAATTTATTTTTCACAGCGAAATCAATTTCACAAGCGTTAAACCAGGCTACGAACGGAAAATTAAATTTCTTACACTTGAAAAGTTTTTCTATAATTTTTTTTTTATTTATTATTATTATTATTTTTTTTAATTTTTAACGTTACACAATTTTTTGAAAAATTTCATGCTGGTTAAAAAAAAAGTTCTTTAAAAAAACTTTGTTCTGAAAACATGAAAATATGCCTGTAAACAAATGTCGAACATGACATAACATGCTACAGGATGAAACAATAAGTAACGCGTGATGAAAGCGCGTATTGACGAGGACAACGACATCATCAGTATACCAACGAAAAAAAGGACATGCGATGGAAGAAGGCGCGTAACAGCAACCATATATTTCATACTTCGATGTAGTACAATGTTATTTCGCTGATGATTGTGTTGTGTCGAGTATGAGTTTAAAGAAAATTTCGAGGCAATGTGCGCTTTTCCAAAAAGAAAAATTCAATGCTATTTGTTTAAGTTTTTATACATTTTGTTTTTCATCAATCGTCAAAATTGTGGAAAATATGACGACGTCGTTATGCTGATGCTGCGAGGGTGAACAAAAAATATTGTTCAGCATTAAAATCCATTTAAAATTTTTTTTGAAATTTGGTGGATATTTCGTTTCTCTTTAATAACGCATTTCATTTATTCACTTTTATGCATCAGCCATATTTTTTTTCGGTTGTTTTTCTTCTTTGATAAAGCGGGTGTTAAGATAATTAAGAAATTATTTGCGCCATTGAATGAACGTGAGATAAATTATGGATGTGGTTGTAAGAGGGGTGGCTCTAGAAGGTGTTATAAATTTTCTATAAAATACCTTAATTTATTAAGTGCTTCAGAAATTTTTGCTCGTTTTCGTGCCTCGAAAGGTGAAAATTATATTCTTTAAAGTTCTTGATTAAGGTGGTAGGCATACTATATAGTATATGTACAGTAGTGTTCGAAATAAGAAGAACAACGCAAATTAATACTCAATTCGCCCTTTAAAAATCTTAAAACAGTTTTCTTTTATTCCTTTAACAGCTTAGTTTATAAGCTTTCTATAAACGTTATTATTTATTATTTGCTTGTCTTGTCTTTTTTTTTTTTTTTTTTTTTGCTGCTTGCCATTAATTTTCAGAGTTTTTTGGCATCACATACACCTTTCTTCACATATATCCAGAGGTGTTCTATCGGATTGAGGTCCTGTGATTGTGCAGACCACTTCAAATCATTGATTTTGTGGCGTTGGAACCACTCCTTTGCTCCTTTAGATGTGTGTTTCGGGTCATTCTCTTGCTGAAAAACATACCGTAACGGCATTTGCACTTCAGAGTAAGGTAACATAACACCTTCCAATATGTTGCCAACATAGAAGAAGGCATCCATATTACTCACAATCTTTCCCACAGCATCAGCTTAAAATCGCCGTGCTTAATGGTCTAACAAGTAAATTTAGAATTGAATTCCTGTTTAGGAGGGCGTCATACGTACTATTTATCTGAATCTGTATCAAACTGCACAACTTTTGTTTCGTCTGACCACAATATGTAGCGCCATACGGTGTCAGGTTCGTTTCTGAACTTTTTGAGTTGTTCTTATTATTTCGAACACCATTGTATGTAGACTTGGTTGCTCTTAATATTCTTAGCATCAATTTTCTAAAAAAAAGGTATAATATTATTGGTTCAATTTTCATAGATTTTTTAGAGCTGTGTACTCCAAAACACCTACTTCTGCCAATATGCATTCCAATGAGTGCTTTTCCAGATATTTTTCACGATACAAAATATGGTTAGATACGAAAAAATATAAAAAGGTAGTTGAAAATGAATTTGGTTGAATGGTATCAGTATAAGCACACACTTTGTTGAACTGAGTTTTATAAAACACGCATCTGTGTGTTGTGACAACATAACAGCTACAATTGCTATAAAACATATCTGCTAATCTACTTCAGCTAATCTATTTCCTATATAAAATTACTTTTATATAAAATGGTTGCTGCGCAATTTATAAATTATACGTTTCAGTATGATTTCATTCTTAAAAATAATGCAAAATAAAAAATTGTATTTCATTTTAAACACAAAGATAAGCGCAACGAAAAACAAACATACGCGAGCATCAATAAAATCCTTCTATTTTGCATAAAAACTCGGTTTACGCTTCCTGATGTTTTTTTTTTTTTTTTTGGGATGCTGTCCGAAAAATATAAAATTTCCAGAGAGACAGCGACAGATGTAAAAGATATAGAAACGGATTATAAAAAAAAACAGAGAAGGTGGAATAATTTACAAGAATATTAGATATGGCATGGAGAGTTAGCAATGGGAAAGAAAATCCGTTTAAAGCGCATCGTCGCGCCGCATCGTCTGTGACATTAAATAGAATATTTAATTTAATGGTATGCAAGTCCCCAAAAAAAAAAAAAAAAAAAAACAAGTTAAAAATATAAAAAAAAGTATATGTAAACCGTTTTTTTATAGATTCAAGAATTTCAGTGTTCATGCTGTGTAAAAATTAAAAAATCCGCGACAAAAAATTTTAACAAAATATGCAAAAATTTCGCTTACCCTTTTTTCGTTAAAATTAAATAAAAGGAAGAAAAAAAAAACTACTGCAAATTTTTTGGGTTGCTTATTTATTATTAAAATAAAAAAAAAAAAAAAACATTTTTTTCTCATTTCTTGTCATATTTTTTTTCCAGAATGTCTACCACATTTTAACAGGACATTGGAATGTGTGAGGCTTGCCTCAATGCTGATTAAAACGATGACAAAGGTAAAAAAAAAAATTATTATGCAAATATTATGAAATATGTAAAAGTATATGCAAATCAAAAGCAAAATGAAAGCAGATTAACCTTTTTTTTATATTTTTTTTTTTTTGTAAGAGATTTTAACTTCAATCAAAAAGGCGAAACAAAATATATGTTCGCTTTAAAAATTTGCATTCACTTTATTCCAAAAAATGTTCATGAAAATCAGAACTTTCAAGCGTTTCAGATATATTTTTAACTAGTGGAGACCCGGCGAGTGCTTCTACGTTGCTCTTTCGGCTCTTTTCTGTTCCGCCTCTGCTGTTTTTTGTCCAAATGCTGTACTTTTCTTTTTTTCACTATGTTAGGGCTTATATAAAATACCAAAAATACCAGTTTTTTGGTTGCCGCAAAAAATTAAAATCGACTTGATTAATAAACCGAATTAGCCTAATATATTGCTTAATTGCTTTATTGCATTGTTACCATTCAAATGAAACCGGTTTGGAATTAATCGGTTGTATGGTTTCCACGTCCATAGCGGACATAGAAACATTTTTACTATTTTAGTATCTAGATAGATTGAAGTGGTGCATATTAAGTTGTTCTAAGCAAGCGCTGAGTGCGATTCAAAATATTTGCCCATGCCTGCTCTTTCCAAATTGCTTCCGATTGCATGGATCCCGGCGAACAGCTTCCATTTCTATTCTGAACTTAATAAATTTTTTTTTGTATCTCATTTAGGGCATTAAATTTTTTTAAGCAAAATAAAAAAATGTTTCTGTTTTCAAAAGTATTTAAAAATTTTGTTTATTCACTAAACTTAAACGAAATTGATAAATGTCATCAATTTATGCCATATTTCATTGAAGCTTAAAAGCAACATTTTTATATTTCCAATGTTAAATTTGTATGGGAAGTCATAACTAAAAATTTTATTTATTTTGTTTAAAAACTTTCTTCTTTTTATTTTCTTTTTTTAATATTTATTGTTGTTTTTATTGCAACAGTCAGAGTAGAAATACACGAAATATGTAAACAGAAAATTGATTTATGAACAGCTTAAGTGGCATATGAGTAGCTAGATCTCGTACATTCATACCAAGTCCCTCATAAACTTAAAAAAAAAAAACCATATTATTTTACTTTGCATTGTGTGTATGTGTGTATATGTCTGATTGCCTGCCGCTATTTGTGGCATATTTAACAAAGTACTGGATGCGATGTTGTAAAAGGTACGAGGTATGAGGAAGCGTTTTCTTTTTTTTTTTTTTGTGCTGACAACTGTCAACATATGCAACTAAAAAAGAAAAAAAAGAAAAAAAAAATCAAAATGTTCATGTAGCATGCCACACGCGACATGCCACAAAGCAAATGGCTTCTGTACAATTGGACTATATAAATAAACTCAATGCAAGCATATATTCATATTCGTTTAAATTTTATATGCACAAGTTTTTTTTTTTTTTTTTTTTTTTTTTTTTTTTGAATACATGGATTGATGCTTTTTATTCATAGTTGTGGTATTAAGTTTGTGTCACTGATTTTGTAACGCGTTATCGTAGGGGATATATATATATACTAAAAGGTATATAACATATGGAAATTTTCTGCAATATTTTTTTAAGCTGATTATTTAAATTTAGATTTTTATTTTAAGCCTTAAACTTGAAGACATAATTTGTCTTACTTAATGTCATTACAGGGGGGAGATAGGAATTGATCACATACATACATGTAAGATTTTCGAGTCAATACGAAAAATTTGTAAAAAATAAGCATCACTTTCACACTGTGATGTGACTTGAAGCCTGCACAAATATTAAAATAAGAAAAAAGTTTATATGTCCGCTAGGGACGTTGAAACCATCCAGCCTTTGAGTTGCAAATCGGTTTTATATGAAAGGCAACAAAGCAAGTAAAATTTTAGCCTGCTTAAACTATGCATTAGGCTCATTTGACTCATTCATGAAATCAATTTTCGATTTTTGCCATACAAACATTTTTTTGCTTTTTTTTGTATGTTTTCATTTTAACCCAACATGTCGTGGTCTGGTATTTTTTAGTGTTTTTGTATGTATAAATCAAAAAATAAAAAATAAAAAGGTGCCATCGAAAAAAACTGCAGTTCCACAAAAAAACTGCAGATGCGAAACGGAATGGAGCCAAAAGAGCAAGCCGGACGAATGCCCAATTAACGCAGTAGCACACTCCGGTATTTTAGCTATTTATTTATATTTTTTATTACAATTGTATTAAAAGATTTGATTACGTAGCGTATTAAAAATTCGTCTCAACTTTAGTAAAAATTTTTTCTATCGATATTTTATTACTTTTATTTATTTATTTATTTATTTTTTATGAAAATATATTTTATGTTGAATTATTAAAAATGGAAAATCTTTAAATAAATATTTGTCATGTGCGTTTCAGATTTGATTGAAAGCTTTTGAAATTTTTTATTTTTTTTTTTGGAAACAAAATATAAATTTAAATGAATTCATTAGTTGTTTTTATTATAAAGAGTATTGAAAATACATATTTGATTTATTTAAAAATAAATAATAAACAAATAATATATTTTTGATTAATAATATAAATAATTGTCTTTATCGTTGATAAATCAGTAGTTTACTTTTGTTCTATATTTACATTCTTAATTTGTAACTCATGCCTTAAAATTACTTTTAAATTTTTTTATAAATAATCAACTAATTGTATAGTATTTTTTTTTGATCAAATTATTCTAGAAAAACTAATACACAACAAAGAAGTGTACCAAGATAAAACATACTTAAGGTTCATATAGGTCGGGTATTGGGTATTGGGTTTGGCCTTAGTACCTTTGGAAAATCATCCTGCAAGACTCTATTCTTAGATCCAATTTTTTTAAAGCTAATATTTGTACATATTTTCCAAAACATTTTCGAGAAGCAGAAAAAAGTGTAAATAATCTCTGCAGATTGCCGATCATAGGTGACTGATTTACTAGATTAAAATTGTGGCTACCAAAAAAATTTCAAAAAACTGCGTCCTAAAAATTGCTAATAATTATACCAGTTGTCTCTTAGAAATCCCAAAATACCTGTTCCCAACATTCCTTGGCAGAATTTTTAGTTTCAGTTAAAGTTTGATACAACTTTAATTATTTTTAAGTTGAATCCAAAAGCAATACAAGAATTTTACAAAAACTGGGTTTTCGGGAGCTGAAAAATCATAGCAATCTGAATTTTCGTTTGTTTTATGACGCACAGTGTTATTCTTAATCATTTCGTTTGGGGAATATCTCAAAAGATATTTTTTCAAAATTAATTAACAGCTACTGTGCCACTACTTGCTATTCACTATCTTTTTGCTGTCTTTAGTTTTATAAACTCTGAACTCAATTTCACTTTCGGTTACATTCATATTTACCAGCATGTAAGCTTATCTATACCAACTGATTGAAATTTTCTGACTTCAAAAGTCAAGGTGATATACATACATACCGATATACATGCTAAGTCATACTTTTCTACATACATCCTTGTTAGTAGTCCTTTAGCACATTGAACTGGCTTCGTTTCGGCACGCTTCAATGAATTTTTGCCAACGTGATCTGAATTGGAATTTATATTCAAATGAGCACATAATTTGTTTGTTTGTGTGTGTCTGATTCAAGTTCTATATACATATTTTCCATCTCTCCTTTATATATATGTATCTGATTCAATGTACTACAACAAATTCGTTAAAACATATTCGTATGTATGTGTATATGTCTTATTGCTTACTTCTTTTGATTGTATTGCTGCATGTGTGCGTTGATTTTGAAAATTGAAGCAATCGCTTTGGGATTGCTTTCCGAGAATATACCTATTTATTTTACCAGTTAGATTACACTTAAAGCATTTTATTTCTATGCTCTACAAACATTTTTATGAGTACAATTACGCATTTGTGTGTGTGTATGTATCTGCAGCTTCAATATATGTTTGTGTATGTATCTTTAAAAATAAATTTTAAACAAATTACAAATAAATTGATGCTAGGAGCAGCAGCAGCAGCTTCATTTATGTGCGCAAATCTATTCTTATTCCTTTAAATATGCAAATTTTTGTGGTATTAAAAGTCAAAGAAAAAAGGGGCGACACTTTTTGGGGTTGTACAATTTATATTCTTTTTTTTTTTTTTTCTTACAACAATTAGAAGCAGTTTATAAGTAGAACTGGCGCTAAGAAATTGCTTTGTGTCAGCTTCATCGTGTCGCATGGTTGAATTAAAATAGAAATGGAGAAAGGTTTGCCGCCGTAAAGTACTTAAGTGCTTATGCGATTAAACGCATAAATTAAATGAGTTAGCGGCTTTTTGAAGTAGACTTTATCTTCCTTTGTGTACATACGTCGTAGTACTTACTACAACAACAATGATGCGATTTCTATCTATATAAAATGACAAATGTCTTAAGATACTCGTTGTACTGTAATGAGTGGAATGAGCAGCAATGTATCTATGTATTAGAAGGAGTAAAAGAGCTTTGCGTTTTGCTTATTAATTATCTAACGCTTAATTTTCTGGCTTTAAGTGCTTAAATGATTTGGCTTTGCTTTGTGTCGTGTCGTGTACCATCCTTATTATTATTTATCTTGTCAATTGCAAACGATTACAAATAAATTAAAGGAAACGCCCTCACACACACATTTCTATATTTGGGCTATTTATTTAAAAATTTATATATTTACGTCTGTATGTGTTTTGTTTAAATAAAAGAAAAAAACGTTTATAAAATGCCACAAATGCATTTAATTAAAAAATATTTGTTTTCATATTAAATATTTATATTGTTTATTTACATAAATGCATTTTTAAATGTTTATTTATATTTATTTTTATTGATTCTTTGAATGTAAAAAAATTTATATTTTATGGTGCTGCTGTGTACAAACTATATAAAACTATATCCGCTCGGAATTCCGCTGCCATAGTCAACTTCACTCATAAAATCAGTTGTCAGTTAATTCATGCTGGCTGACTTTATTTTTCTATTACTATTTTTTTGATACCCTATATGCGTAGAACATAGGGTATACTTATTTTAAGTTATTTTAAAAAAAAGTGAATGAAAACAAAAATTAATTTAAAAGTTACAATATTCTTGACAGATAAGTCAATATTGTCTCATCCATTAGACCGTTTCTTTGACTCAAAAATACTTTGACACTTAAAAAACTAAAGGATTAAATAGTGCCTATTTATGACAGTCCCATCAAAAATACTCAACACTGAAAAAATACTCAAAATATTTTTGAAAAGAAGACACGAATTTAGAACTATTCGATTTGTTGACGATTAAATGATACATATAGGAGAGGGTATCTCATAGTCGAGCGTGTTTGACTGCTGCGTTGTCGTTTTTTATAACATTTGATGCATTTCAATTGACAAGTCAAATATGATTTCATGTACACAAATATGTATATATTTTTTTCAATAATTTATTCAAATAAAATTCAAATTTAGTTTTTCATTTTGCATTGACAATTTGTCTTTTTATTTTCTTTTCTGTAGCTGCCATTTTGTAATTGTTGTTGTTAACGCAGGTGTTTTAGTGCAAAAATATTGCATAACAAAATCCATTTTTCCCTTTATTTTTATTTTTAATTTTCATAATAAAATTATTGTATTTCGATTTTCATAAATGTAAATATTGATGGGATTAAAGATTTAGATGGGTGCTCAGCCTCTTTATTTATGTTTAGAAACTTGCTTTCCAAAATGGTTTTGTTGGAAAAGTTCATTGGGTTTTTGTGTATGAAATTCAAAACTATTCCATTAACAAAATAATGTTGTGAAACGTATTGTTTTAAACTATTCTGGCTTGATATGCGCTTTATGAGATGATGCCGTGTCCTGAAGAAACAAAAATAGTCTACGATCGAATTATATTTGCCTGCCTACTGCTCTAAAATGGGTTTTAAATCATTTTTTCGAAAATATTTCAAATGAGGTAAAGACATAACTTGTGATAGATTTTGCCTACTGGTGGTAACCATTTGTAAATGTAATCAGTTACGTAAATACAACCAAGCTGACAGTGTATAAACCGTTTAATGGAAATTGACTAAGTTGTCAATTGTTGATTTAATTTTGTACCCTGTACTATATTAAGTTTGTGTTAATGTATGTAAAAAGGCAGAAGGAGGCTTGGAAGACCCTATAAAGTATATATTTATATTCTTGATCAGCATATTGATATGAGAGTCGATCTAGCTATGTCCGACGGTCCGTCTGTCATGCTTTCTGCCTTATGAAAAGGACTATCTCGTAGACTATAGAGATAGTGCGCCATATGTAAGCATTTGACTCTCCTGAACCGGTTTTTCTCTATCCCTACCCAAACAAAACTACCCCAATAATATTTGTTTCTTATTCTTGCAACTTAAAATTTAATATAAATTATCCCAATGAAATATTCCAAAATAGGTAGGACCAAAAAAATGTTAAGTATAGCCTCTATACAAATTTAATCCATAAAGATTGGGTACAGAGTATCTTGCAGTCGAACATACTCGACTTCAAAGTTCTTTTTTTTTTTTTTTTTTTTTTGTTGCCTAGAATCGTGTGTAAGGCTTCACTATGAGTTTAAGCCTTTTATACAAATTTTAACCATTTTGAGTGTTTTTTTAAAAATTGTTTCCACCATGAAACTTGGCATTACCATAGTATTTTTATGAATTTCCATGTAGCCATTTTTATTGTAGGCTTTTACAATCTTTTTTTTTTATAACTCATTTAGCTATGCAAATATTCTCTTTGATAGATAATCAAACATATTTGTTCATCGGACCATACTTTTGTGTGTGTAAATGACAAAATTAATCTCTTTTCATGTACACGTTTTTATGTACACATTGCATAATTGTTTTGTTTGTGAAATGCATTAAAAAAAAAAAAAAAGATATTAAAAAAAAATGAGCTAATGTAAAGACTATTTTGCAATGTTTGTGTTTTTGTACAGCAGCAGAAATTGTTCGACAGTCTATTGAGCTATTTCGCTGTAAGTATCTTTATCTGACAACAACAACAAAATTATTTCCAACTCAGCATTTTTGTGCTGCTACACATATTGCTATGATATGTATACGAAACAATTTAATACACGCATTAAGTCGATTGCGTCAAGGACATTTTTTTTTCTCTTTGTTTTCATATACAAACACAATTACATGCATACATGGTATAGATAATATAATATATGCATGTGTATATATTTATAAGGAGATGTATGTCTCTGTCGTCATAATATAAGCATATCAACAAAGTAAAAAAAAAAAAAAAGACTTTATGTCATTTTACCACAATTTAAGTATGTTGCTGTGTGTTAATATTGAGCTATATAACGCTTCTTAATTCTACAGATACATATACTATATGCATGTATATCTGTTTAAGTATATAATATACAATATGTATCTTGGTCTCCTTCAAACACTTAATTTTCGCTTTTGTGTCACTTCCAACGCATTTATCTTTGGTAAATGAGTATGAAGTTCTTTTGTACTTCATCGCTTGTGATGATACTTCAGCTTTTTGCGTTTTAGGTTTTTTTTGCTTACATAATGGATTTTATTATTAGATTAAAAATGCTTTAAGTGTTGAGTTAATGAAATTTTTCATATGCTTTTGTATTTGTTGGAGTTTGATGGATGTTTTCTATGAAGTGTTTTAATAATTTTTTAATTCGGAAACTTATTAATGTGCAAAGATATGCCAATAGGAATTTGGTATTGTTAAGAATTGAATTTATTAAATCCTTTTCAGAGATATTTGCTTAAAATTTAAGGTTTTACAAAAATACAAATACATTTTGCTGAATCAAAAAATTTATTGTTATAGAAAATCATTTTAAATTTGATTGAAAAGCAAGGCTTATACTCGTACATTTCAAAATAATTTAGGTCATACGCCATAAAATTTTAAAGCAAAGCCAACTTTTCTTTAAAAGTAAATAATAAAAAACATTGGAAATAAGCATGAATTAAGGATTTAAAGTTGTTTGAGAAAAAAAAAAAAAAAAAAACCAACACGCGCCTTGTTTTCTTTATCATTGCAAGCCCTTCGGCGCCAATTACTGGAACAAAAGCAGCAGCTACAGCAGCAATGACAACAACAAACAAACAACTTATTTAAACAGAAATTTATGAAAACTGAAAGGAATAACATTTTCCAACTTACGCAAACAGCAAAACGCGAGAAAAAAAAAAAAAAAAAAAAAAAACAAGAAATTACACGCAATGACTGCAAACGCTTTACACAAAAGGAAAAACAAAACGAAGCGAAGCGAACAAACAAAGCAAAATTCAGCATATTCCGTTTGCGCCTTTTGCTTTTAACAAAAAAGGATACTAATTTATTGAAGAAAGGACAAAAGAAAGAAAGCACAAACTGCTGCCGTTTTGTAATTGTTTCAGCTTTTGTTTTTCATTTGTGGCTACGCATCGCATCTCATCTCATCGACTGATTGTCTGTTTGAATGGTTTTGCCTGGCTTTATTTTCACGCATTTTCCAGCAACGTAGTCAATGCTGTTTATTTCAAACAATAATAATAAATTTAAAGGCAATTTAGCAGACAGCACTCTTTTTTGCTTACACTTTCCCTCTTTTGTTTATTATTTGTTTTTTTATTTTGTATATGAATAACCAGTCAAGTTCTCTACAGTTTCATACCATAACTGGAACTGAAAATGAGCCAGGAATTTATTTGTTTTTGAGGCTTCTGCAAATTATTTAAGCTCATTGAACTTTTGGTTTTCTTTTGTATTGTTTTATTTTATTTTGTTAAGTTAAATTTTCCACGTTTTTTCTTTTTCTTAATAAAAATTATTGGGGCGTGTCTGTTTGTTTGGTAGTAATGTAACCTTTTGTAGACTTTAAGATTGAAAATGTATTTATTTTTTTCGTTCTGTAAAGCCAGCTGAGACATGTAACATATAGCCCACCTTACCCTACTATTTTAAAAGGAGTTTTTTGTTTCATTTTTTTAAATTTATATGTGCACTTTGCCATAGGTTTCAAGTATTCAGCTATACCAGAACATTGGTTGACTTGGTTTACCGAAATAAATTTTTTCTAATTTCATTTATAGAAAAAAAATTTAAAAAAAAAAAGTAAAATCATTTGAAACAAATTATCCAAAGTCGATAAGTATGCTTAAGAAGTTTCTTTCATCTTTTTTTTTTCTTTTTTTAAATGCCTGCTTCGAACGCTTCATGTATGTATCTTAATCAAGAATGAAATGAATAGAAAAAATGTATCCTTTTCGTTAGGACGGAAAAGGATATTCAAGCATTTTTAACATTGATAGACATTTCCGCTTCAAAATCAAACAAAAAGGAAAAAAATGAGAAAAGAAGAAGGACACCACAAACAGCAACATTTTGTATCTGAAGCAAATATTGTATATAATATACACACAGAGAGTACACTATACACATTATATATTGTGTATATATAGTACATATCTGTGTATTGGATAAAAATATTTCGGTCTAACTTAAGCCAAAAAGCAAGTAAACAGCAAAGAAACCTCCAACTTGATTTCACATTGATTTCTTTTCTTTTATATTTTTTTTTTAGTGCCTTCTTTTCATCGAAACGTAGAACTACTTTAGCAGCTTAGCTCACTGTTTGCTGTTAATTTAAGTGAAGAAGCATTTTAGTTGATGTGTTTATTTGCCACGCCTAGCACAACACTTTCACACAAACATATACACACACAAATACAAGTATATGCATACATATAAAGAAGTAAACAATTTTGTACAGATACATATAATATGCTTTTATAGAGCTGCTGCTGCCAATGTTGATGTTGCTGTCAATGGGCACAGCAGACAACGCGTCGTATTAGTGATAATTTAGTTGGTCTCTTGTGTTAGCTGTCTTGCTATCTATATGCATAGGCTTAGATACTATATGTATTATATGTATATATTGTATCTATTTACTATTCAATTTCGCATGTATGAGTTTTAGTCGCAGATTGTTGTCGTTTTCTTTTTTTTTTTGGAATGCTGCCAGCGCCTATTTGGCGTCCTTTTATAGAAAAATGAGTTAAATTTTTTTTTTTTTCATTTTTTCAGTTTTTCACACCGCTTAAAAAGAAAACGAAGCAAAATTCGTATATATATATACATTATGAAACGCTTCAATGGGTTTCATTGTGTCTAGGCTAAAGTATCTTTGTGTGTTTTTGTATCTGTATGAAAATGTTGAGCATTTGATTCATGCTGCTTGGCTTATTTTTGTGTTTACTTAAATGAGCTAATTTATGTGCTTATAAATTTCATAAATTTACGCATTTTTCATACGAAAAATGAAACTATTAAACTGTTGTCAAGCGTTAGAAATTATTTCATCCTTATTGAAGCAAGCAAGTAAGCAATAAATTTACACTGTGAGAAATTTCTTACTGTTTTTCTTTTATTTGTATATTTATTAACTTAATTATTGAAATACGTTAATAAAGTTATGCATAATATTTTCATTTATTGTACATAAAAATGAAATTATTATTATAATACAATGATGAAAATATCACGTAACTCAATTACATTGCTGTCATTTATAATGATGATGACGTACTGCAATTATTTTTTTTTTTTTGTTTAACTTAAATGGAATAAGAATATTTAATCGGTATTGGACAGTTTAAATTTTATTGTAAATTTTTATAATAAACTAGCGTATACTTAGCGTGTGATGTACGTTGTTCTGGAGTTTTTATACCCGTCACACATAGTGTGAAACAGGTATATTTAGTTTGTCTGAAAGTTTGTAACGCATTAAAGGAGGCATCGGAAACCCCAAAAATAATATATTCTTGATCAGCTCGATGATTTTCGAATCGGCCTAGACATGTCCGTCCGTCTGGCTGTCCGTGTGTCTATTGCGAGGTGATTTATTCGCTCAGTTTTAAAGATATTGAGCTGAAACTCAAAACTTAAGCTTTTCGCAGTCCTAGGTAGTATGTATGTTAAATTCAGATTGACACGCCCATTTTAAGGTATAGCCCCCATACAAGTTTACCGCCCATTTTCGAATTTTTGGATGAAAATAGGTATTATTTATGAATGTATTCACTTCAAATTGGGTAAAATCACATCTAATACAATTCTATGTACACACCACCCGTATGGTACGCATCGGGCCATTATAACGTAAAGCCCTATATAAATTTTTCTTTCTTTACGCCACCCATTTCATCTCGAAGTTCTATCTAAGCCACTGATGATCACCCATAAACTTTTTAAAGATTCATGTGACGGGTATTTAAGCTTCGGTTCCACCAAAGATAACGTTTTTCCTTGTTTTTTTTTTTTTTTTTTTTTTTTTGATTGATCAAAATATATTGTGGCTTGCATTAAAAAATACTTGTGCCCTTGTCACTTCAACGCATGTTTGCTACTAGTTTCAAATAATGTAGTATGGAAAAGCCTAAAATCGACGTCATAATTGGACCGAATGAATTGTTTTAGTGGTCTTAAACCATGCTTGCATTATTGCCTTTCAAATGAAACCGGTTTGGGACAAATCGGTTGAACGAATTATAACTCTATGGAGGACATAGATACATTTTTAATATTTTTTTTTTAATATTCGGCTAGAAAGTATGTTTTAAAAGATTGTTTTGATCAAAGCACTATTTTCACTTACTGCACACTGACTATGAAGAGTGCTGCGTGTGAGCACCAGTCAGTCTCATCAAATATTCCCATAAATACTTTTATGAAACTATTTTATCTTAGCAGCTATTAACAGCAAAATGTTGTTTGTGATAAAATTTGTGTGACATTCTTTTAATTTATATATTTATTTGCATTATTAAAAAATGTATGCTTCTATTTAATGTGTGTACATATTTAAATAAATAAATAAAATGAAATGATGCTGAGAAAAGTGATAGCAAAAATGTTGAAAACAGCTATAAACCAGGTCATTTAAATACATTAAAAACAAAAAAAAGAAGAAAAAACTACTTCACTATATGTTGTATAAAAGGAAAGAGTGCTGCTGGCAACAAATTAAGTTTATTGTCATTTAAATGCCAAACGAAGCAAAAATTTCACTAGATTGCTATGCAGTTAAAACGCATAAGTATTTAATTTTATTCTCATATGAATTCATTGCTATTTTATATTATATAAAACTGGCCGCAAGTGGAAAAACCGCAGCAATCAACATAAGCAAATGTGAATAAATAAAAGAACTTATATATAGTATATAAAAAATATGTACATATATAGCATAGCATATATTAATACTATACAATATAAAGAGTTTAACAAGGCTGACACAATTTCACAGGCATTTTATATATTTTATTTAAGCTAACAATAAGTTGAAAACTTGTTTTTCTGTAGAAAGTTTGCGGCACTAGTACGTTTAAAAAAAAAAAAAAAGAGTATATATAAAAGCCAAAGAACACATTTACGGACTGGCGGACAGACGGACGGACGAATGGTCGTAAGCAAAGCGAACAAGACAATGGAATAAACCAAGTTTTATATGGTACAGACAACAACAAACAATTAATAAAATTGTGCGCACATGTTTTTATTTGTGAAACATGCAAAAATTCACAATCGGTTTAATTTAAATCTTTTTTAAGGCATAAGCAGCCAAAAGTGTGTGAGTGGAACAAGAAAACTTAGTAAGCGGAAGTATCTGTGCCGCCATGTTTTTTCGTAAATTTGTGCTTTGTACATTTCGTTCTGTCGTTTATTTTTTTCTGTACATGTTTTTAGCATAATTTATGCACATTTCTTCATGCACGTTGTGCTCTCATACAATGAAAAAAAAAAAAAAATAGATAAATAAAATCTAAATAAAATCGAATAAAATAAAACCGAAAAATGTTAAAGCCAAGAAAATGTTTTATTTGCTTACATTATTTTCCCAATTTTTGGAATTTGTTGCTTTTGGTATTTGCATAATTGTTGCATGTACGATTTTGCCTCCTTGTTTTGAATTACCAATTCTATTTTACAAAGGTTTGCAGCTTTTGAAACGTTTATTTTAATTTAACGCTATTCGCAGTGACCATAAACATTGGTTTAGTTTTGAGTTTTTCAATTGGAAATTTATTTAAATTTCTGTTATTTTTTTGGTAACCATTCGATCGAACGAATGTTTGAAATGTTTGGCTTTGTGCTGTGGAACGATTGGCGTTTAATTGCGATCTAAAGTTGAAACATATAAGAATATATCGAAGTTTTTCAAACTAACAAACATTAAAAATTATCTGTGGCATAGAATATATTCATAAATAATACCTATTTTCATACAAAAATTGGAAAATGGGCGTGACACCTTGATTCTGACATACAAACTGCCAAGGACCAAAAAAAGCTTAAGTTTAAAATTTCATGTCAATATCTTAAAATCATTCTGAGTAAAACGCAATGCAACAGACAGACGGACGGACAGTAAGACGGACATGGCTGAATCAAAGTACAGATTCAGTGAAAGATGAACAGACTGGAGAACTTTGTCTCTTTGAGCTGATTACGATTTTCTTTACTCTAAAGGATCTATGGTGTCTTTTGATTTTTTGTCGGGTACTTCCCCACTTTCGCGGTTAGTTTCATACAAAGTTGGTCATCTGTTCGTGTAGAATTTAAAAAATTTTATTTCTGTACATATTTATATTATAATTTTCCATTAAAAGCTTTCCGTTTACAAATGAAAATATTATGACAACTTCATGAATATAAAATATTTTTTTCATTATAATTAAACTTCTTTCTACATTCTCTTTATTTACAGTACGAAAATCGAAAGGAAAAACGTATTAAATATCAAAACTCTTCGGTTTCAAAATGTAAGTAATATTTTATGTTAAAAACAAGCTAAAAATTTGACAATAAAAATATATCCTTAATTAAATACTTCAGGATTTATTAGCAAAAAAACAAATTAATTTACAAATTAAATTGAAGCGTAGATTATGTAGAAAAATTTGAAATAACAATAAAAATATTTATTTAAGACTTAATACATTTAGATACAATAAATATTTAAATTGTGTTTGTGTGTGCATTAAACAATTTGTGTAATTTTTTTATATTTTATTACTATTTTATTTTATTTTGTTTATTTATTTCTTTTGTGTGTGTGCGTTTATTTTATGAGCAACAAAATGAGAATGACTTATGTATATTGAAATATATATACAAAATAAATTGAAATGTGAAATAAAATTGTGAAATCTGGCAATTGACAATGCCATTAAGGCGTTAAAGTAACAAAAAAACACATATGCACACACACACACACATGCATGCGTGTGAAACAAAATGGCACACGAAATGAAAATGGCGTATTTTGTATTTTGTATTTATGTATTTGTTTCTATATGTGTCATTCGAAAGTGTCAATAATTGAGTGCTCAGCATGTTCAGCACTTTATAACAAAATGAATTATTTGTACTATAAAAAAGCAGCAGCAATACTCTGAACTTTTTCGTCAATCAACGTTTTTGGTTGTTGTTTGTCGTTTACTAAAAAGCAATCACATACAATCAACCATGCAGCACACCATGCCTCGACTAACTTTGACTCGTTTAACTTAATCAAACAACAGCGACAACGACAACGACTAAAACAAACAAGCGGAAATGAGCGCTACTTCCGCCGGTAGTTGTTATATCTTGTACACAGCTACTCACACTGCCTACTCATCATACAAATACAATCTCATTGTTTTTCCTTTTTGTTATTGTTGTGTTATGCTGTACGGAAATACAATCAAAAATTTTGTACATGTTTACGCTGCTATGGCAGGTGTTGCTATTTATACAGAGTTCAGGTTACGACTTGCTACTATTTATATTACAAAAGTGTCATTGTAAATATCATTCCAACACTCCTTTTTTCACCATTGCTGCACGTTCGCTAATGAATTTTGTACTAAATAAATGATTAGCTTCCGTAAAAGGGGTTCTATTGGGTGGAGAGTGAGTGAGTGAGTAAGAGAGAGAGAGAGAAAGAGTGTGTACCTCAAAGTACATGTTCACTTAGTGCAAATGTTTATAAAATGGTTTTGTAGAATTCAATATGACATTCAATAATACATAGCATACAAACAGGCGCTTATATGTATAAATGCATGCATGTGTATGTTTATAGGCGCGTGTATTGCGACAAGCAACAGCAGCAGCCCCAGTAACAACAATAAAAGCAAAACAAGCAATAGCGACGACTATAGATTTTTTATTTATGCCCTGCAGTTAGTGAGAAAAATAATATTTAAAATTTATAGAAATGCTGGGCTTTGCTCGCATTTATGCTATTTTTATTAGGCCCCGGGTCAAATATTTTGCAACTCACTTCTTCTTCGCTTGAATAAGTCTAAATTATTTTTTAAGTTACCTTACAAATAAGACTAATCTTAAGTCTCTAGGTCTTATCATCCCAGAGATATGGCTTTTCCGGTTTCAATCTGGCTTTTCCGGTCCAAAAATAGCAAATCTGTTTAAAAGCGTAAATTAAGAAGAGTATCAAAGCTTCGGTTCTTATAAATTTTACATTTTTACTTATTTATGTGACATAAAAATGTTCCCTGTCGCAAGTTATTTTATGCTTTGTCAATTTGTCTGTCTGTCTGTCTGTCTGTCCGCCTGAATGCCTGCCACTGACAACATGATAGCACGATTGATCAGGTGCTTGGCGCAGTGGTTTTATTTGTTGTTTTTGTTATTGTTGAAGTAGGTTGCGGGGGAACTACACAACACATTTGTTAACATATAAAATACATTACGCTTGATCAACTTACATTGACATTTAGTAAATATTTGCGCGAGTTTATCGAGACACAATCGACGTCAAAGTATGCAAAAACAACAACAGCAAACGAGGCGTATGCGTAATTTTATACATTTTTCGTTCCATTTTTTCAAAAAAAAAAAAAATTTTGTGGATTGAGTAATTGAAGTTGCTTTCTGCAGTTGTCTACATAATTTGTACACTGTCAGTCTGTCTGTCTGTCGGTCTATTACTGTTTCTTAAATTTGCCATTTTCCTTGCTTAATCTTAAATACAGCTTACACATTTTTACTTTTTCTCTATCTAAAATGTTCACGCTAAACACACAAAAAAAAAATAAACCAAATATTTTCGCTTGAACAAATTTTGGTGGTTTTTTTTTTTTTTTTTTTTTTGGTTTATAGACTATTCGACGCCGCTAGTAAAATTCATTTTATGTATTTATTGGCTCATATTTCGGCCAATGACACTTTTATACTGTGTCTGTGTATTAATGTGCTTGTCTATATCTCTGTTTTCTGTGTATGCACAGCCATTAGTTGCCCTTCTGTTTGCTTTGCTATCGGCCAAATTGACTCACACCAAAAAGAGTATCCTTCTTCCGCATTAGACTCCAAACTGTACACTTCAAATAATCATAAATATTTGAAATGTTTTTTTTTTTTTGCGCTAAAATTCAGCGAAATTTTCTGTTATTTCCGTCAGCATATTTTATTTTTTTTTTTAAATAGCTTTATTGTTTCGAAGCGCTTTCGCGTTGCTTTGAGTGTTGTACGTAAATATTTTCGATGATCATTAATTGTTTCGAGTGTTATTTTGCTAAAATGTTTTTTAATTATTTTATTTATTTTTTTTTGTATATGTTTTTCGATTTGTTTTTAAATTGGTGCTATTATATTTATTTATTTTATTGACAGCATTTATATGCAAATTCATTGCTGAATTGACCTTGAAAAGAAATGTAAAAAATAGTAATGAAGCGTAAGGATATCTCTAGTTTCAACATTTTCTGCGACACATTCCATTAGTTCGTTACAAATCGGACGGACAATTATGACGCTACTGTCGCGTTTCATTGATTTTTTTCGTCAATATAAACAACTTTTTGTGGCTGCTTCGCCTTCTCCAGAATATATTATTCGAATTCTAATATTGCAGAATGTAACAGTCGAGTAACCACTTCTAAAAGATATGCAGCAGCCAAAATAAGAGTATAAAGTTGTGTGGTATATTAATAATATTTATTAAAAATTTATAAATACTTATATAAAATATTAAAAATATTTCTATGTCCGCTATAGTCTTTGAAACCATTGAACCCATGAGCCCCAAACCGGTTTAATTTGAAAGGCAACAAAACAAGTATAATTATAAACCACTAAAACAAGGCGTTTGGCGCATTCGGGCCATTCATGAAGTTGATTTTCGAATTTTTTCTTAAACAATTTTTTTGCTTTTTTGTATGTTTTTTACTAGTCCCGACGTATTGTGGTCTCGCTGCAATTAGTAATAAAGCAAATATTTTTTAGTACATTTTTGTTGTTATGTTTTCATACTAGCCTCAAGATAAATTAGTCGCGAACCAATCAAAAAAAAAATAATGAAAAGTACAAAAATGCCAACGAAAAGGGCAGCCAATCGCCCGAAGAACGTACCATTACACGTCGGGAATCCGATAGTATTAAATAAAAATTTAATTTTTTCGGCATTCTATTGTTTGAGTATTTTATATGATACAAACATATGACAAATTATTTTATTAAGACTTTTAATGGCTACTGTCTATTTTTTGTTTTTTTTTTTTTTTTTGCTATACAACAAAAGCAACTATTTCAAATGTTTTATAAATCATTTTATCATAAATATATGTAAGTCTCTGCTGCTTATTTTTTTGTAAGTATTTGCTCCATTTAATAAAGTATCAAATTTCAAATTAAATGAGAACATGATATATTTTTACAACCATTAACCCAATTCAAAAGAGATTCACTTAATTTGGTCAAATGCCAAAGACTACATAAGAAATCTGTCGCTCAAAAGTAAAAAAAAGAGTTAAACCCTTTTATGTGAAAAGGTTCAGAAAAAAAGCCAACAACAACACTGATAGACAACATTTGCGATAAATTGCACGAAATGACACACTTTCAACACATAATTTGAAGCAAATTCATTTACTTCATTCATTCGTTGGTTGGTTGCTTGCTTTATTCGTGACAAATGGAACATAGAGATAGACAGAAGGATAGACAACTGGACAGACTAACAGACTGACAGATTTTCAACCATAAACAGTAAAGATACTATGTACTACTAAAAGTGTCAACCAGTCAGCTAGAAAGGCAGACAAATAGATATAATATAAAGTAATATTTTTCTACGACTGTCGCAGTAGCATTTTATAAAATATATATTTTTCGTTTGCTGCAAAACAATTTGCGAAGCCATATTTTATGCCATAAAAACCATTTGTCATTTATTTGAAAAGGAAAAGTATGAATGAAGCACATTGAAATTGTAATATGTTGCAGCTACTAAACAAAAAAAAACAAAAAGGGAAACTGTTGCAATGACGTGTAGTGACAGTGAAAGAGAAAGTTAAACAAATAATATTTATTTCATAAAAATTCAAAAGATTTCATAAAGCAAAACATGGAAATAATATAGTCTCGCTTTGGAAAGATTTCTTAGAACTCGCAAAAAAAAATAAACAAATAAATGGAATGTTTTGATGGAAAAATTCATTAATTGTAGTTAACTGTTTTAGAATTTGGATATACATAAATAAAAAAAAAACTATTGGCCGTACAAATTAAAAACCGCCTTCAAACCAGTTCAATTCACGTCTGAAGGGTAGGTCCACGGGGGTGAGTTATTTTGATCCGCCTTGTGTGTTGGCTGTTGTCAAGTATTAAGTTTATCGCTAACTGATTATCGTGATGCTCAAGTTTGGAGATGCAGCGGGTTCCGAATTAACGAATTTCATTTCGTACACACGTTTCGTCTAGGTCTCTGTGGATGACGGAGTTCCTGACGTAGGCTAGCGAACCTATGATCCTGCGGAGCAGCTTGCTCTGGAAACGCTGTAGGATTTCGATGTTATACTCAGCTGTCGTCCCCCATAGTTGGATGCCATAGGTCCATATGGGCTTTGTAGAGCAGTACTGTGTTGCGAGTGCTCAGCTCAGATCTCCTGCCGAGTAGTCAGTTTAATTTAGTAACTTTAGGTTTAGCTGCTTCCTTTTGGCCTCAAGGTGAGCCTGCCAGTTTAGACGCCTGTCTAGGATAAGGCCCAGATACCTTGCCTTGTCCACCACTGGGAGGAGAGCTTCATGAAAAGTGACTGGGGGCAGTTGAGCCTTCGGGTCGCAAAAGTCATATGAAGCGACTTCTCCGTATTCACGGATATGTTCCATCTCAGCAGCAAAGGTTGAGCATGTCCAGCTGTTTTTGGACGAGCAGTCCGCTGCTGAGGCGATGAAGGCTGTGTCATCGGCATAGGAGGCAACAAGGAGCTGCTCATGTTGAAGCACAGGTAAAACCGTAGTGAAGAGGGTATTTGGAAAACATGTGAAATGTTTTATATACCCCCTATACTAAAGTATAGTCTCTGCAAGAGCCCTTTTACAAAATTTATCAGATTGCCCGAGACGAAACTAAGCGAAAAAGTGTTGAATTTGACACTTTGCAGTCTTCACAAAAGCTTTATGAAAATATCAGATGAGAGTAGACCATATTAGTTTAACTCATGGTGGAATTATAAAGGTGGTCTCAAGCGAAACGATTGTACCAAGTGAACCAATAGTTATAAGTGTAAAAGAGATAGAGAGCGCTTAATATAACCTTGTAAAATTGAACCATGGTTTCATGTATTCCGGAATCATTCTGTAGTTGCTCAATGATTATTTTAATTTTAAATTTTTTAACATTCAAAACACGCGTGTTTTCTATCTGTTCCTCTGCCTCTCCAATTTTTTCAATTTAACAATATCAATGAGACTCAGACCACACTCGTTGTGAATATATTACAAACACTACGACAAATTGGTACTACTCTACTATATGGCTTGTATTAAATGCAATAAAAAGTGTAACAATGATAGTTATAAAAATAGAAATAAACAAAAATAAATAAATAAAAAAAAAAGGACACAACATAAAAAATCGTTATGAATATATAAACTGAATTATATTCATATGAGGTTCTGTTTATATCTTTCCATATCAAATGAAAATGAAATCAGCCAAAAAGCAAAAGCAAAATATCTGCGAACTTGTAACAGAAAGTAGCAAACAAACATAAAAGACAAGTGTTGGAAAAGCAAGTTTTATTACAGCAAATATTATGCGATTTTTTTTATTACTAGTTTCCTTTTTTATTTGTTATGAAAAAAAAAAGAAAGAAAAGAATTAGCTGATGTAGCACATACGTACAGTTTACTTGTGTATGTTTGTATGTGTGCTATTTATTTTTTTTTTTTTGCTGTGCATTTCAAACTAGCTTTAAAGTCTTGGTAAAGCTGCCAAGCATATATTATATAAGTATGTGAATGTATACTATATATCTACATCGCGCATTTTTTTCACACTTTATCGTTAGATACATTCATACACAAACTAAGCGTATCCTTGTTGCAAAAGAGATAAACATACGAACTGGTTGTAGAAATATTTGCCGCGTAAATTGTATGGTAATAAATTCGTTGGATAATAATTTCAGTCTGGCGTCATAGCAATGATAAACTGTAGATGATATATTATTGCGTTTTTGTACACTTCGTAGGAAATGCATTTTGTATATTTAGATTTATTTGTAAAGCTTGTAGTGAAAGAGTTTGAACATCGCTGCTAGGCCTATCAAACCCATTAACTTCAACTTCACCTAGTATCCATCTGTCACAAAAGAGTTCCACACTAAACATAATTATTGAATTAATTTTATTTTTTATTGTTAAATAAAAAACATTTTGGACAGACGCACATTTTAAAGAAATAAAAAAGTATCTCTTTATTATGCATTAAATATGTGAAGGTTATTAAAGCTTCGTTTATGCCAAAGTTAATATTTGCTCTAGTTAGTATTATAAATATTACTATTCGTTCAATCTTTTCTCTCTTTCTATCTCTCTCACACACACTTTAACAACATTCTGCTGTCTGTTTCTGTCGCTTATCGTATGCGTGAAGTATGTCTGAGCTCTTTCAGAGTGTTTTGCCGCTGCATTATTCGGATTTTATTGTCCTTGCTGGTGCTAGCTGGGGCTGCGGCTGCGGCTGCGGCTGTTTGTTCAAGTGCTTTAACACGCGTTTACCCATTCGCTTTCTAGTTTAAGCTTTCTGCATTAAGTATACCTAAAATATCTGTTTGTTTGTTTGCAAGTGTTCATCTGTGTATGCTTGTATCTAGATTAGGCAAACGTGCATAAAAAACTCGGTCTATTTTGTATTTTAAGTTTTTATTTTGTAGTTGGTAATTGAAATGAATGTCTTTAAATTTATGTAAAACGTTTCAAAAGCTTAACTCGTTTCCGTTTAATAATTCAAATTTATTGTTTCGGCTTAGCTTATTTACTAAAATAAACAAAAACAACTAAGAAGTGGCATACGCTCGACTACGAGATTTTTTATACGCAGTCTTTAGTTTTGTTAAATTAGATGGTATTCAAATTGATCTTTGTAGTATGCTTGGTCTGGCTTATGCTTCAATTATACAAATTCTTGTTAATATGTTAAGCGATCTTGCTCTCCCAAAGTGTTGCGTACCACATCAGTCTTATTTATTTGCTTTGACAAAAAACAAAAACAAAACAAAAAAGACACAAATTTTCTATCTCATTCACACTTGGAAAGCGGAGTAAAAATTAAGAGTATTTCGTTCGAAGAGAACTCATAAGTATCGGTTCGCATGGTACCATCGTTTCACTTGACACCACCTTTATAATTCCACATTGGGCTGGCTATTATTTAATTAATTTTAAAAATAAAAAATTCAAAAATTAAATATGTAAGAGAGGACAATGTTTATTATTTTATTTTACACACACTGAGCTTCAAGGGGTCACAGGATTGATGAAAATGTCGACAAAGACCATGCTTTTCAAGGTTCAAAACTGCAAAAATGGAAATCCAACCTGATTGTTTTCCCTGATTTTCAGGTTTCTATTTAATTCAAAGAAAAAATTTTAAACGGTTCGCAAGTCTTTTAGTATGGGTTGTAGGTCTGGTCGAGTAAAAGAAAACTGCATATCTGATATTTACGGAACTCTATCAAAACTCGAACTTATGGTTAAAAACTCCTTTTTCTCCTTTTCACTTATGTGGCAATAACTCAGTTAACTACGAATCGAATTTTATTTTTTAACTAGTTTTGGAAATAATCAACTTAGACCTTTCGACCAACATATATAATATTGTAACATTTCAGATCCAATCTGTGTTAATTTTCAAGGAAAACATATTTTTTTCAATCATTTTTCAATTTTATCGATGTAGCTGGTCATGGCTGATTAAGAGACGATCCAGTAGTGATGTGCAACGACTGTCCCAGACTATACATAGCGGAACGCATCATCTTTTGAAGAGCATTATTATGCAAAATGGGATAGAAAAGGCTGGCTAATCCGTGAAACAAAGCGGGCTGCTGGATTCTTAAATATTAAATATTACAGCAAATTTTTGTTGTAAGAATTTCAACTCAAAATACAAATTTAGTTATAAAATAAAAAAAAGAAAAATAATAATAAAAATATATAAAAAAAAGCAAACTTTGTGTCTGGCATAACAAAGGTAAGCATTGTCGATGGCAAAGCCACAGAATATGCAAATTTTGTTTGCCATATGAAATTCCACAAAATGGAAGAAATATTTCCAATTATTTTTCAACATAAATATGCATGTTGTAAATGCCAATGCCAATGTTGATAGAGTTAAGTCGGCATCAAGAAATCCATTGAAAAAATTTTTAACAAAAATAGGCATGGCTACTGGCATAGATAGCAAAAAATTGTTCGACTGATATTGTCAGCTGCAAATGTATAGAAGCAAATATTTATTAAAATGTTGGAGATATAGATATGATATGAGAGATAAAAGGCAGACTTTCAGTTATATGCGATAAGAATTTACATATAAATATTTGCATGCATTGCAATGCAACTTTCTGTTGTAAAATGACAAGAATATGTTTGTTTCTTAAAAAAAAAATAAAAAGAAAATAAAATATTTTCGTTAACATGGCGTATACGTAATTTATGCTAGACAGCAACAAATTGCCAAACTTAAACGTTTATACAAATAATTCAGTCGTCGTTCAAACAACTGCCAATAACATCAGCTACAAAACCACTTTAACACACTTCAAATGGCAATCATGCGAAAATTGAAGAATCTTGTAGCAAGAAAAAAAAAAAGAAACAATAATAATAAAAAACAAGTAAAAATTATCGGTGGAACCGAATCGTAACACCTTAAAAACGAATCTTTGAATAGTTTAGTGTGATCATCAGTGGCTTATATACATTTATAAATATATATTGGAAAATAATTACTTTTTTCATACATTTGTTGAAAAATAATCGAAAAGTTTGTGTGGGGACTATAGCTAAAAATAGGCGTGGCACCTTGATTTTATTGTTGGATATCATTAGAAGTGTTTTTACATAAATTTGAGTGAATAGTTTCATAAATAATACCCATTTTTATATAAAAATTCGAAAGCGGGCGTTAAATTTGTATGGGGGGCTATAGTTAAAAATGGGCGTGGCAGCTTGGATTTGACATTGGATGACATTAGAAGTATTTTTACCCAACTAAGTGTGACTACATTCATAAATTCATAAAATAGCTATTTTCATATAAAATTCGAAAATGGGCGGTAAGTTTGTATGGGGGCTATAGCTAAAAATGGGCGTGGCAGCTTGGATTTGACATTGGGTGTTCTAAGAAGTATTTTTACCCAACTTGGAGTGACTACATTCATAAATAATTGCTATTTTCATACAAAAAAAATCCGAAAAAAACGGTAAATTTGTATGGGGGCTATACCCTTAAAATGGGCGTGGCACCTTGATTTTAACACTTGAGCTGCTTAGGACTGAGAAAAGCTTAAGTTCCGAGTTTCAGGTCAATATCTTTAAAACTAAGTGAATGAATCGCATAAATACAGACGGACGGACAGACAGACGGACGGACAGACAGACAGACGGACATGGCTAGATCGACTCGTCTCGTCGTGCTGATCAAGAATATATATACTTTATAGGGTCTAAGAAGTCTCCTTTAATGCGTTACAAACTTTCTGACAAAATGATAATACCCTCCACACTGTGTGTGACGGGTATAAAAATTTCACGAAAAAATATGTCTGACCATTTAAGCTGAATTAAAATTAAACGAAAAAAAAATACGTTTGAGTTATTTTTCGAAAATGTCTTGAGGGTCTTTAAAGAAAGAAACAAAAAAAAAAAAAAAAACAAATCGTAGCTAGTCAATCGAATGTATAGTTAACTTCAATACATCACTTTTGGCTGCTTTATCCACTTGAAAAACATGGCGACTTCAATGTTGACGCTGCGAACTAAGCGTTGTGAAAATGAAAGCACGTACTATTTTCATTTTGGTCAGCAAGCGGAATGCCAATTACTTGGTACACAGCACCTACACAAATCCACACACAAATAGTATAAAAAAAAAAATTTTTTTCGCCGAAATCGCCGCCATCGACTTTGTTCCATTGAAAGTCATTATAACGAAACCTGCATCAATATTTGTTTCCTTTTTTTTTGCTCCAAAGCGCCTAGCTGAACCCAACTCAGCGCCACAATCGTGGTGCGATAGAATTCGAATTAAAGTACTTGGCAGCCAGCATCCCGTTGTTCAGTCGTTCGGGTGTTTCTTTTTTTTTTTTTGCATCCTGCGTCCTTTATACATACGTTTCGTTGATTCCAATTCTTCGTTTTCGTTTTGTTTGTATGCTCTGGGCATATTAAAATCTACGTTTGGTTTTTGCGGCCGCATAATGAAATTTGCTCAACTGAATTTAATGTGCGCGACGGCGGTTCAATGTCGTAGAAAAAGTTTGATATAGGCAACATAGAATTAGTTTGGTTGGAATAACGGATGCGTTTGAGTTGGGTTTGAGTAGTATCTTTGTCTATGTTTGTAAAAGGTGCTCTGACAAAAGAAGCTACAATTTCAAATTGTTCCAAAAGAATATGATTTTTTTTTTTACAATAAAGCGGCTTTTGTTAATTTTTTGTTTTCTTGTAAACTTTTTTGAACGATTTTAAGTAATACAGGGAAACCCCCTGATCTAGTATCACTTTCAAATGTTGTTACTCTAAAATAAAAGATTTAGTTGTGGACGTCTGTCCGTATGTCCTTTTTTTTTTTTACAATATAAACGTTTGAATATCGATTTTTATTGAATAAGTGGACTCATTGTATTTAGATTTTTATGAAATTCGATGGAGAGCACAACATTAAAATTTCATTTCAATATCTTTAAAACATACCGAATCAAACGAGCAAGCGAACCAGCAAGGACAGGAAAATGGGCAAATGAATATTTATATTAGAGCCTTGCATCGATTACTCGACAAACAGATATAATCGGGCCTTGACTTACTCGAGCCGTTGAGTGGAATAATCGAACGCTTCAAATAGCTCATATTTTTAGTCGAATAAACGAGTAATCTCTAAATCGAGTATCCGTAGTTTCCGTTATCTAAACGAAGTTAACCGTTTCGTTCGATTATCCGGTTTTTTTGATATGACTCGAGTTTTACTCGAAGTATTGAATCAATTTTTGTTATTATATTCTTTACTATTTTTGACTAAAGATAATATTTTGACTAGTCGAGTATCCTTTTTAATCATTTTCGGATAATTATGCAGGGCTGTATTATATATGTTTGTTATAGGGTTTGTTATCATGAGTAGCAGATTTAACAGTAGTTGGGGCCTGCAGAATCCATGCCCCTGCCGCGGAAAACAACATTGATGTGATTTTGACGTCTGTGTCTGCCACCTGGATTACTTCTGTTTCTTCTAGCCGTTCGTGTGTTCTATTGGTTTCAAGTAGTTTTCGGAGGGTTCCAAGATCCTGTGAAACTAGCCTCATCCTGAGGTTTTATCTCTTTAGACGCCCTTAACATCAAGCTGAGCCTGCTGATGTTGTATTCTTGACAGCGCCCCACACGGGTTTTTTTTTATTTAAAACGTATTATACGTGTTTGTATAAGTTAATTGAAAAGAAAGGTTCAATATTTTTGGCACATTAAAATTATATTAATTGCGTGGTTTCTCTTGTATAATGGAAAATGGTTAAATCTTTTATGGAAAGACTCTTTATATAAAAGTTTAAAAGATTTATTTACCGATATTTAGTTTTTTGACCTTTTGATACAAGGCATCATTTTATTTTTTAATATTCTTATATGTAACCAACGACGATGTGAAGCACGTAGTTAGGCGTGAAAATATTTTTAAGAGGGTTGTCGATAAAGGATTTGTTTTGTTAAAAATAATTAATTAATACAATGTCGATAAAATAAAGTTTTTAATAAATTAGATTCATAAGCTACTTCAAATTCAAATGCATTCACTCGTCTAATTTCAAAATTAATAATTTTTAAAAAATAATTTGAGAATACAATAGTTTCATACTAGTCCGCCCTCGTGCTGTGCTGTGTGTTTCTTTTGTCTCGTCTAGCAGTCAGAGTGCTTTTTGCACTTTTGCTGTGAGCACTTAAAAGTGTTTTATTATTGAGGTTTGCAATTGGAATTTTAATTTTTATTTTTAAGTTATGCGCACAGAATTTTAAGTAGGCCTATTTTTTTTATTTTCTTCTTTTCTTTGCCTTTTTTTTGTTATATACATAGGCTCTGTGTAGGCTCTATGCGAGTTGATTTTTGGCTGCAGCTACGTATATGTAATTTATTTCATTTGTACGTGCTGATTTTATATTCTTTTTTCATTTTCTTTTACAATATATTTCTTTAAATTTTCGTTCTTATATTTGCTGTCATTCAAGGACTAAGAAATCAAAAGTATTTTCACAGCTTACAGTTTTGAGTGGCACCTAAATGTATGCAACCAATTTTTTATTTTTATTTTTTGTTAAAAAGCTTTTGCACCTGCGTAAATAACAAAAATTATGTGAATGTGCTTCATTGTTACTCTTCTCTCACTCTCTATTTTTTTTTAAAGAAATTAGAACACTCATCTTTTCGTTCTTTTAGCAGCATTTTGCCTTATAAATAGACTCTTACATTCTAACGTTCGCAGCATTACTATTTTTGAGCTATGAAATGAATTTCTCGCCACAATGTCATCGCACTTAACATAGTTTACATTGGTAGTCGTCGTATTTGCGGTCCTCTTTCGTACTTGCTGACATTATGCGCACGTCGCGCATAACGATTATGTTAATGTCCTTTTACGAGCCACTGCAAGCGCGAGTGTCGACATGGAAGACTGTCACTGTGCCCGTGCTGCCATGGCTTATTTTAAGCGACAACATTACTTTATTTACATGCCATAAGTAGTTTAATGGCTTTGCTGCTGCTTCAGTAACTGAAGAAGTGAAGGTGTGCGTTTATCTGTGCTGTGTGAAGAGGCTACTTTTGTAGCATAGTTCCACTACTACTACTACTGCGTATATTCTATGCGCTCATAAAGCTTAATACACACAACGCACTTACATTTTTCTTTTCGACTTTTTTTTTTTATGCACAAACAAACAAAAAAAACAAAAAAAATGTATGTTGGCATTAGCAAACAATATAAAAATATATTACAAGGATCCTGGTAAATACATACACCTGGCATGGGGCTAAGTCGCTTTATCTACCTAATGTGTAGTTAGTTGACTGCCCTTGCCAAAGCACTTCATACTCACTTCACTTGGCCGCACAGCACATGTTCTGTATAATGACTACTCTAGATACTCACTCGTACTCATTCATACTCTACGCTTTAAATGTATGTCAACGTCAACCTTTATGGCAGACTATTAGTGTACTTTGGCTTTAGTTATCTATTTAAATATGTTTATGTTATATGTTTTATACTATGTAGCTTCTTTGTATTTACTCGTATATGTGTGCATGTATTCGTGTGGATTTGTAAACTTTTCTAAGAAATCACATTATGCAACGCGTTGCTGCAAATATGTTCAACGAGCTTGAATTGTGTTACAAAGTATGCTGTTGAGTTAATACACTGTGACGTGACTTGAATGTGCAAAGATGCGTGAATATTTTTTGACCTTCGCGGTTGCTTATAAATTTGTCTTAGATACGAACGAATATTTATTTTTATGTGTGTCATAAGTGCGTTTCTTCTATTTTGCTAGTTAAAAGTAAATATTATTTTCATTTAGCAATTTGTTTTTTATGTTTTTACAATTTCACATATAAAAGAACTTATAATTAGATTTCGAATAGCCAGGCTTTAAAATTCTACTTTTTAAATTCTTCTATAAATTTCCATGGAATAAATAAATGTAGAACAAGTGAGGGGTGGCACCGAAAACAATTCCACTAGAGTTTAGAGTTTTACATTTCAAATAGAATGGTTTGGTTTTATTTTCAGTTTGGCGGATCGCAAATTTGAATTTTTAGTATGGAAATTAAAAATATTAAAAAATTGGCTAACCTTTGGAATCAATAAAAACATTCGAAGTAACGGTGCAAGTTCGAGTTTTTACAACAAAACACTTTCACCAAAACTCTGAGATTTCGGTTTCCACGGACTCCTGATTCAATTGAAATGATTAGAGTCATAAACCAATTAGTGTTAGGTGTAGGGGTAGGCTGACCCCAAGGGTCACATATAGATTAATTTTTTTGCCTATTTGGATTTCGTTCAGTATTCCTGTAGTATTCTAGACTGTTTCGCTGACTTGGCATCAATCTTGCCGCATAGCCAAGGTGTTTCAGTCTTATTTTGGTGATAGCTGGACAGTTGCAGAGTAAGTGTTCCAGAGATTCTCGGGTACCATGCTTCTTGCATTTCCTGCAACCGAACTCATTGGTTATTCCCAGTTTTTTAACCATGAGCAGCCGTTAGGCAAATGACCTGTACACATTATTATGAATTCTCCGCAGTTGGAACAGATCCTCAACTTTTTTTCGAATTTAATCGAGGCAATTAATTAGTGATAAATCGATATATCTTATATGTAGTAGTATATTCGCTCTAGTGTCTTTGATAGTATATTAATTTGTTTCCGATTATGTTAGGATTAGTGGCAAGACACATCCCACAATTAAAAAAACAACTTTTTACCGAAGAGTTTTACCTCTTTCTGCCATTTTTAGTTTATCAAGTAAAGTAAAGTAGTTGCTCGAAATACTCATCTGATGAGCATTAAAAGCGCAGTTTCAAAAAATTTCAATGGTCAGGTAGTTCAATCTTCACCTCGTTTTCCTGGAGATGCTGTAGGTTTTAAAGTTGGTCTACAAAAGTTCTTCTGATATGGGCCATTGTGCTTTGCTCATCAAGTGCTTTAAGAGCTGACTGCCTGAATAAGGTCTTAGCATAGTCAAAGTCACTCTCCTGGATAGCTATGACTATGGAAGTGTAAGGAACACCTCTTCTAGCCTCTTCATTAAGTTCTAATCACCCGTTTAGACCCATCATCGCGTGGATATCGAAGTACCTAATCCCTCCAGCCTCGCGAAGAACACAGTAGTCTGTATCCGAAGAAACTGTACTGAATGTATTATTGGCGAAATTAGTTCCCCGCTAATGCACAAATCCATGACACTTTGCACCTGACTCAATTTATTTTTTATAGAATTTTTGATCAAAATTGGCAATCAGATTTGAACCCAATACATACTGCAGTATACCATATCACAAAATACTCTCTCGAATATTAATTCTGTTTACACAGACTCACAAAAGTTCACAATTCGGTTCATAAAAAAAAAAAAACTTTTTTCAAATCCTTTTTTAAAAAGTTGTATAAAAATAAAAAATAAAAATAACAAATCAATTAAAAGTGCACTAAAACTTTAAAAGTTGACTCAAATAGTAAAAACAAAAACAAAAACGTTGAAATAAAAATGAAGTTAAAATTGAAAATGAATGCGGCAAATTGTTTTCTGGCTATTTTAGAATTCTCTTTTTATTTCAGTTCGTGAAGTAAAACAGATTGCAGCACTTTAGAGTTGATACAAATGAAAGTAACATTCAATTCAATAAATAAAAAATACAACGCCAAAAAAAAAAAAGGAAAAAAAAAACTGAATAGAAAAAATGGCTTGGATTCATTTTGTAAAGAACTGGAAAAAGTTTAAAAATAAAACAAAGAAAAAATCTTTTTTTTAAAGTAAATTAATAGAAAACAATAACAATTGTTTTTATTATTATTACTGCCGCAGTGCAGTGTTGCCTCACTGACGAATTCAACGACGGCGAGAAGGACATAAGCGCTCAAGTTTGTTTGTTTGCTAGTTTTGTTGTTGTACCTTTGGGAAAAATCTTTAGACTAACAGCAACATGGGCAACAACAAATAGCTAAGTTAACAATGAATGATTTTTTTTTTCTGATAACCCTAAGCAGTTGTACACTACATGTGTAAACTGTGTCTCGGAATAAAGAGGCTGATAATCGAAAAATGTTCAATATATCAGTAATGGTCAACCTTTCAATTTCATAACACGCGGGTTTGGGCAGCAGTTTAGAGCGTGCGTCGTCATACATTTATGCTATAAGTTTCCTTGCGATAGCTGCGTTTTTTCCAGTTGCATACTAGCACATTATATTAAAGTGTATGCCTATCACTGGTATCAGGCAACTCAATAGTGCATTTCATATTCGTAGGGTACAAAATGAAACCATTCAAAAGTTTTTTTATATAAAACACAAATCATGTTAAATGCGACCTTGTCGCAAGCCCGCATAAGGCTGTTCCGAAAAAATTGCAAACAAACAACAAATAAAAAATACACTTCAAAAGCAGGGGGAAAAAAAAGAAAACAAATCTGTAGAAATTACAATGAGAAATAAGAAAGAAAAACATCAGAAAAAAAATCGTAGGTACAATTCACAAACACGAACAATAAGTTGAACTTCTCGTCTAAAATATCAAAACAACAAACGAGTCAAAGTTAGTTGAGAGGTAAAAGGACGAAAGGTGAATGTTGTACTTAAATGTGTTTGTGTAATTTTTTTTTCGAAAGCATTCTAGAGAGCACATTGGTGACTCAAAATAAAAGTTTTGCTTAGTTTTCGAACGAAAAACGTGCATTGCATGCTGAAATATTTTGTAAAACAAGCAAAAACTTTGGGTTTGGAACTAAAAGTTTTATACGGATAAGATTTTTTTTTACTACCTAACCCAATCCCCACAGTGCACCTTGCTGTACAACAATTTCTCTGATTTGTAGCTTGTTTATGGCGGCTTTAAGTATCTGCACATACGTGGGTGGCATATACAGGTGTAAGTTGTTGTTTTTTTTTTTTTTTTTTGTTTTTTTTTTTAAAGCCTGTATAAACACAGACATACGAATAAGCTGTAAATGAAACTGTTTTTACAACATTTTCCATGCGCTTTTCGTAGTAGCTTGATTTTAATGCGATTTATATTTCCTTTTATATTTTATTTATTTATTCTTGTTTTTTTTTTTTCAATCGTTATAGTCGTGTGCCGCCAACAACCTTTTTTAAGTGGCCAAAGCCAATAAATGTTTTAACTAAAAGTTTTTTTTTTTTTTTTTTTATGTTTGTATATCGCAAATGAAATAAAATAAAAAGTAAAAAATGAAGCCAACCAGTTCGACTGTCATGCCGCTGCAAAATTCAATTCAATTCGAGTCATGCCGTGCCGTGCCTTATCGAATTGTATCGAGATTGAAAACTGAAACTGAAACTGACAAACAAAGTTGTTACAAGTAAATAATATGATTATGCTCTTTCATGCGTATGCGTTCTTGATATGTTTTTTAACGCTATTAACGAAAATTGAACTTAAAAAAAAAGAAAAATAAATAGTTATATATTTTATTTTACGCTTTACGAAATATATGAAAGTATATTAATTTAGTTAAAAGCTTTGTAACAACAAAAAATAAATATTTTTTGATTAGCAAAATGTTATGATTTGGCAATAAAATCATTTTCGGTGATTTTTTCACAGTGATTTTTCACAGTGATTTTTCACAGTGATTTTTTCACAGTGATTTTTTTACAGTGATTTTTTTTACAGTGATTTTAAAATCGCATTGTCACACTGCGACTGAATGCAGTGATTGGTAATTTTTGAGTTCCTCAGTGAACATATTCAGTTATTGACGGTATTTGTACCACTCTTGTCAAACTTGTTCAGTTGGCCATTCTATCAATTTTCGTGAACTGTGATTTATTCACTGTTTGCAGTCACTGTGATTTTCAATTCATAGTCACTAATCACTACTGCGATCAAAAAATTACTCTTTTACCAACTTTAAACGCTTTCATGTAAGTTTGCGCGATTAACTCAAATCAAATATGTTCGTCTATCGGCATCTGTTATCATTTAATATGTAAAGTAGCAAAACTTTGTTTTCACTAAAGTGATTGGTTTTTGTTTTTTTTTTTTTTTTTAAATACAACAACAGTTTCACCTCAGCATGTCTGCTGTCATATATGGTACACCTGAATGAATGGCTTTTAACTTTCGTCTATAGTTATGGCTAACGTATTGCTTTATTGTTGCTGCCGTTTCTATCCTTTGAAGGGCAGCATTTAACGAACGTTGTCCTTTTTTAAGCTCTTTTAAATGAGTTCCATGAAATGTGAAAAGCTTAAGCAGTCAATTGGCTGAGCCTCACTTTGTACATATAAATATAAATAGTAGTTATATGTATCTACAATAAATGTACATGCATACTAGCATATGTTTGTATGTATACATTTGTGCGTTTTTCTTTCAAAAGTGCTACAAATTATAGGATTAAATCCAATGTAAGAGCGTCAAGATGGATTAAAGTTTCCATGGCATTATAAGAACAATGAAATTTTCATGTAAGTGTTGCCTAGTATTTAGATTTGTATTGTTTTGTGTGACATGAAATTTAAATAATAAATATGTTTTTTATTGCATATACTACATAAGTAGTCTAAACGGGTATTATCAGTTTGCCATGTCCGTCTGTCTGTTGCTGTAAGATCTCATATGCTCGATTTTAAATATAAAATTGAAAACATCAGCTTTTCTTGGTACATAGCTACGCCCTTGTTTCAAGTATAGCTCCCTTACCTAAGTAGGCGTATTCAATCTAAATTGTGTAAAAACACTTCTTATGTCATCCTATGTATACACTACTGATATGATAGGGATCATTCCAAAATAATAAATAGACCCTACCTCTTACTCACTGGATTATTAGATGTTGTTGATTATTTTCTGTATTCCCAGTCACCAAGTTTGAAATATATTATCTACGACAATGTTGTTCATACGTAAGATATTCAGTTCTACCAAAGTTTATGTTTTTCCCTGTTTTATCTATTTTAGTACAGCTTTTCCCTACATTGCCTTCAGAGGTGAAAAAATTGGTCGATGGCGTTAAATACTTTCAAGGAATACGATGTTCAGGGCACCACGTTTTCGACTGAAGATGTAGTATGACAGAAAAAAATAGTTCACCGATTAATCGATTACCTAATTAAGAAAATAATTGATTTACATCAATTTTTCGATTAATCATGTCATCCCTTTTGGAAATTTAAATGAAATAAAGAAATATTTGATAAAAACTATCAATTATATTTCTCTGATTTTTGTTATAAATAAAACTGCACAATGGAAAACGTATTAAATACAATTTTAATCTTTTGTTTATTTCTCTTTTGGCATCAATCTAAAAATTGTTTTTATTTATTTGGGACGTTTGCATATTTTTCAACAATAATATATAAATATATTTTTTTCAAAGTATATTACATTCGAGGTAACCATTACGACATAAAAACAAGCAATAAGTGTTATATACGAAGAAAGTATGTAAACACTAGAAGGATAAAAAAGGCTGACCAGAAGTATATATGCGGCCTATAAAAAGAAAAATAAAAAAATACTTCAGCAAAAGAAAAATATAACTGATGAAAAGGAAAGAAATCTGGGTTATGTATACGGGAAATGTAAACAAGCTATTTTAACTGTTTGCGTGTGCAAGTTGGCTCCTTGTATCCTTTCGTTTTTTTTTTTTCAGTGCGTATGCATAATATTTTACACTATGTTAATATTATTATTATTATTATTATGTTTGAGTATACAAATTTGCACCGATTTAAGTATTTCTTCGTTGTTTACTATTTAATTTTTGATTTTAAATTTATTTTAAAAAATGCGAAATTAATTCAAACAATAAAAAATGATTATTTTCTTTATACCCAAACAACAAAAAAGATATTTTTTTTTAAATTTAATTTTGCATTTAATTTTTATATTTCTTTATTTTATTTCATTGTATTTCTTTTATTTATTTTTATTTATTTTTTTTTTTATAGTGTAACGGTATTTTTTAAAAGTTTGTAGATTGGAAATCTTTTAAAGTCTAACTTTCAGTCGACGAGCGATCGATCTAGCTGTCCGTCTGTCTGTCCGTCTTCCTTTTTTTGTTGCTCTTTTTTGAGAAGAAATAAAGATATTATGAAATTTTAATTAAAATTTTTTCTCGGCAACGACTAGGTTAAATTTTAAAATAGGGGCCCCCCTTTTAGGTATACCCCCACCAAATATTATTTTTTTTTTATTTTTTTTTATTATAAAATATATTTTTTTTTAATTTATTCCCACCTTTTAAAAAAAATTTTTTTGTTTATTAGGGTAAAACCAAAACAAAACGCCCTTAACGGTTTTCCTCTTCCTTTTTTTTTTTTTTTTTGTCAGAATTCATTCCGCTTGGTCTACGCCTGACAAAGTTTTTCACTCATTTAAATACAACACAAATGCGGAAGGAAATATAGGAAAAAAAAACAAAAACGTTAGGGGAAAAAAGTTAGCAACATTTTCTCACTTGAAGCAACCTTTTTCATTTTATTTTATTGTATATCTTTTTTTATTATATTTTTTTACAATATCTACATTTTTTATACGGTATGCAGAATATAAGGTTTCTTCTTTGATGAAAATTCCTCAGGTTTCTTTGTGTATACTCACAAACGGTTCTTACCGGAAGGGTTTGAACCGTTGTGCCCCGTCTTGCAAGTTTAGTCAGATATGCAGGGAGTAGTATGGTTATGTATGTATGTGTCCAGCTCGTTAAAAGATCTGCGGTTTTAAAACCCAAACAAAACCTGGAAATTGGTTGTTTTTAGTTTGATTTAAGTTTTTGAAAATGTTAAATGTTTTCGCCAACAGATTTGTAGGTCGTGATGGACGCCCAGATATGCCATTTAAATGTACTAAAAAAACAGTTTTAAGACAGCGCGTGTTTCTTTTGCGCAGCCGGTCTATCAATTTACTTTGATACGCCAATTTATGTAATATGTTTCGATGGCGATTATTTGCTTTGCGCGACAATTCTTGCAATAATCTCTGCAAAAATATAAGTTTTCATGTAACCAAAAAAAAAAAAAAAAAAAGAAAAAGCAAACAGTTTCACCAATTTATATGATGAATTCTTAAGAATTTTATTTTTTCCTACTATTTTTGGCTTTACAAGGTTTCGAAATTTCACTTTAGGTTTTGAAGTATTTTTTTTTTTTTTTTTGTGTGTAAAATGAACTACACACTTTTTGCACATAAAAGAAGAAGAAGAAGAAGAAGGGGGAAAAGAAAAAGCGAAAAAGTTAAACGAAAAACAGATAACAGACAAGTGTCTATGTTTCATCTTGTTGCTGTCATCTCAGACTAATGTCTGTGCTCTAGTTTTCTTCAATAACTTTTTTTTCAGTTTTTTTTTGCACACTCCTACAGATACACACACACACACAAACACATGCATACATATTGCTTATGTTTCATTCATTATGCGTATACAAGCGAGTACAAAAAATGTTCACTTCCTTCTTTTGCAGCAGGCAATATCATTCATTCGTCCTTAACGTGTCTTTTATGATTTAGACAAGCATTTTTTTTCCTGTTTATCTTCAGATGCCTGCGCTACTCTGGCAGATTTTCATTTTCGGCAGCTGCCTATTGACTAAATGTAATCGTAACTTTTTATTTGTATCTTTGTATGATTGTAGTATCTAGTTGAAATGTTATGTCCTTTTTGTTGCATACTTTTAGGCTAAATTGTAGCTTCAGGTCTTTCTTTTTTTATTTCGTTTGTTTTTTTTCTAAGTAAGTTTTATTAAGTAATACTGTCAGTTGTACTGCATAGTTTAGTCAAGTGTTGCTCTTTGTGGACTATGGCAAAAAAGTGTAGTAAAATAAAAAAAAAATAGCAGTACGAAAGTAGTAAATAGCAAATGAAAGTAACTAAAGCTTTTGGCTAAGCAAGTGTTGAAATGTGTTAATTTTTTCTGAAGACATTCAAGTAGCAGCTTGAGTGAACTTGAGTTAAATTAGAAAGTAATTAAACTGTCTTTTTTTATATGAGAATCATTAATTGATTAAAGCCTTTTATTGTTCAAATTGTAATTAAGAAATTTCTAATCGAGTTTAAGTTACGAAATTTTTAATGTCAATATTTAATTTGCATTTCATTTTTACTATTTAAATATTTGTCAGCGAATTTCAACACGTTTTATCCACCAAAAAAAAAAGAATACAATTTTATACCGCTTAAACTATAGCACAATAGCATTCCATGAATTTGTATTTTTTTTTATTTTTACATAAATACAACTACTTACTGTCATATCCCTATAAGTGCATCATTATCAGCATTACAAATTCTATAGAAAATCGTTCAAGAGAAAACAAAACTAAATACATACTATGACAAAAAAAATAGAAAGGATATTTAGACAAGAAAAATAAAATAAAACTACTAAAGAAGAAAAAACTGCGCTACTTTTCTAACGCAAGGACAATAGTGTTACATATAAAAAAATTTGCTCGACATTCATTGAAGCGTCTATGAATGGCAGCGCCAGCAGTATTCAGTTATTCATTCATTCATTTATTCATTCATTCGTTCAACTATTCACTCAATCATTCAGCGATTTTATTCAAAAGAGTCAGCACTTCACAAGGAATGGTTGGAATGGCATTGATAATAAATACGTTTCATGCATTTCAAATAAAATATTTTTACTTTATTGCTTCTCAAAAAAAAAAAAAAAAAAGTGAATAAAGCAAAACAAAACAAAAAATTATATAAAATGATTTGCTTTCAAATTGTGCTGCAATTCACACTGAGTCTTTTATTTAATATTTCGAATTTTTTTCCAAGTTGCATTTTTATTGCGGCTTCCTATGTAAATATTTCTTTTTTATTTACTTTTATTTTTATTATTTTTATTATAAAATTTTTTTTTAGCTTTAGTTATGAAATTGCGCACAAGATTTGCTTTAGTTCATTTGAAATGTCATCAAATTTTGAGCACAGAAAATGATTTGCAGGAAAATTGATTTTATTGCACTTTTATAAATAATATCTTGTTTAGAATTTTTGTTTTCCTTTTTTGTATGATTTTATCCATTTATTTGAATCATTTTTTTTTTCAATGATTCAGTTTTTTTAAATGTTAAAAAGTGATTATGTCCACTTATATTTTTAAACCAGTCATTACCATGGTGTGGCTAATAAACACAATTATATACTTTCTTATCTTTCATTCATTGGAGTAGTGAAATACTTCTTCAATTTGGTTTTAAATCACTAATTTTATTGAAATAGTATATACTTTGCGAATTAGGGCTCAGCTCGGATGCCCCAAATATCTCTTTTTGAATATTTTTTGGACAGCATTCTGCTTTTCCCATACTTTTTCAGTTACTTAATACTCAGTTCCTGTATATTTTATACCCGTCAAACATAGTGTCTGTCTATGTCGAGGTAGTTCATTTGCTCATTTTTAAAGATATCCAGCTAAAACTCGAAATTTAAGCTTTTTTTGGTAGTTTGTATGTTAAAACTAGAATACGACGCCCATTCTGAAATCTACCGCCAATTTTTCGATTGCATTTGTATAAAAATACTTTTTATTTTTTCTATTTCTGGTTCAAAGTAGTTTGATGTCAGAATCAAGGTGCCACGTCCACTTTAAGGAATATCCTTATACAAACTTACTGCCTTCATTTGATATTTTGAAGATGAAAATAGGTGGCATATATATATATATCGGTTACTGGGAACACTTAAAATGTCATTTAATGTTAGAACCATTTTTAGTTATGAGCCCCTTACAAACCTAACGCCCATTTTCGACTTTTTTCTTTGAAGTTGAATCAAACTTCAACTGAAAATAAAAATTTGCTTAAGACGTCATATTCAATTGTCAAAGGATTTTGGGACCAGGTTTTTTGAAAACAATGGTTTTTTGGAACTGATTTTTTTTTTTTTTTTTAGATATCTGCGATTATTTCTGGTTTTTAATCGTGCGACGAAGTTTTTTAAAATTTCTTTGAATTTCCTTGCTTGGTAAGGTCTATTTTTCAAGTTACTGCATTTTAAGACAACGCAATAAGTGATTCTAAGTTATTAAAACATACAGTCCGGCTCTACTTTTCAAATACCCAATTTTTATAATCTTATAATTTTCTTTCAATAGCAAACTTTACTCTACTATACCTAACATCTGTTTTTAAAACGTATTTATCGCGATTGTAAAACTATTTTCTTCTTTTTGAATCATTATTAATAAATGTACATATCTAATTAGTTTCGCTAATAGCTTTAATTTGTGTGCGCCACAAAAACTTTTCTGTGAATATAATTTTTTTTTTTATTTACTTTTTTTTTTTTTAATTACTTTTTTTAAAAGATTAGTTTCAATTATTTCATCTTGTATCCTTATGTTCACCTGAACCCTTCGGTAATATTATATAAACTAATTAGTGTCTAGACATTAATGAGCTCTATTAAAAAAAAAAAAAAAAAAGTTTAGTGCCGTATTTAATTTGCTTTTTAATGTTTTGGCAAATTATGAAAATGAGACAGAGCAATTGTTTTATGAAAAAAAAAAAAAAAAAAATAAAATAAAATAAAATAAAAAAAAAAAACATTTATTATGCTCAAAAAAAAAGAATGTTTTTTTGTGTTTGGTGTCATTTGAAAAGTTTAGAATTTTGCACACCATAATAATTTAAGTTTATTACAGCAACAAATCGGCTTAACTAATTGAAATGCGCTTAATTTTTAGTGCTTAGCTATAATTACATGATTGGACAATTAAAGTTATATAATATTTTAAAATTAAAGTTAAATATTTTTCACATATGTTGCATAATTTTAAGAGCTTTGTAATTTAAATAAATTTTCTTCTTCCATTTACAGAGTTGTTTGACTTGAAAATGCTTTAACAAAAAAGGTAAGAACGATTTTTACCTTAAATGACTTTGCTAAAAACGGCACAAAATATCTTCAAGAAACCTGAAAAATATATTTCTTTTATATAATTTTTTTATGCTAGTCACTTTGAGTATTTTTGCAAAATCATCATTAGAGTAGATATTTTTATATGGTGCTTTTGTTAGTAAATTAAGAAAATTAAAAGTTGACTTCCTTTTCGATTTTTCGGAAGTAAAATCTTTTATAAAATTTCAATTGTGCGTATCACACAAAGTGTGGGAGTTGTGGGTGTGACATATCAAGTTGTAATTTTCTAAAGGATTAATTAAATTCTGACAAAATAAGTAAGCAGCTGTTATACTATATATGTGAAGCCTTGAGAAAAAAACAAACTTGAGAACATTTTCTTAATAATAGCACAAACAGTAAATAAAATAATGTTTTTTTTTTTCAAGTGGCATACATTTCCCGGAAATATTCGCAATACATTCGCTCGTTCCTTTTTAAGAGTAATTACTGTGCTTGCTCTTGCTTCCTTGCTTTGGCATTCTTATAGAGAGTAGCTGATTTTGTTATTTATATAAGCGGCTTACTTCAAATGAAATACTATAAAATGTTGATTGAAACGTTGCTGCACGGTTTTACTTTCGCTACGATTTGGGTAATCAAGAAAAGAAAAGAAAAAAAAAATAGAAGCACCATCGCAACGTCTCGCGCACTTCTTACTGACTTGTTTGTTGAAATGCTTCGTTCTTCTTCTTCTTGTTCATGCTACATTGCAACATTTCCAGCAGGAAAGTGTTTGCGTTAAGCAATCCTTGAGCAAATATGTTCGCATCAAAAAAACAACAAAAATGTAGTAAAGCAGCAAAAGTAGCTTGAAGGCTGCCATTCTTGCCAATTTATTTGTCTAATGAAAGCGTTTTATAAAAAGAAAATGGTTTGAGTCGAAAAAAAGGAATAAAAAAAATAAATAATATAATTGGATGCAGTCGAGTGAAAGCATAATTTAATGTGCAAATAACGCAAACTCACGCGAAAGAAAATTTGTATAAAAATAAAAAATAAAAATAAAAATAAAAAAAAAAAAAAGTGTGGATTTACAAATAAGATTAAAATTGCTTTAAATTGTTTGTCAAATAAACCAAGTGCATTGTTAATTTAAGCATTACAATTCAAAATTTTATATGTTGACGTAAAGCTCTTAGAGTGATTTTTTTGATACATGATTATTTAGAATTATAGAACTTAAATTTAATTGAGCTATGAATATTTTTTTAATTTTTACCCAATTTCCTTTATGGAAAATATTTTGTTTTAAAATACTAAAATATGTTTTAATTTGAAAAAAAATATTTAATTGCCTTTTTTTTTTTGTTGAAGTATTGAGCAATTAAAATACCAAAAACATTTTATTGATACAAAAAAAAAAAAATAAAACTTTGAAATAAAAAATTTCCCCGTCTATAATATTGCATAGAGCAATTAAAAATATTTAATCCAAATGATCAATGAGGAAAGAGCGCGACAAGTGCATGCGGCATAAATCAAAACGTAACGCAGAACACATACTACAGACGACAACATGCACGCCCTGCTAAATTCATATCTAGAAAACACCAAGAGGCTTGCTTATAGTATAACCGAAACATAAATACGCTATATAGATACTTTAGGCATTTTTAAAGCGTCCAAGATAAATATTAAAATGATTTTTGTTGGTGAAAATTTGAATTGGATTTGTCACAATAACTAAAAATGTAAAATTAATTTGAGAGTTCCCAGCCATACTTTAAAATCATGTGCGGACAGACGGACAATCATCTTAAATATTTCTTTAGACAATAGAATTCCGAAAAAAAAACAAATAAAACCATCATGTCAAATCGACTCCAAACTTACTGGTATCAGTCGATGCCACAAGGCTTAGCTGAACAACATTAATCTTAATACGAAGTCGTGAAAAAAAGGTCGATTCTGGGACTATGACCAAAGATGACTCTTTTTCTAGGCAAACAATCGAAGCTAATGATAAAGACAATAATTTTTGTACACCATCTGAAACATTTTTTTGTTAAAAAAAAACTGAAAAGTAGGAGAAAGAACTTAAATATTACTACACACTTCCAATAGTATTGCATGGATTTGAATAGTATAAGATTCTGTAGCATTCAAGGCACTATCATACTGCAAAGTGTTACAAGTTTTCCAACAAAAAAATATGCCAAACAAACAGTATGTGAAGTGTATTAAAACAAATGAAATAAATTAAAAATAGAGAAAAATTGTCGAATACAGACGCTATAAATTAAATGCACAGCTTTCACATCGACGGCAATGTCGCTGCTGTTGCTGATATTAAAAATAAAATCATTAAAATAAAAGTCACACGCCCAAATAGAAAAGGGGAATGCTACAATAAAAAAAATTCTTAAAAGTGGCATGTAAGCAATGGCAGCTAATCAACTCTTTTTATTTCATAATTTAAAATGTTTTTTTTAGATTTTTTATGATTGAAAGCTAAAATGTTTGTGCATTGCATGCAACATTTGCTATATTCACGCCTTGCTGTCTGTGCTATGAGACAACACCCCACATAAAATGTTAAAATGTATCTCAAAGGGAAGTAGCGGATTAAGCATGAATGCATACCACAGATACACAGACACACACACACACATACACTGATCTCACTTTAAACGCTTTGCCACAAGTTAAATTGTCTGCGCCAAATATAAAACGGCAACTAATTAATTTATTTTTCACACATATCATTGCTTAGTTTATGCTGTGTTGTGTTGTATTTGTGTATCTTAAAGATACATATTTTTAAATTTGTTGTAGTTCTATGTATAATGGTGCTTTGTAAATGCCTCAATGTCAGCAAAGTATGCAAAGCCTGTGTCTTATGGGTGTGCCTATATGTATCTGCAAGGCGGCATGAAACAGCGCAATTAATGCTTGGGGTTAGTCTTTGTATATGTATGTGAATAATTGGTATACAATGCGCAGACTATTAATGATATTTATAATTTCCAGGAAATATAATTTAAATGCGAGACTGATAAATGTTTAATGCTTCCGTTTGTTGCTTTCTTAACCTAGCAGAAATATTAATTCACAGGATGCAAACAAATGTTAAAAGATTATTAAGTACGATTTAAAATTTTAAAACATTTTTAAATCAATTTTCAAAAATGTATCTCATTTTGTATACTTTTCACAAAAAAATCTGTTAATAATCCGCATGACATGCAGTGCAGCATGTTGCTTATACCAAATACAATGGCCACGAACTGTCACATCGTTATATAGATACAGATACATATAGTCATATTGTATCTAAAACACAGAACACAGCATGTAACTGGCAGGCAGGCAGACAGAAAACAACCTCATCAATGCAAAACAAAAACAAGCGAAAAAAAAATTTAAAATTAACCACAAATGCCGTAAATTTAAACGAATTCTGTCTCTCTAACTAATGCGCAGTGACAGAGAAAAGTATTACACAGTTGGGCTAACTGTCAGCGCAAAATCTCGCGACCACAATTTACGCAAAATTTGCACAAAAAAAAAAAAAAAAATAGTATATAAATGAAGCATACAGATACATGAGCCAGATACAACTACTCAGTTACGCAGAGTATTTTAAATGCTATGCCATGCCATGCCTGTATGGCATGTATAACCGACAAAGAAAAGTTTATGTAAAATATTTTGAAATTTTTGCATTATTTAAACAAATTTTAAGCATTTTGTTTTTTGGTTAATGACTGTTGCAGCAACCTGTGTGCACTTTGTAAATGTTAAGCTTAACTAGCGCATCACATGCGGTTGTATTTATTTACGTCAGCGTAACTATTTATTTGCGGTTTATTAGGTAAAAAATATACGCACAAACACACACACAAATGCACAAATACTAAAAAAACCAAAAATCATTTAATATTATTTAGAGTCACAGCCGTTGTTATAAATTTTAATTGAACATTTGCAATGCTTGTGGTTTATATGCAGCGTATTAATGCAGACGAAAAAAATTTTAATCAGTAAGCTAAATAGCTATAAATAATAAATAAGAAAATAATTTATTCTGGCAAAATTTAAGTCAAGGGCAAAAAAAAAATATTTAAATTATAAATGAACAAAAATGTGGTTAGAATGCATCAAAACTATTTGTTTAAATTTTGAAACCAGAATATTCATCATAAAATCATTTTTTTTATTCGGGATTTTTCTGGAAGCAGACTATTGAAACGGACGAATAGACCACGCCCACCGCAAATTTTCTAAACGTCTATATTTATTATTTAAGTTGGAAAAAAAAATATTATCTGGTTCTCCCAACGCAGTGGCGGATGTCCTCGCTGCCCAACCCCTCCAATTTTGTTCACGTTTTGCGCATAAACTTTTCTTACCGGAGCCTATGTATCTACCCGATGCAGGTGACCAGCCCTGGACAGCCTTTTTGTATTGGATGTTCCTGACTTTGTCGATGTTAGAATATAGCTCGTACAGCTCATCGTTCGTGCGAATACAGATGTCATTTCCCACACTAACTGGACAAAAGATTCTTCGAAGTATCTTTCTCTCAAAAGACGCCCAACGTCGACTTATCCGATTCTGTCATGACCCATGTTTCTGAGCTATACATCAGGACAGACATTATCAGCGTCTTGTAGAGTTTAATTTTTGTTTCTCTGGACTACACAGAAGTGATTCTTTGTTTTTTCTGTCTGGTGTTGTTGAGCCCATTTATATCTATGCCCAATTAGAGGAAGTTTTCTACAACATCAAAGTTGAAGTTCTTTTCCTTGCAAATTTCCACAGGTTTATTCTTTATGGATTAAAATAAATTAGATATGTAAATACTATGGAATAACTTTGCTGTCTTGTATATCGTTAAATGAGTGAAGTTAAGCTTTAAACTATTTTCAGAAATTGAAGTATGTACCAGATCAACTACGTTTAAATTATTAAAGCTTATTAAAGTTCTAAAATCCTACTTCTATATGACAGCTAAAAGAAACTTCAGAAGCTATGATGTAAAGCAAAAAAACAAAGAAAAATCAGCTACTTGACTAGTAAAGTATTTCACAAACAAAATCCCCAAAATCTAGTTGCACAAATCCTCTAAGCACATTTTGCCAGCTAGCTAGCCAGTTTACCAATGTGCTAGAAGAAGTAGTCCCAATGATCCCAAAAGCTAAAAAAAAAAAAAAAAAAAAAAGATACATTTTTATGACTGCAGCGACATGCGCTTAAAAATGCTTAGAGTATTCTTCACAGCTACAATTGCCATCGTTGATGATATTTGTTGTTCTGTATTCCATACACCACACGAGCAATGATTAATGAGACAATTTTTATGAGTCTTTTCCCTAACTTTACACCGCACACACACACACACATAGTGCCTCAATATTTTTTACGACCTGATACACAGCGGGACAGCAAGAAACGTGCAGCGAACATCAAACCTAATTTTTTGCAGAAAAAAAAAAAAAAAAATAATGGAAAAAATTATATGAAAAATCTAAAGTAGAGAGACAGTCAGTAGCGATGTGAAGATACTGCAAGCGTGAAAAAATGTAACAAAATGATTGTTTGCATACAATATTTTTTTTTTTTTTTTTTTTGAGAGAGAAAAATCTCACGCGAAACACGTTGACAACGTTAGCGAGAACGTTGATGCTTGGCAACCCTTTTGCAATCTTTTAGACACTCATGGCAACGAAATGATTTAACTGATTGCTTTGGCAACACACATATGCATATGGTATGTGTATAAAATCGGTTAAGTGCGGTAGCCCCTTCATTGGTGCTCTTCGGTTTGTTATGGTTTACCCATGGCTGTTTCCCATTTTTGCCTCTGAGTAACTACTGTGAGTCAAGCAGCGACAATCATTATAGCGTCGAGTGATAAGCGCGCGAGCGTGTCTGTGACATTTGTGACGATTGCAATATGATGCATGATGATGTGACACCCTCTCTCTACTCTACTCAGTCAGTTCAGACTTTCAGTTCAGTTTGATTCAGTTTGAGCGCAGCATGATGTTATTCTGTTACTGTTCGTTCTCATTTATATGCTGCCACAAATGGTTGTCATTGACATTATTCTTACTTTATGACGAGACATGCAGACAGCAGCAGCAGCAGCAAGCAGCAGTAGTAACATCAGAAAACAAGCGCGAGAATTGATGTGCAACATGGGAAAATGAGTTGACTTTGAAAGATTTACAATGCGTGTTGAAAATGTTGCAAACGAAATGAATGATAGAATGTATAAGAAAGGTAATGACTTTTATAAACGAGTATGTACAGCCAAAGGGAGTGAATGCAGAAGAAAAAAAATCAGGTACTTGTTGAAATTTACAAAAGACCAGAAACATTAATCAAAATTACATATGTAGTGTGGGTCTGTAACTGCATATGGGGTGCAAATTAATGTATTTTATTTACAATATATGAAAATATACGAGTATATCTAATAATATAAAATGATGTTCGATAAGAAAGAAATAGTTTAGAGGGAAAAACATTCAAGTGAGCCGAAAAATTTGAAGATGGGTAGACTTCAGCCACAGAAATACCGGTACTCCTTCACCTCCAACGCAACCGCTTGCGCTCTTTATCGTTTTTTCTCTCTTTGGTTTGACCCCAGCAGAAACTTTTGTGTTGAGTTCAAGACTTTTGTGTTTTCCTAGATCGAACAGAAACAAATTTTCCAAGAATCTAATATCATCATGAAAACAAAATGAAAAAATTTTGAAAAAGCTTTACTAAATAGTGACTGATGCAAAAATGCCTACTAGGCAGAAGCACCGAAACGATGTTAAGCAACTTCAAAATCAGTACAACGTAGATATCTGAAAATACAACTGCTTGTGCGTCTTCTTGGCGCCATTCGTTGTATTCATATTCTTGTTCTTCAATATATCCATATATGACAACAATCCAGAGTGTAAGTATAAAAAAAAACAACCCAGATTTGACCCGAGGATTTATAAAGGCCGATCGAGTCTTGGCAGACGCAAAATGGATATCTATAACAAAAAGTTTAGAATTTCGGGCAACTAAAAATGATATCACATAATTAGATTAAAAAAGTAAGTGTAAAGGGAGCCCTGGCGTGTATTTAAGTGTATTATAGTTTAAACTAAATGTGAATTATATTCATTATTTTCATAAATAACATAAGAGATTTAAAACCAATCTAAAGAGATTTTATATGATACCCCGGTATACATATATAATTTCGAGCTTAAATATTAAATTACAAGAAATCATCTTCATCTTAATTACTTTTTAAAATACTTTCTAATTACTCGATTGACAAATTTATAATCAAAATCAATATTTGAAGTCGACATATTTCCATTTTATAGCAACTATAAAACGAAAATTATATATTTTCAAAACCAACTTAAATAAGTCTTATCATAAGCTTAGCTTTTAGTCCATGTGGCATAATTAGCAACAATAAATTCTTCTGTGTACATACATATTTATGTGTGTATGTATGTGTGTGTGTGTATGTGTATCTGAATATATGTAAATGCAATTCATTGTTAAACCAAAGCTAAAAAGCAAACTTTGCATAAACTAAAATACAAATTTGTGCAGGCTTTGGCTTTGGTGCAAAAGAGTACAAGCAACCCAAACAGACTTAAATATTTCAAACTATTTCCCAATGCAACATTTTGTGCATGCAAACATTATTATTATATAACACGAAAGCCGAGAAATCCCCAAATGTCAGTTGTCTAAACAAAGGTTGTGACAGTCCACATAACCAGACAATTCCAACTCTTCTGCTTCTTCTTCTTCTTAAATATGCAAAATTTTAGTATCTAACAACAATGTACGAGCTGCTTTGACTGACTGTCTGTCTGTCTGCCTGGTTGGTTGCTTGGTATGGAATTCTACTTACGTGTTTCAAATACAATGCGGAGCCATAAAATTGCACCAAAACTCATTATTCAAATGTGTGTGCTTGCTGCTATGGAACTATAATATAAAAGTGGGTGGCTGTTATGTGTTTGTGATGAATACAAAAAAAGTATATGTATAAAAATGGAAAATAGTCATAACTACTCATATATTGTAGTTATATGTGGTATATGGTATTTAAAACTTTTTAACTAATAATTTGTTGTTTGTGGGATTTATTATGAATGGATGCTCTTTGCACTAGAAGCCGTAGTTACGAAAGTTATGAAAATTTCAATCTAACCCAACCGAGTAGCATAACCAGCGATGTATAAAACATACCTTTGTCAGTATTTTTATATAAGAAGAATTTAAATTAAACAATCAGGTGACCCATGCATATGTCATTTAGACTTTTTGATGATGTAGGGATATTAGCGATACATTAATCTATGACACTTCTTAAATTTTACATAATATGTTTAGAATATGTATTTCTCATTTCTGATAGACAAAAGACCCCAAAGCATATAAACAAAGCAAAATGGTGGTTTGAGCACCAGATCTGTCATATCTCAGCAGTAGACGATTCGAACAGGCAAATACTTCATGGACGATCTGTCTGATTGAAGTTAGAAACATGGTAGAAATGTGCTAGGTTTGTTGAGTTAATTTTCATGTGAGAGCTACCTTTAAAATTTAAATGTTTTTATAAAAGCAAATCAATATACAAAGACTTGTTTTAGTCTAAAAGCGTTATATTTGACATAATGATATTTATTTAGGAATTAAATTTTAGCTTCCTTGTAATTTTACATGTTAACAAATAAATTTTACTGTATTTATTTATATACGCTAGCGTATTTTCCAAATTAAACACAAGACTAAATATGCCGCAGGATAATTGACACAAGTTTATGTATGTGTAAAGAGTAAAAGATACACAGATACACAGATACAATGTTATATAAAGATAATAAACTCCATGCGCTTCACTGCGGTATTCATTAAATTTTTGTATAAACGTTATAAAGTTTTAAGCAAAAAAAAAAAAAAAAAGAATTTTGTGGTTGTATTGGTGTTGTACGGAAAAGTAAATACAAAAATTGAAAATTTTGGTGACAAGCCTTTTGATATTTTGTAGTGTATAGCTGCGGCAAAAAATGCAACTGAAATTTATGCTACCTTTTCACATAACTCTGCCACTCGGTAAAAACTTATTAAACTGTGTGTATATTACAGATAAAATTTCCTGCAACTCTATGCTACTGTTAGCATAGCATTTCTAACGACTTAGAATGAAAAAAAATGCTAAAAAATACCAGCTTTTTAAGATTGCAGCGAGACTAGAAAATGTAAGGGTAGGTATCCTAAAGCATAGTTTTAGTGGTATATAATTATACTTGTACTGTCGCCTTTCAAATAAAACCAGTTTGGGAGTCATCGTTTCGATGGTTTCAAAGTGTGTAACGGACATAGAAACTTTAAAATATATATAAATTCTATACTATTTAATATAAAGAAAAAAAATTGTTATGAAACTGGTTGGCTAGAGGAAGAACACACAAAAACACGATTTTTTGGGTCTTTACCTCGACTTTACTCAAAATCATTGGACACCAGAATCGTGTTCAGCGCACAAAAATACACTAGAAACCAGTCTCATATCTAAACAAAAAAAAAAAAACAAGAAATAACGTTGAAGCCGAGTATGCTCGACTTAAATTAAGTTTGGACCTTAAGTTAAGTCCTATCTTAGTACCAAACCTTATTCTATTGAATTTTCATACAAAAAATGAGGTATATTTGTATGGGGGCTTTATCCAAAAATTATTTGATCCGACCCATATTGGGATATTTCCTTGGAACTATCATAGGCGTAACTTATACCAAATTTAGACTTCCTAGAACTAGAAAAACTGAAGTTTTAATGAAAAAATTCAATATTTTGGGTTAGATTTGTAATGGGGGTACCCCTTAAAATGGGGTTAGAGAAAATGCATTTGTAAGTGCTCACTTGACGGCTTAGGAGAGTCTACGTTTCAAATATGGTAGCTCATCTCTTATAGTCTCCAAAATAATCGTTTTCGTATGGCAGACAGCATGACGGACGGACAAACCGACGGACAGACAGACATAGCTAGTACCATGGCGCCAATTTACCATTAAAATTGTTTAAAAATCAAAAAAGTGTTTTGAGCAAATTCCTTATGGTACCTAATGCTAATTATGTAATTTAATTATGCCAATAAACACATTTTTAAAATAGCAACAAATGAAGCGTCGCATATGCACATGAAAAAGCCATATAAGACCGACTGTCAATCAGTGAAATGACTTTGACTCAAGTTCATTCAAGCATTTGGCAGTTGTCGACGCTTTGATCTTAAATTACAACATTTTTATTTTACTTTATTTTTATTTGCCTACTGTCATGCATAAGTAAAACAAATAATGAAGAAGAAAAATGAATGAAGTCCTCGAAAAAATTCAAGTAATTTTCTTAAGTAAATACAAATAAGCAGCAGCAAGAAGTAAGCTCAAATAACTTCAAGTGTTATTGAATGTTTTTATTTTTCTTTGAGTTAATCATAAGCGACAAGATAGAAATTTGAGCATGTCGCATGTGCGTCTTACTTTTACAGGACTGCAGTGAATGCCTTAAAAAAAAAAAAAGTTGTCGACTCAAACAAAGTAGCACCAAAAAAAAAATGTGTACTCCATCCCTGATATGAATTCGAATTGAGAGTGACACCAGTACAAATTTGCGCCAAGTTCACACGAGCATAAAAATGTGACATTAAATCTTTTGATCTTGTTGTTACACCCCTTTTAAAGTGTGCCTAAAAAGTATTTTGCTATAAGAATAAAAAGTTAATTGTTACACGTGCAAGCATTTATGTAATTAAATTTTCCTCAAATGTATTCCATTATCATCTATTTTATTTCTTTTCAATGCAAATTTCATTGCTACCAAATAAAGAAAAAAAGCATGAATAGCTTTGTCGGCCTTTTATTGAGTGTCGCGCTTTGGAGTACTCATTTGTCGACTAATTAGTGACTTGATATGCGCCAGTGCATGGGGTATACTATATAAAAGCAAAGATACACACAGATACCAGATACAATACTAGTGAGTGTGTTGTCAACTTCAGTGCAAATAATTTTTTTTCGTTCCTTTTACGAACGTTGTGCTACACTTTTCAGTTGTGAATAATATGATTGCCATGACGATGCATTTGCCTTTTACCATTGGGATTGTATCTGATTGTGCTATGGCGTTGTAGATTGCTAGCGAAGGCGTCAAAAAAGAAATATAATTTTGCATTTCATCGGAACAGTGTGTACGAACGAGTGTCTTTAATTTGTGCTCATGGCATTATGCTTTTTTTTTTTCTTCTGTTTTTTGATTTTAGTGACATGTGTTGTGTCTGTTGACTTTACAGTATCTGACGCTGCAGCAGCGTGCCACTGCAGTTCGCGTTGGACTATATTTCTCTTTCATTGGTATGCTTGGCACATATCGAATTTTTTGAATTAGTTTGGTTTTGTATCTCGCGGAGATGAATTGTCGCATGTCGCGTTGTCTATTCGCGCGGTAAATGTTTCATTTTATTGTGCGTGGCAGTGTGTTCAAAAAGTGTTTGTGTTTCCGAACTCATTCATAGCATAAAAAAAATTTGATTATGGTAATTTTTAAAAACAGATTTAAAGAATTTAAAATTTTTTGTTGTAAAATTTTTAAAATTTTTTAAAAATTTTAAAAAGCAATTTTTTTTTTGATACAAATGTGAACAAGAATTTCAAAGCGTTTCTTTTCTTTAGCAAAACAAATCCATTTTACCTGTCAGCTTTGAAAATAGAAAAGCTTTGGCTTTCAGTAAGTAATTCCGATAAAGCGAATATTTGTTTGTGTTTTTTGTTACAATTGCGAAGAAAAAGTAAACAGTTTAAATGTTACAAGTGCACACTTTACCTTATTTGTTCGAAATTTTTACATTGTTACAAAACAGAAAAACATTTTACGTATTTGGTTGCAATTTAACAAAAAAATCAAAGAAAAATATTGCCACATCAAGCAATTAGGGCGATGACCACAAAAATGTATAACTTTTGCTTGGTAATCGTTATACGCAGAAGCAAAGATTTATGAAAAGGGGAAGCAAGTAGGTTGGATATTTGTTGTATGCAATCAGCAGTAAAACAAAAAAAAAAGGAAATGGGAATAAAGTTATAAAAGGAAAGGTAATGTTAGCAGAGTCAAAATTGAGAAAGTAAATATTTGTGCAAACAAAATCAAGCGCTCAAATAAAAAAAAAAAAAAAAAGTAGATAAGTGCGTTAAACAGCAAATAGAAAATTACAAAGATTATAAAACGAAAATAATAATAATAATAACTAAATAAATAAATAAACAATGTAACGGCAGAATTTATAAGGCGATTTAAAATTTATTCAATGCGTCATCTCATGATTCCCGATTATTTTTCTATGTATGTACTCTGTACCCGAATGTTTAAAAATCTATAATCGGTATACGCAGTATAAATTTTAATTACTTTTCTCTTGGTCACTCCACAACTTGAGAATGACTTCGCTGATTTCATTCATCTTTTTTTAAATTTTTTTAATAATTTGTAGAAGTTTTTATACGGAAAGATGAATTAATAAAATTAATAAAATATGAATTGAGAAATTTCAAAAACATATAAGTCCAAAAAAATTCTATAAATAATCCCAGATTTGGGCAAGTGTAATAAATACATATTTTAAAAAGTGTCAACATTTTAGTAACTTTTTGTACAATGAAAGGAAAATTAGGACTAAAAATTTAACTTCTTAAATGAAAATCAAACTGTTTACGGAGCCTAATTTATTGTTTAAGTGAAGTTTTGAAATTTAATTGAAAATAGGGGTGTCCCAAACCCGGGCAAGTCGGTATGGTTGGATACATATGATAGATTTGTTGATCTATATATATATATAGATTGTCTTTCCGTTATCCGTCTATACTTTTTCTGCGGATAGTAAAATCGATACCCTTTAATTATCTTAATGCTATATTCCCAGCTGTTATGTTTCTTATAAAAGAAGTTTTTGCTACTATTTCGTGTATTGGTTATTTGGGTACATGGGGCTCTTATAAAACCATACTTTCCAATACCGAGTTCGCAAACTTTTTTGGAGAGCGTTACATATCAGCTCTTCCCGAATCTTAGCAACTCATGTAAAGCATATATCGGAGAATTCATTTGGTATATATATTATGAATCAGCTCGTTGAGACGAATCGATTTGGGCAACGATCAATGTCTATTTGTTTCCACTTTTCCGGTTTTAGTTACGTGTGCGTGTCTATACCACGCCCACCGTCCATTTTTCCAAACCAATTATATTTTATATTTTATCTACAACGTTTTATTGAAATCGGTTGGGCGGATTCGGAGATTAGCGTAAACGAACATCGTAAGATGAGATTTTTATATATTAAGATTTCTTAAAGATTGTGTTTTTTTTAAATTTGATTTAATTTTGGGAATTTTTTAATAATAAACGAAAATGAAATATGTATAAGAACGCATAGTATAGAATCAGGCTAAAAAACAAAAAAAAAAAAAAGAAATTGTATCTCAACATCGATTTAAAATTACAGACACTAATGAGCGTTAAGCTAGCGGCCTTTTTTTTTCTTTTTTTTTTTTTTTATTATCGCACCCAAGGCCTAATTATCAATATGCGCGTAAATGACAAAATAATTGACCTAAACGAAGGCTAACGAGCACGGACAATGCTGTCAGTCAGCCACAAACTAGACACAAAAATACAGAACCGAGCAGAATAGAATACGCGGCAAGGACAAAAGCAACATAGCAGCAGTCAATGACAGTAAATTTCACAAACTAAAGAAAGAAAATTGTAAAAAAGTAAAATAAGACGACGAACAACGTTAGAAACTTTTGCATCCATTTTAATAAACGTCGTCCCAGGCTAAATCATTGTAAAAGCGAAAGCAAAAGCAAAAGGTTTATCTAATTGCATTAAAGTGAAGTAGAAGAAATCTAAAATTAAAATCGCTTTAAATGAAATATGCATTACTTAGGATAGGAGAATAGGAGGCGATGAGCACTCAAGCACAACAAGGAAGTAGAATAAGGAAAAAAAAAATAAAGGTATTGATGGCCTCAAGTGAAATGTGCAAAAAGTTGTCGAAGGCCAAAAAAAAAAAAAAAAAAAAGAAAAAAAGAAAAGGCTTCATAATGAAAGCATCAAATCGCATTAAAGCGCTATTCGCTATTTGCCTTTCACATAAAGAGTTATTTATTATTAAAAACTTCAACATGCTAGAAGAAAAAAAATTTTACCAAATTAATTACAAGAGCAATCCATCACGCAGGCCAAAAAAGGTTCATGCGCCTCTGGAGTTGACTGAACGCTTGGCATACAAATTAAGTTAGAAAGTAGCCAAAGGGCAGCTGCTAAAAGTTTGTTTTCATTTTTTTGGAAGTTGGTAAAAAAATATGTGATAACCACGAAAAAAAGGCAAATTAGATGAAAAATTTGACTTGAGAAATAGGCAGCTTAGGGATTGTCCCATTTGGCTAAAATTAAAATTTAGAATGTATAGCTATGAAATGATTTTTTTTTGTTTTAAAACAAATAACAAAACATTAGAAAAATGTGTGAGTAATTCCAATGCATACGTTTTAAAGCATTTTAATTAAACGGGAATAGCTTGTGCGCCTAAAAGTAGGCAATAACAAAACATTTGTATATCTTCATTAAAATCAATTATAACCAAAGAAATTTTTAACTTTACAAGATTTTCTATAATTTATCTTTAAAGTGTTGTTAGGTTTGTATGGAGTACTTTTAAAATAGCGATAGGGTTTCACTAACAGGAAGCAGGAAGCAATTCGAATTTTAAGATCTTCTATATTTTTCATATCTTTATAAATTGTATTTAAGCGGCTGTGAAAATATGAGTTTTTGATAAAAAAAGCTTTTTAAAATAATTTTATAAAATAAAATTTTCCGGTTATAGCTGCTTTACTTACATGCAAAATCACTTAAGGCAAACATTCCGGGTACAGATGAGTCAGCTGCTATCTACAAAGAAGAAAATTGTTAGATTACAGCAACAAAATTTCAATAAAATGCTACTTGAATTGAAAGCAGCAAAGTGCTGTCAAAGTCAAATATATGCTGAGAAAATTGTCGATTTTTTATGATAAAGCTTATAAAAAGAGCAAAAAAAAAAATTATAATAAGAAAAGAAAAGGATATGAAAAAAAAACTGTAAGAAGTCAACTGAACAATAAAGCTTTAAAGATGGAACATGGGGCATGTGGGGCACGTGCTAGCAAACTTTGGCAAACTCACAAAACGCATTGCCGCAACGTCTTCCGTTTCCGTCATATGCCGTAAAGTAGGCAACGCTTATTTATTCTTCTCGTTTACACAAAGCACTATATCAGAACAAATAGAGAGTGAGTGTGTGTGTGTGCGCCTACTTTGGCACGAGGCATTAACTAAGCTGCTTAGCAATGAGTTGTTGTCTACACTAAAAAAATCATTTAAAAAAAAAGTTTTCGCATTTATAACAGACTTTTAGGCGCATTGAATGACTGATGAAAACCGTTGACAGTTGCTAGTCACATAATATTTCATTGCGAATTTGCATTTGTAAAATTAAATTCTTGTAAGCTTAGATTTTCCATTATTTTTCCTCTTTTTTTTTTTTTTTTGTAAGTGCTGCTTTGCACTGTTAATTGCTCGCATTTAAACGCCTGCAGTCTGAATACAATAATAGGACACTTTTACCATTGACAATGAGCGCAACGAATACAAGAAGAAACGCGCGTTTAGGAAAGTCAAAATCACCAGGATGTGCAGCAAAGCGGAAGGCGTTAGTTTCATGCGAATGTGTACGTATGTCCTGTTTGTGTGTTAGTGTGTGTGTGTTTTCATTGTCCATGCAGCTGCTGCTGCTGCTGCTACACAACAATAGATGTCAATTTTAGCAAGCACATATCACATCCTAGCGCCTAGCAAAAGGATATACCGTAGACATACTAGTTAGTAGTGAGAAAAGCAAGAATTGTCTTGCAATTAAACGCTATTGAAGTTTCATTGTCATTCCATGTCGCAGCAAGCAACTGAGACCGAGTTTATGCAACTAGTTTGCAGCAACACTTTTTGTCATCCCTTGCTATGCCCCCTTGCAGCTCATCAACACTTTCATCGTATGACATCGTTACACAAGTGTCAAGTGTGTGCATTGGCATTGCCATTTGTAAGTGTTGAACGTTGTCTTTCATTTCCGGTATCTTTGGTAATTGTCGTCGTCATGTAATTGCAACGCTTCATATGAACGCGCCGCAAAGTATGCAGCATTTTATGACGAAAACAGGTTTGAAAACGACGACGATGACAATTTTTTCTTCTTTTTTTTGCTTTTAAGTCTCATGCTAAATGTTTATAGCTATTCTTTGCAGTTTTTCACAAGCTTTAAAAATTAAATGAACTGAAATCATTGCCTTGTGCATGCGTCGTCAGCAGTTTCAAAGCGCATGTTTCAAATTTATGTCTTCTAACTTGAAGCACACACACACACACACACACACGCATACACGTATAACATAATGTAGATGAGATTTTTGTTGGTTTGTAAGCGTAATTTTATTTTCATTGGCCTATATAAAGCACTCACACGTTGCTTAAAAGGGTCTCAGAATAAGGCTGGTGAAAATTGTCAATTTCATTTTGAGTACTTCACTCTCTCATTTACAGCTCTTTGCAATTTTGTTGTCACAATTTTTCCTTTTTTTTTTTTTTTTTATGGCAAATTACGCAGCCGCATTTAGCTGCTTTACGGTTTACGACATGCTTTGAGATTAAACTCACATATATGGCCTACTTGCACACAACCCAACCACTGCATTAGTCTGTATATCTGGTATCTCTGAATGAGTTTACTGATATTGCTGCTCGTTAAAAGCGCTGCCAGACATTTGCCTTTACTTTTATGATTGCTTTTTGTGTGTGTGTGTTTGTATTTTTGGTTAAAATGTTGTCTTGATTGCGTCTAGGTCTAAATGCATTCGTATTGCACTGAATAAATGATTTATGTTTAATTAAATTCGATTTAATAGCTTCAATTTTATTTAAAATTATTACCGATAATTTTGTGGTTGCATAATATTTATGTGCAGTAAAATTATACGAAATATTTGCGAAAATATAAAAATAAAACAATATTTTCTTTTGAAAAAACATAAACATTAAACTTTTGCACATACGCATTTTATTGTATTACATTTTTTTAATTAATATTGACTATAAATTTACTAGCCACCCACTTGGAACCCTAATAATAATATCAAACATAATAACTAATAAAATTTTGATTAATGTTGCATAAGAAGAGTATTATTATTATTGGTAACACGTCGACATAAAAATTTTAATTTATTACGGCGGAAACATATGCGATTAAAATTTGTATCTACAGCCGCAAAACCATTTGAGGTTATGATAGAGACTGCTACTATTACTGGAGCTTTCTTAAAGCGCTAGAAATGTAAAGGTCCCTAAAAGTATGCAATTGTTATAAATAAAAGTAACAGAAATTTGCACTGCAGCGTATTTATTATGAAGGTTCGATGCTTTTCAATCTGTTTTATCTCTATCATCTTTTGCTAGGCATGTTCTGCAAGAGCCTAGAGCAAATGCAAAATTTTGCATATAAAAATTTTGGCAGCCTACTTGAATTATTAACAGAAAAAAATTTATATATTTTATTTTATTTATTTTTCACAAGTTATGCATTTGAAACTCTCTTCAAAGTACTTAAAGAAAAATAAGTAGCAGCTGTTTCTAACAAAATGAACTAATTTTCATTTGGTAACAACAAAACAAAGAGGAAAAAAGTTAAGCTTATACTTAATTTTTAATACATTTTTATATTATGCGCTAAAAAGTAGAAACACACTTTGAAGTATAAAGATTTTTTTAATAGCTGCTCACACATTATAAACGCAAATAAACGCTGCGCGAAATGAGCAACAAAAAAAAAAAAAAAAAATATTGTCTAAAACAGAACGCTGCTGCACTGAAACACTCAAAGCCAATAGCGTATTTTGGCGTTTGCTTGGCGTTTTCTTTCTAATGACAGCTTTTAAAGACTCTTTTAAATACAAATTTCACTAAAGCGAAAGCAGCAGCTGCCATTTCGAGCAGCTGTATGTGTTTTTAATGTTTACCGATGACGCTGTGGAAGGAGGAGGAGGAGGAGGAGGTTGTCATGTCGACTGTACTTAAAACAAGCGAAAGAATTGCAATGTATGTTATATAGTATTTTACTTGCCGACAATGCTCGGCATACTTTTAGGCGCTTTCGATGCTACTTCAACTCAGTCAAAGTTGTTTCCATTTGCAGCACTTTGTGTAAAGTCTTTGAGGCGTTGAAGATTTTCGCTTAAGTGTGTGTGTGAAAGTCTTTAAGAATGTAAGTAAAGTGAGTATGTGTGTCTGTGTATATTTGCCTGGCATCTTAAGTAGTTAAGTCAGCGATGGCCTCAAAAAGTAACTCACAACTTTTCGCTAAACTTCTTCTTTAAAAGCAAAGTAGTAAATGTTCGTCTTGTACACACACAATGCACACAAAAAGGTGTGTGTGTGTGGTGTAGTGTGTAAATTGTAGCTTGTAGCATAGAAAATTTTTGTACTTAGTTTTTCTTTTCTTTTCTTTTCGATTTTTTTTTTTTTTTTTACTTTTTATGATGTCGCAGAGAAAACTTAAAGACACTAAAGTTGCATAAAAATTAAGCATACTTTTAGGTGAATAATCCACTTTAGCGTGCTCTAAGTTTTTTCGTTCACATTTATGATTATGATGATGTTGCTTATGACTATGTTGCTAATGACAACAATTACTTTTATATATCGCACTATAAAAAAGTTTGCTACTTTAGTTTATTTTGCAACAGTTGCGTTCATTTTTGATTCATTTTTCATTGTATTCTTTCGTCTAAAAGTATTTATGAAACTTTTAAAAACTTAAAATATTTTATTTAAAATATTAAATTTTAGTTTCACCTCAAATAGTAATTAAAAGTTACTTCATTTTAGTTATTCTAATCATATATTTACACATCATGCACATTTCTTTACTTTTAATGAATTTATTTTAAATTATTTGTTAGTAAAAAATACAAATTTATTTTGCTTCGATCTCTTTTCATTATGGAAAAAGTTTTATATAAAATAAATATTTTATAAAAATTCAATTATAATTTCACATTTCGTTGCAATAAAATAACTCTGAATTTTATTTTTTCTTAAAATGTTTTTTCTGAAAATTTTATGTGCAAAAAGTACATAAGCTTATTATGTAGTTACTTCTTCAACAAAGAGAAACATTTAAGCTTTAAAAGTTTATTTATTGCAGCAAAATTCCTTTAAAATAATATTCAATCAATTCCAAATGGCAGACAATTTGAAAATGTTGAAATATTGTATTATTCAGTAGCAAATAACTGCATGAATATTTTCAATGCAGCAACTTGTCTAGTAGTGCAATTGTTTGTGTTCTTGTTTAAAGTATATTTTAATACGGCAATTTTTAATTGAACTATTGCAAATAAATTATATGAGCTTTTCACAATTGTTTTTGTTTTTTTCAATACTCAATGAAAAGTGAGACTTAGGAACAGCCTCATATACTATAGTCTCCAAACCAGAGCAGAGTTGCATTTAATGTTACTACTTGAGTATATCAAACAATCTCTCATTCATCAAACTGGCATTTTAGTTAAAAAATATAGATTTTAGTAGTGGTAATTATTCAAATACATCGATATTTTTCGATAATCTAACAAATCGACTATATCGATAAATTAATTATGAAATCATTTTGTTAGTGCCCTTGACACTTCTAGCTAGTACTGTGCAAAATATTAGTATATCGAAAAAATCGATTTATTGAAATATCAATTCGATCGATTTTACCCAAAAGTGGATTCTATCGAATATTCCCAAAAATCGACTTAATCGATTATTCAAAAAAAAAAAAGATTCGATTCGATTATTTATTCAAAAAAATTCGATTCGTTGGATTATTCAAAAAAAATCGATTCAATAGATTATTCAAAAAAAATCGATTCGATCGATTATTCAAAAAAAAAATTGATTCGATCGATTATGCCCAAAAAATCAATTCGTTCGATTATTTCCAAAAATCGATTCGATCAATTTGCAATCAACTCGATCGATTATTCAAAAAAATTGATTCAATCGATATATTCCAAAATCGAATTGAAACGATTTTTTAAGCATTGATTTGATTGAATAGAATCGATTTTTTAAACATCGGTTCGATTGAATCGTGTTCTGTATTCGAAAAACGATTTAAATCTTCTAACAATCTTCTACCACCTCATCGATAAAATACTTACTATATCGATATACAGAGAGATCGATAATTAACTGTACTCGACTGCAGCGTACTCTCTTTGTATAATTAAATGTAAAGCATCATATTATTTTATCTTAAATGGCAAATTTGTTAAATTTATGCGTGTGTATGTGGACATTTGGTTTTCCAAAATAGTTTAGATAATATAACTTATCAAAATAGTATACACATAAATACCATTTTGGTTAATTTTATTTACTTTTAAATAAAATTAAGTTTGCTCAAAACATTTGCAAACAAACATGCAGCAGCAACAGCTAATATAACTGCTTAACTGACAATCTTGAATAGTTTAGATTGCAAGATAAATGCCACACACAAACAAAAATGAATTGCTTAGAAGATAAAGCTTGAAGCAAATCACAGGCAAACGAGTGAACAACAGTGAACAACTTTGAATGAGGCTGCAGTAACATAATATCGATTGTGAAGCAAGGATAAGTAGTTGCCAACACTTGACAATGCAGCAGCAGCAGCTATAAGCAACGAGAAGAGCATTGTGAATGTTGTGCGGTTTTTAAGTGGTTTTGGCAAACGCAGCTAAACAGCACTAAACTCTTATGCCATATCCTTTCCTGATATCGTTAGTTACCATTACGATACTACTAGCAGTATTTAAGTTGACAACACTGGTACTTCTCGTTACGCTAAGTTATTGTCACTCATTGTACTCTTTTTGTAGTATCATTGCCAATGGCATTTTGACTCGTCTCAACTCATCGCATCGCATCTCATCTCAATCTATTCGAGCATTGTCCTTGTTGCTGCTGCATGTAACTGATGAAGCACCAAAAGCTTCTGATAAACCGCTTGTTTTAGTTGTTATTGTCATCTTATTGTTGTTGTTATCCTTGTTGTGGGTCTTAATGTTGTTTTGGTTGGCAGCATTGCGCTTGACAAAGTGCTTAACGTTTATATATAATTGCTTATAAATAGTTTGGCTTCTCTTCTTGTTATATAAACTAAGTAAAATTTATACTCGCAAAGTTTTAAACAAATACAAAACCTTGTTGATAATTACGCCTTTAATTAAACTAAGTAGTGAGATAATGAGTTTAAATTGTGCCAGAAACATGAGTGCAAAATTTAATATAATTTATTTTTGTGGTAAAATCAATCAAAAATTAAATTAAAATATTTAAAAGCTTTACACACGTCACAACATGTGCCTCTTTTTGGAAATGTGTAAGAAAAAATCTTTAATTAAAAATGATACTAACGTGGTGCTCTGAAAAATACAGACAGAAAAAAAAATATGCTGTCAGCGGCACGTGCTTCCTTATTATTGTATTTTTTTTTTTTTTTGTTAGAAAATTACGTATGCGCAATGTTGTGTCATGAAAGTACAAATGACTAAAAACAATTTTTATTTTTAAATTCGCTGACTTTTTTTTTTCCTTTTTTTTTTGTTAAACATTAAAGAAGTTGTACATAAAAATTTGTCGCAAGATTTTCACTCATGTAAAATGTCAATTTGGTGAAAATGTGTTTATTGATTTCTTCTAAAAAAAAAAAATACTCGCTTTGCTGGTGTTTTTATCTTTTTAAACAAAATTGAAATTATTTCAAATGACAGACGCTTACAAAACGTGCCGTATAAATTATACATACATATATAAATCTATATGTATGTGTATGTTCAAATGGAAACAAACAAGTAGACAAATGTTGCTTCATCAATAGAATCGTTTGCTGTTATAGAACCGTTTTCGAATTGTATCCCTTAACTTGGCGGCGTATCGATTTGCCGCATACAAATCGTTTTTACAAATAATTTTTTATGGTGAGGAAAAAAAAACACAAATGAAATAGAAAATTTAAAGCATACAAACTCGTTTTTCAATAGCGCTAAAGCTGTCAGTTTGACTTTGATGCAGGATTCAAGAGGGAACGAGAGAGAGAGAGAGAGAGAGAGAGAGAGAAAGCGACATGGGCGCGTGTTCTATTCATTTTAAAATGTATCTTCCGCAGCATTTTCAAGGTTATATCATTTTATATATTTAAGAGTATTGGTAATTGTCTATTTAAAATTGATTACTGATAGGATCAAAAGCAGCTTATGACTGTCAATGTGAATGTGATGTGAGACGAAAATGTTTTTTCATAAAAATTTATTTTAAATTTATAAAAAGCTTATCGAATACAAAGTTAAATTATACTCTACACACAATGCAATTTTAAACACGACAAGGCCATTTTAATACCGCTTAGGTAGCCAGAACAATATCGGATTTCAACTATTTCCTGTCACTTATTCGTGAACAAGCAAGCTTTCTTTTGTGCAGTTTTTTCTTTTTTTTTTTTTTTTCAGAGAACTCTTATTTTCTATTTATATGGCCTATGGCTGGCGCTATTGAAAGAAAAAACGTCTCGTTGCACCATAGTAGCTGGCAGCTTTTATTTTAAAATTAAATAACTAAAATTAAAGAATATATATAAAACAAATTGCCAAATCAATGAATGAGAAAATGGTCTCATCAATAAAGAATCTTTGTAAAAATAATCAAGAAAATAAAGCCATGCTTTGTTCGGTGGTTAAACGTTTCAATACACTGCGTGAAAATAAAAATTCTGGCAAGTCTTAAAGTAGTGGTTGTAGCTCTGGTAAAAGAAAACTACATATTTAAAATTTCCGGGACACCCCAAAAATCTGTTTTTAGGCTCAAAAAACTGATTTTTCTTAGCCATGATTCTGAAAACTTAACTATTTAAAAACAACCTTTCCTCCATATCCAAATGACATCAATCTATATATTTTATAAAATTGTTAAACTATTTCTATGTCCGCTATTAAAATTTCAAACTATTCAACCGGCAAGTCCAAAACTGGTTTCATTTAAAAAGCAAAACTGCAATAAATTATAGGCCAAGAAACATTCTACTTGTTTTCTACTTTTCCATATAAAATTTTTGTTTTTTTTTTGTTTTTTATACTAGCCCCAAAACATTATAGTCTCGCTGCAATAAAAAAGAACAGGTATTTTTTAGTGCTTTTTTGTATGTTTTTATACTAGCTCCAACTTATTTTAGTCGCGCTGCAATATAAAAAAAGTACCAATAAGTCACCGAAAAGAGCTGCAATTGCAAAAAAAAATTGTTGGGAAATAGATAAGAGCTAAAAGAATAGTCGAAATGCCCGTACAACGTATTAAAAAAATCAGGGAAATATTGATTTTGAGAAGATGCCGATATGATATCAATATTTCAGTTCAATAAAAATGTATCCTCATTTGATCCAAAAATTCTACCAGAAAATACAATTTTAAGGGTGATATTTACTCAACAATGTGTCTCATAGCTAAGATTACTCAACTGCTGCGTTTTTATCAGCGATAAAAGAAATACCAGCTAATTGCAATTATTAATAGTATACATAATCAAAATAATAATTATAGTAGAATAATAATCTCCAAGCTTCTTTATTTTCAATTATTTCTTTTACAGTCAAACATATATGACGATGCAAGCTGAATATTGAAACCATATCACATTAAAATCCATACATAATTATGCATATTTAACAAAGGAAATCCTCTCAATTTAATTTCATGCAATTTTTAAAATGAACATAAAACCAATATAGACTTAAAAATGGAAAACATGAGTTGATTTTCTTTTATTATTTTTTTTTTTTTTCAATAAAATAAAATCCAAATTTAAGCATGAATTTTTCGTAGCACAATCAGTATGCAAATACAAATGAGTTTCGAACAAATGCGAAGCGGTTTAATAATATTTTTTTGCGGAAGTTAAACATAATTGCTTTTTAAATACAATAAAATAAGATAATCATTGCATAAATAAGATACAGATACATTTTTTAGAATGTATCTATAAATTAAATCAAATATTAACTCAGTGCTTGCTTCATAAATTGAATAATTTTAAATTTAAATAAAATAACACGGAACATCCAGACTCGCTGTCAATGGCGGTACCCTTGAGCTACATTCTCAAATGAAATATAATAGTAAAAAAATCATTATTTTCCATTAAATTTCATTTCACTAAGTAACTTGAGCATACTTTTGCATAAATAAATTATATTCATTCATTTTCACTTAACTCCTCCTTAAGCCACATTAAATCATGTCAAATCACATTAAGCGACATTTATATTTGTCAAAATTAAACAACAAATGACATCAAATGTGACCGTAAGAACCAAAAAAAAAAACAACAAAAAAAATGAAATGTTGAAATGCAATACAATAATTGCGGTAATAGATACACAAGACCTAAAAAACATTTCTTTGGTTTGAAGTCAGTGAGTGAGTGAGTCATTGTGAAGCAATTCAATAGATTTGCTGTGATAAATCATGCAACATATTGCATGACAAAGAATTTATTTTGAGTAGCTTAGGAGAAACACGCTGTTAGGTAAATAAAATATATAAATTACAGTAAAATTAAGTTAAATACAAGTTTATGAAGAGTAACAGTAGAACAATGAAATTAGACTAAAGTGGCAAAAAACCATTGACGGTAACAGGATGCTGCTACATGCAGCAAGCAGTTGTAACCAAACATAAAACAAAAGCTTAGTGAAGCATGGCGTGAAGCATGAAATCAAGCGAAGCGCATACAACTTGAGTGAAATGAAGAAAACAAAAGTAAAGTAAAGTGAAGATGCTGTGTGCTATGTGCTGTGTACAAATGGCAAAATGTAATTTAAGACAGCAGTCAAAAGAAATTGTAGCAGCAACAAAACAACAACACAGCACCAACAAGCAGCAAAAACAAGGACAATGAATGTTGTTAGCAAAAAAAAAAAAAAAAAAATATATATAAAAATAAAAAAAGCATAAGTACCATTTTTAAGAGACAAAAAGCAAATGGAATATGCAGATACTTAGATACAATATGATACATTCCATACAAAACGAGAAAATGTGTACAAAGGCAAAAGAATTTTTGTCTAAATTCAAATGGAATTCACTATTAACTTTGTTTTGTATAAAAGAATTACAACAACAGCAAACAGTACAAGAGACATTTGAGCTGTGCGGAAACACTTCATTACTTTCAATGACAGTTGAATAAATAACTGACGTTCTGTCAAAGTATGACGACTGCTGGAATTCCAAACAGACATATTTTCAAATGTTTCCCATTCAGTTTTTTTTTTGTTTTTATTGAAATACTAATAAAATAATTGCTATGCACAAAGTTACTTAGCAGCGTTAACAAATGAAAATCAAAGTGGCAGTGGCAGTATATATTTTTGCAGAAACCAAGTACAGAGCACATTAATCATTTCATTGTAATTCAAAAGCTTTACCACTCTATCGTCTCTCTGTGGCGAAATTCATGGCAATTCCATGGTAAATAAGCAAAAAGATTTAATCATTCTAGATATTTTCTATGTAGTTCTGAAGATTTGACAATTTAACATAAAAAAGAAAATATTGAACTAAAAGTTGCGCAACATATTTTATTGTCTAAGTTTCAGTTTGTTGTCCGAGTTGCTTTAGTTACGCATTTTATTTTTAAAAATATTTCAAAATTCAATTTTACTTGCACTACTTTTTCTCGGAATTGTATTTACTCTTGAAAAAAAATTGTACATTGCTATAATAGTAGATACATCCGCTTCCGTTTCCGTTTTCATTTTCATTTCCGGTCGAATGACGTATTTGGTTGACATTGACAATGCAAGCACATTAAAAAATGGCTGAGAGAGAGTATAATTATGTTTTGGTTACGGAATGATTTGTTTTTACACTTATGGATGCTATTGTTCATGTAGAAAGAGCTCTGGCAGACCATATAAGTTTATGTGAGTCATATTTTTTAAGTGTGCTTCCCCTTCTCTCCACCTTTTAAAATTTTTGTTTGAAGGTAAAAATGTCAACCTTTTACTGCCGTCTTCGAAACATGGCACTAAATTATAAAGGAAAAAAACGATTTTGAAGCAGTTTGTAAAAAAAATTATACCGAATAATTTAACAAAATTTTCAAACAGTCTAAGCTGTGAAATTCAACACTTCAATTTTGTAAAAAAAAAAAAAAAAAAAAAAAAATGCTGAAGTTGTCAAAATATTTACAACTTCCGTTAAGGACTTATTCCAAAAAAAAAAAAAAAAAAAAAACTTTAAATTAACTTACAAAAAAAAAAATAAAAAAAGAAGTCACTAACAGTTTTTTCTTCGTTTTCTTCATTTTATTTACAGTAAAACAAGCGGAAATAGCATGAGTGCCATCAGCGACAACAACAACAACAACAGCAAGAGTAATAAAAACGAGCAACACAAAGAAACAACATAAACGAAAATAGCCGACAGGAGAACGAAAGGACAAGACGACACGCATCGCATACAAAATATCACAAAAAAAATAATAAAAAAACAAAGAAAAAGGAACGAACGTGCAAAATAAGCAAAGCAGTTCAAAACTAAAAGCAAAAGGAAACAGTTATAAGCCGAAAAGGACGCAATGCATTACGTTATAATTTCATTAAGGACAACAAAGACGACGAAAGGATTCTGAAGAGCAGACATAAAAAAGCAACGAAGCAGCAGACAACTTAAGAATAGAGGCATGCAAAGCGCTTAAAACGGCCGCAAGCATTGCAAAAAAAAAAAAAAAAGAAAGGAAGAAAGGAAAAGTAAAAGAAAAAGCAATAATAAAGAAGCTCTTACATGGAACAATGAAAAGGGAAAACACTAAAATTGCGCTTTAAGCTGTAAATGAAAAATCAAGTAAAGAAATACGACGACGCCAACGCCAACGCCGCAGCAGCATCTAGTCGTGTGACATTTTTTGCGCTTTATGAAATTAACACAAAGGCACGCGCGCGCCAACGTAAAAAAGGATAAAGAAGAACGTTAACGTTAACGGAAACACAACACAAACGCGGAGACGAGACGGCAACGCCAATGATGACGTTAGCTATTGCTTTAGTGCCGGCTACAATGTCGTCGTCGTTGATAATCATAATGAAAAACAGCCCAAAGCAATGTGCAGCAACGTTAAGGCACTTTTATTGTTCGACACTCGAGTACGCAACGTGATTTACAAGAAAACACACAAAAAAAGGAGAAAAAAAAGAGGAAAAAGGACACAAGCAGCTTTAGTGTCAGTCAACGTCAGATTTTCTTGATCAACTTAATAACTAACAGCGACAGCGACAGCAATGAACATGAATCTCATGCATAGATGTCGCTAATGATATTAGAAAAGGCGTGAAAGGACAACAAAAGGACGAAACAACATTAAACAGCCAAGCCAAGCCTAGCCATAGGCAACATACATACATGTCTACTACTACACAACTACTACGTCTAATTTGACATGCAAACGTGACTGAGTGTTGAAAAACACAACAACAAAAAAGTTCATATATACACACAACAACAAAAAAACCGGAAAAGGGAAGTTGTACAGACGCCATTTTGTTTTGAAGTATAAAAACAAAAGACGTCTTGAATAGCAGCGCACAAAGTAGTAAAAGTGCAAATAAAAAAAATAGCAAAAGAGTTGATTTTCTAGTTCATTACAATTAGACAAGAACGAGAAAGAAAAAAAAGTCGAGACAATGCGAAACACGTGCCTGCCCCATTTACATTTACTAAAACAACTTTTGCTCTTAGCATTACTATTTGCTATAAGCATAGCTTGTCCACCGGAAGTATGCATTTGCAAATGGAAAGGCGGCAAGCAAACTGTCGAATGCGGCGGACAACAGCTGCCCAATTATACCAGATGGCATGGATCCTGGAACACAAGTGCTCAACTTTTCGGGCAACGCACTGCAAGTGCTGCAAAGTGAACGATTTCTACGCATGGATCTACTTAATCTGCAAAAAATCTATTTATCGCGCAATCAACTGATACGCATACACGAGAAAGCTTTTCGTGGTCTTAGTAATCTCGTAGAGCTGGATCTCTCCGAGAATTCTTTGCAGCATGTGCCGAGCGAAACGTTTCAGGATTATAGCTCGCTGATGCGTCTTTCGTTGAGCGGCAATCCAATACGTGAACTAAAGACTTCGGCCTTTCGACATTTATCCTTTCTGACAACGCTCGGAATTGAGTAATTGTCAGATTGAACGCATCGAAAACGAAGCATTTGTTGGCATGGATAATCTGGAATGGTTACGTTTAGATGGCAATCGCATCGGCTTTATACAGGGTGCACACATACTACCCAAATCATTGCATGGCATTAGTTTGCAGAGTAATCGTTGGATTTGCGATTGTCGTTTGCTGGATATGCATGCATGGCTGGTAAATTACAATACACCACAAACAGAGGAGCCCAAATGCATGGAACCGGCGCGTCTAAAGGGTCAAGTTATAAAATCATTGAAAAAGATGAACTCGCCTGTCTGCCTGAGGTTAGTCCACAGTCGACATATACTGAGGTATCCGAGGGACGCAACATGTCCATAACATGCGTTGTGCGCGCCATACCCGAACCGAAGGTTCTCTGGCTTTTCAATGGTCAAGTCATGACAAACGATAGCTTCATGGACAATCTGCACATGTACTATTATATCGATGAGAGCGGTGGCAATGGCGCCGAGGAGAAACGCAGCGAAATCTTTATTTACAATGTCGGCGCTGAGGATAATGGCACATTTTCGTGCGTTGGACAAAATATTGCCGGCACCACTTTCAGCAATTATACGTTGCGTGTCATTATCAAAGAGCCACCGGTCGTGAATGAAGTCTCTTTTCCGCGTGATTATATGAATTATATTATTGCCAGCAGCACTGGTGGTGGTATTATATTTGTAGTGCTGCTCTGTACCATTGTCATCAAATGTAAAACAAAAACCGAACCGGCAAAGCGTAAAAAATGTGGAGGTGGTCCTGGTGGCGCGGTTACAAGTATTGCAGGCAACACAGATTCCACAGCGTGTAGCACAAATGAAACGAGTATGATGAAATGTGCCAGCATTATAACGGATGGCGATAGTCTCAATGGTGGCGCTGGTTTGTTGCTAAGTGATAATCTTACACCATCGAAATTATGCAAAGAAAATGGTGGCGTCGGCATTGGTACGCATGGTATTGGCAGTGGTGGCATTATTCTCGGTGGTCAAATGAAACAGAATCTCTTACTCTATGCACCACTTGGACCCACAACACAACAGCAACAGCAACAACAACAGCAACATCATCAATATGCCAGCGATGCGCTACAAATGCAATTAAATAATTCAAATGGACATGCAACGCCAACACCGCCACCGCCACAACAGTTGCTCGTTAGTAATGGGCTAGCGGCTGCCTACTGTTCACCACCCTCCACAGTGCGCAATTATCAAGAAAAGAATCCCGATTTAGTAAATGATGCAGCCGAGAGTGTAAAACATAAACTGAAGTCTGCTGCCTCAATTGATGCCAACGGCACAGATTATGATGCAGCCAGCGATTGTTCGGGACCGTGTAGCATACAAAGCAGTGCGCCAGTACAATATGACAGCTGTTATCAGCTGAGCGCTGCAACGCCACAATACAGCTTACGTGCAACGCCACAACTGAATGCCTCAAGTGTTTCACGTTTCGCTGGAATGACAACGCTGCCACGTGGCATGCAATTAAAAAACGTTATGACAGCAGCAGCAGCATCGCAGCAATTGCCACAGCATCAAGTCGATGTGCATTTAAATCCAGTTTGTTTTCTGGGACAGGATGGCTTTGCCACCTATGATTATAGCAGTGCACATCTGTTGAGCGGTGCGACGGCAGCTGGAGCGCAACAGCCACAACAAATGCAACTGCAACAAGCACTTTCAGCGCCCATGCAGCAACAAGCGCAGCAGCAGCAACATGCGCAACAACAACAGCAGAATTTCTATCGTACACTGCCGCATAATCGTGCACATAAACAGCGTGAACAATTTGCTGCTGCTGCGCAAAGTTCCAACATGCGCTACAGTCTAGAGGCTGAGTTTGTGCAGCGTGCTAGTACACCCACGGGCATGAGCTATACAATTGCTGCTGCTGCAGCTGCTAGCGATAAATATTTACCCAATGTACGCTTTACAGCGGAAGGTTATCCACAGGCATTGCATCCACAGCAATTTCCATCACCGCCTGAGGGCTACAAGAGTACCGAAATGATGCCACCAGCAACAACATTTTCACAATGGCCAAGCTGTTTACCCGGCTATCATGCGCAACCGGTGCAATATTCAGCGGCAATAATTGGTGTATTACCAGTGGCGTCAGCGTCAGCAGCGACAAGTGCAGTAACAGCAACAAGTGCCGTTGCCAATCAAAAGCAGCAGCAGCATCAACAACAACAACAACAACCAAACCACCTCTAACAACAGCGTTGCTGAATAAACGTTGCGTTTCAGCGCAAGCGGATAATTCAACGATACCCGAATGCGATGAAACAGATATATCGCCCACCGCATCAAATACTGCAGTCAGTGTAACATCTAGCGGCGGCGGCGGAGCAACAGCAGCAGCGACGGCTACAGGTGCAGAGAATGCCACAAATAGCAGTGATGCAACAACAGATGCCTCTAAGCTGAAAACAACTAAATGGCCCATTAGCTGATAGTCCCGATGAGGGTTATGTCGGCGAAACAACTGAAACGAGCGATATTTGACAGCGCAGCAGCAACACTGCAGCAAAGCAACAACAACAAACAAATCAAGCATACGCCAGCGTGGCCGCCTTAGAAGATTCAGTGGCGCTGTAGAGTAATAACTCCGTTTATAAACTCCGCTGCTGCCGTTGAGTATTTTGTAGATTTTTAAAAATGTTCTTTACTTAGCTAATAAGTTGTGTCATAGTTATAGATACATAATGTAGAGTAGCCAAGTTGCTTCTTGCATTTGTTGACTTTAAAAAGTGCAGAAATTTTGTTTTTGTTTAAAATTTATTTTCAAAATTGCATTCAAGCTAACAACAATCTAAGATACAAATGCTTTTTTTTTTTTCTAAATAAGAAAAACAAAAACTTAAAATTTGATCTCAAAGAAAAATAGAAATGGCAAAATGCGTACTAACCTAATAAGGCAGCAGTAAAACAAAAGAAAAGCGTAAACAAAGCCCAAACACAAAGCGCTAAACCTCAAGTTTTCTATACATACAAACAGATACAGACAGACGGACATACATAGATACTTTATTATATTAAATCTACTAACAATATATATAGACTACCCACTCTATTTTTTTTTTGTTTATCATTTTACAAACCAAAGATGCCACTCGAAAGCGAAAGCGACTTCACTCTAAAAAAAAAAAAAAAAAAAACAAAGAATAAAAAAAGAAAGGAAAGCTAAATTTTTATTTCCGTTGATGTAATTGAAAAGTTTTTCATTTAATATAAACTTTGCTGCTGTTTCTGTGTCTACTTCAACAACTTTCAATGTTGCTGCTTGCTGCTTGTTTTCTTTTCTTTTCTTTTTATTCTTTTTTATTTTTGTCTTCTAAGAATTCTAAAGCCAAAGTCTTACAATTCAAAAATAACGCGGCAACGCCATAAATGTTGTCTACATAGGCATTGTGCTGACTTCATTGTGCTTCAGTTGAAGTATTTGTTTCTACAAAAAAAAAAAAGAAAAATAAAAAGAAAAAGGGTGCACATATATAAAAAAAATATTAAGTAGTAGTGTAACAACAACAATAAAAAATCAAGCACAACAATTGAATAAGTCACCAAGCGCTGTTTTCCGGCATTCATTGCAACACAATAGCACACAGCAAACACACTTTTGTTGCTGCATGCTTCTAGGCGCACTTGCTTGGTTGCAGATTTTTCATATGTTTTTTCGCTCTACAAAAAAATAGAGAATAGCGCGCAATACTTGAAAAATAAAAGTTGTTTGTATGAAGTAGTTTTTTTTTTAGGAAAACCGCATTTACAATTCTAAGAAAAAGTCTTAGTAGGTAAAGAATTGGCGATGAAGTAGTAGATTCAAGTATACGTTTAAAACTTCATTGTTTTCTTACACACTTTTTTGTGTATACCAAACATAGGTTTTGTGCAGATATTTCTATATGAAAATGTTACCTCAACAATAGATTATGAGAAGCGTATTACATTTTTCAGCGCCCAAATAATAGACATCATTCATTCAGATTAAATCTATACTTAGAAGCAAATTGTATATAAAATTAAATAGCGCAACACTGAATTATGTGAATTATGTCTTTCAAGATCTGGTTGTGACGGATGTCCTTGCTGACATCACAATATCTCGTTGAAGCTTGTTACTCTTGCCTATCAGCACCTTGAAGAAATAATCTCACAAAAAACGCTATCAGTCGAGTACTTATTTCAATACAGAAAGCGATTTGGGTATGCCGTAGAGTCATCATACAACGACATAAGTTTTTTGGTAGTCCAAGCTTAGTCAGCTTTTCGTAGTTTTTTATACCCAAAGGGTATACATATTAAGTTTGTGCGAATGTATGTAACAGACAGAAGGAGGCTAGATAGATCCTAAGAAATATATAAATTCTTGATCAGCATTGGAAGGGGAGTCGAACTAACTATGTCTATTTTTCCGTCCGTCCGTCCGTCTGTCCGGCCTGCTGCCTGCCGTATGAGAGACATTATCTCGGAGACTATAAGAAATAGGACCACCATATTTAAAACTAAGGCTCTCCTAAGCCGTCCAGTGTGCACTTGTAAACCGTTTTCTTTAGTCCCATTGTAATGGGTACCCTCCATACAAATCTACCCTAAAATTGTGGGTTTTTGCAAAAAAAGTGATTGTTTCTTATTCTAGCAAGTCCTAATTTGATATAAATTATGTCTATGAGAGTCCCAATGAAATATCCTAATATGGGTGGGACCAACCAAATTTTAGTTATAAGTGTTTTTGAACAAAAACGTCATTGTTGCTTATTCTAGGAAGTCTAAATTTAGTATAAATTATTTCTAGGATAGCCCCAATGAAATATAGCAATATGGATAGGTCCAACAAAAATTTTTGGTATTGCCCCCATACAAAGATATAACCGATTTTTTAAGTTTCTGTATGAAAATCCAATTCAATATGGTATGGTAGTAAAATAGAACCCAACTTAAGGTACAGGGTATCTCGCAGTCAAGCATACTCGACTTCAGTATTCTTTCTTACTTTTTCTCTGTTATTCCTTATTATTTTGAAAAGCTGAGAAGAACGCGCAATAATCCGATTCATTTCTACTACTCCCTTGGCTGACTTCGTCACAAGTATGACAGAGAAATAGTTTCTCCATAATTTAAATGATTTTTGTGCATCTGTAACTAAGCTTTCATCTGTGACTATAGTCTAAAACATTCCACTCAAACAATCATTTTAGAGTTGCGTTTTCATTTTTGAATCTTTCCGAACTTTGAAACCAAATAACAGAACTGTTATGAAAAAAATATATATATAGACTACCCAATAATTATGTTTAATTTAATCCTTAACAAATTCACAATTCAATTTCATTCAAATTAAATTCAGATTCAGTTAAAGTCAGCAAATGCATATAGCACGCATAGCATTTAAAAATATTTAGTATTAAAATTTAAGTTCAGTGTAATGCATTTATATATGATTTTAATAAGCAAAGACTTACATTTTAATTTTATGCAGTTTAGTGCAAAAATGAATGCCTGTAAATCACAGAAAAAATAAATAATATAATTAAAAAAATATGCAAAAAATAATATAAAATAAAATTTCTGCAAAAAATAAATAATTTAGATGCAAAATGAAAAAATTAAAAAAAAAAAAATTTAATAAATAAAAAAAGTTGAAATCAATACGAATGCGCAGTCAAATTTCATTAATTTCATTAAATGCCATAATTAAAATAGAAATAATTTAAAAAATTAAAAAAAAAGCGCTGCTATAAAAAGGTTTTGAACAAAAAAAAATGTGTCATATTTTAGAAATAGAAAATAAAAATGCATAAAAAATTAACAAAATTTGAAAAAACAAAAAAAAATTGTAATAATAATTAAAAAGCAATCAGTTTAAAATAATAAATTAATAAAAAATTATGTATTAAAAATTTGTAAAAAAAAAGAAAAATATAAACAGAAATCATATAAAATATTTCGAAAATAATTAGTTTTAGCCACATCACAAAGTGAGTTATAAATAATTAAAATAACAAAAGAACAAATACACTGAAGCACTTAAAATTAATTTTAAAAAATATAAGAAGAAAACATTTTTAGACTTAAAACAATGTCATTTCATGACATATAATTTGTATTGTATAAAAAATAAAAATTAATAAAAAAAAAAAAAAAAATAACTAAATAATAATAATTGTAATTAACAACAAAAAATAAAATGCACTTTTAATTAATAAATAAATAAATTGATATAAGGTGAAAGAACATTAATTAGTTAAGCTATACAAAGAAACAAACAAACAAACAGAAATACACAAACATATGCATAAATACATAATACATACTTATATAAAAACAAATTAAATACATACATACCTACATAACAATACATACGAGTATATATTTAAGTTATTTGATAAAATAAATATAAATATATATATATGCATATATACCATAAATTAATAAAAGAAAGAACTTAAGTTATAAATAAAAATTAGTCTAAAATGAGTTAAAGTATCGAAATGATGTTAAGTAAATGCATAATGTAAAAAATTAATTAACAAAAAAAAAAAAAAAAAAAAAGAATATTGTAATTTAAAAATTAGATATACGATTGCAAACACAAAAAAAAATATAGAAAGTAAAATAAAAGATATAAAGAATTTAATAAAATTAAAAATGTATCTGCGTTTTAATTAACAACGTTTTGACTGCAGTAGTGGAAGGACACGAAAGATACGTACCCAAAAAATTTGTGAAAAAAAATTCGTGAAAAAGGTGAATTTTTTGGCAAGAGTTAGATTTGCATTTGAATGAGAGAATCTTCTTCGCCATTACCGATATGTTCTCCATAGCCTCCACACAAATCTTCCTCCCATTTTCAAGTTTTTGTATAAAAATACTCACTATATTTGCTTTTATTTGGGGTGAAGGGGTGATTTTTAATGTACCATCGTGTCAGCTTACTCGTTTCCGGGAATATCACTATGATCTGGGACCCATGAAAGGAAAAGTGTGTTGTGGAGAACTACAAGATTTAGTTGGTTCTTACATTCCCTTACAAGCTTAGCTGTAACACCCTGCAGATATCCGGCAGACGAAAGAACTCTCCCCTTGCCAAGTCCTACGAGTGTACCCTAGACAATAGACCCCACACCGCAATCCATCTTAGACCCCTCGGTATAGAGTGACAGACCAGATTCACTTTCCAGCAGCTCCGCCATCCAGGGTTGCAGTGAAGATGTTGTGGTTTTTACGGTTAAGAACACGAGTAGAAAGCAATCGTTGCCTTCTTCACTCGTTTATGGATGTTGCCTTTCCAGTTAAGTTTGGGATATAACATAAGACCCACGTACTTTGCTCTATCAGATAGGGATATTTCTTAATTATACCCGTTACACAAAGTGTAAACGGGTATATTCAGTTTGTCCGAAAGTTTGCAACGCATTGAAGGAGACATCGGAGTATATATATATTATTGATCAGCTCGATGAGACGAATCGATTTAGCCATGTCCGTCTGTCTGTCCGTCTGTCTGTCCGTCTGTCTGTTGCGATGGCTGTTACTCGGAAAGTTTTAAAGATATTGACATGAAATTTGAAACTTAAGCTTTTTGTGCTCCTAGTTACTTTTGTACCAGAACCAAGGTGCCACGCCCATTTTCAGATATAGCCCCCATACAAACTTACCACTTTTTTCGACTTTTTGTATGAAAATAGTTAGTATTTATAAATGCTTTTACTACAATATAGGGTAAAAATACTTCTTATGGTATCCAATATCAAAAGAATGTTGCCACGCCCATTTTCAGATATAGCCCCATACAAACTTACCACTTTTTTAGATTTTTTGTATGAAAATACGTATTATTTATGAATATATATAATCCAAATAGGGTAAGAACACTTTTATGTCATCCAATGTCAAATCTAAGGCGCCACGCCCATTTTTATGTATAGCATCCATACAAACTTACCGCCCATTTTCGAGTTTTTATATGATAACATTTACTATTTCAAAATGAATTTAATTAAATTTGGTAAAATCAATTCCAATGTCCACCTAAGTGAACACTTTCGATATGGTAAGGATCGGGCAAATATAACATAAAGCCTCAATACAAATTTGACCAAATTCATCGTGAAATTTAATCTAAGCACCTGGTGAACATATAAACTATAAAAAGTGTTGTGTAACGGGTATTTCAGCTTCGGTTCCACCGAAGTTAACGTTTTTTCTTGTTTTATATTAATTTTTTTTTCTCCATCTTATTTCATAGATCTTGTGTCAACAGTGCGTCAAATAATATGTTAAAAACGAACCATATCTCGGCTTTCAAGCTTAAATCGTTTTTTTAAACTGTCAAAGTTTTTAAAAAAATCCGCCATGCATCGCTTCGGATCCAATCTCTCTCTTACTTCTTTTCTCTGACTATCTCCATCCATGTCACCACCACAACAATCTCTGTTTTTATCCCATTAGCATCTCTGTTTTTATTCCATTAGCCTATTTAACAGAAAGTAAATTACTTGTTCAATCCATAAATAGGAACATTTAAGAACTGAATCGTCAGATTGTCGCCATTGTTATACTTTCACAGGTTTATTTTCATCCCTCAATAGAAGCTTTTGTTTATTGAAAATGTGTTATGATAATTTTCTACAATTTTCTAGCAACTTTAGTCTCTAACCGAAACCATTCAAGTGTTATAATAATCATATTGCTTTTTCCATTTAAGCAAGATCATTTTGTGGGATTATCTTGAAAAATAAAAAAAAATTGCTCTATAATTTCCTCTGTTGCAAAATCAAAAAAAAAAAAAAAAAACAGCAGCAACAGCAAAAAACGTTTGATGCGTTTGCACTTTGAGCGTTGTGTTGTGTTATCAAAAGTGCAAGCTGCCATAAATGCAGCAACGCTACTTTACTGCAGGCCACAACGTTTTTGTTTTTCATACACACACACACACACACACACACACACACACATTAACACACACACACACACAAAAACACTTTCACTGTAATCTATGTGAGTGCCGCCGGTAAACAGTCAAATGAATGAACAGACAAGAGTCGATGGGACGATGAAAAACTTTGTACTGTCTGACATTCTCGACTAGCAGCAACAACAACAAAAACAACAGCAACAACAAGGCACGAAACGCATTATTGTGCATATATGTACACTTCACTTTCGACTCTCTGACCCAGATGCAATTTTTAATGGAATTATTGTGAAGTGAATCGAATAATGCGCTATGATGCAACCATGTAGCCTTCCAATATAACAAACTTCGAGGCTCTCCAGTTTATTGAGTTGGGTGCAAGAAGGTAAACTGTTATTCGCATGTATAAAAGTGTTTGCCTGTTTCTTCATTTGTTTGTTTCTTTGTTTGTTTTTTTGATTTTTTTTTTTTTGTTTTCTTATACTATACTTGTAGATACATTTTTTGTACTGGTAAATTTCGTTATCTTTGGTGTTGCTGTATTGGTTACATTGACGCTGATTTAGCTTGTTTTTTTTTTTTTTTTTTGCATTGTTGCATCTGCTTTAGCTATTGTTCTGCTGGGATATATAGGAAGCTTTGTTTCTTCATATATTTTTTTGTACAACAATGCGTATGCATTATATTTCTAAGCATTTATATTTAGTTTCTTTTTAAACTTCACAACTTTACCGAAAACGGATGCGTCTTAGCGCGTCATTCTTTTGCATTGCATGTTTTTCCACGCTGTGAATTGTAAAATTTGTGCATTTTATATACACATTTTAGTAGTAAGTTAACAAGCGTAAGTAATTCTGAATTTGGCTTTGCAGTTCCTTAAGAATTTATTCAACACTAGCAGATACCCGGCATATTCTTCTACGTTGTACGGGCGCTTCGGCTACTCTTTCAGCTCTTTTCCGTTTCATATCTGCTGTGATCTGTGCAATTTCAGTTCTTTTTGATGGCATTTTTACTATTTGCTTTTTTTTTTTTTAAAACATACTAAAAAATACCATTTTTTTTGCTTTTAACCAAAATATATTGGGGAATGTTGAAATCAGCTGTTTTTTATTTATATAGCGGACATAGAAACATTTTTACTGTTTTATTTATATAGATTCTCCGCACATTGTTTGAGCAGACAAAAAAAAAACGCCTACAAGTCAAAAGGATGGACGTACGGACAGTCTTAGTTAGATTGACTCTCTTTCAAGACTGCCTGTTACATTGATTTGTACATACTTAATATACCCTTTTACCCTTTGGGTACCGGGTATTAAAAGGAACTAGAAAGGCTCGAGTTGATAACGTTTAGTTGTTATGTTAGAAATGTTAAGGATCAAGCCCGGATTGTTTTTCTACAAAGATGCACATAGTTATAGGTGTTCAGGAGTATCTTAACCCCTGCTGCAACTCTCCTTACACCGAATGGACAACGGATCTACCAGATAATGATGTGTTGAGCTGCACAATGAGTTCCTGAAGCAAAGAAGAAGGAAGGAAAGGCAGAACGTTCGCCCCTTTTGATGTCAATACCGAATTATGAGTTTCGATGTAGCATCCTGCGAGAGGCCCTTGCCGTTTGCAAAATTTCTGTAAATCCTTTTTACAAGTGTTATCTGTGAATTTGTCTAAAATTTTATGCTACTTTATATTCGTTACGCATGGAAAAGGACATTATCGCATTGTCGCACTTGAAAGAGTTAAATTGTTTTTGACATGAAACTATTTTCAAAAGTTTGTTTTCTCATAGTCACATAAAAATAGTTGCAACTTCCACAAATAAACATTCAATGCTCACACACAATAACGAAATCTCATATCTTTGTTTTACAGATATTCACTAAAAAAACAAAAACAAATACGTACGTCTATCATAATCCTTGAAAAAAAAATAATAATAATAAAAAAATAGAAAAATAAGATAAAAATCAAAAGAGCGTCAAAAGGAACAAATCTAAGTACGTACATAATCGAAATAACACATGAGCTGTTCAAATTTATAGCGGTAGTGAAGTCACAGTCACAAGCACCAAGCGAAGCAAAAAAAGGATAACGCGTTTGACAAACGACTAAAAACAACGAAGAAGCGATGAGGCGCAGAGACAAACGAAAGATAGATAAAGTGTATAAGCTGAGCCTTTTCGATGCGTGGGATTAAAAAGAAAAATGACATGAGAAAAAAAAAATCGACGTCGAACAAGGCCAAAGTTTGAGGCAAATAAACATAAAGGCTCCATTGCGAAACGCTGACAAGTGAAGCGTCAAAGAAAGCAAACAAAAACAAAAAAAAAAAAAAAAAAAAAATTGGAAAGAAAAATACTTGAACACGTATATGAATGCGCATATATGATCGTGTCTGTGGGTGTGTGTGTATGAAAAAATCAAAGACAAAGCGCGAATAATTAATGCGCGCATAAAAACAAGTGACTTGTAAATATTGCCAAATGTCGTCAAGAGTACTCAGCCAGCCAAGTAAAGGCTACGACAAAAAAAAAAAATGAAAGCAAAAAAAAAAAAGAGAGAGAATGTTAGGTGTGCGAGAGTATCTTAAGAATATCCTTGACACAAGCAAATATCAGCTACTTAGTTTCTATACAGACACACGCACACACAAAATCATTTCAAGGCTGCTGATAAGTTTCGCATTATTAGCGCCAGCAAGTCAGGCTAACTGCCATAGTAAGCGTCGTGTATCCTTCTGAGAATACTATGTTTATAACGTTTACTTTTCCCTATATTGTATACGTTGATGTTCTCTGTATATGGCATGCGGCTGTTTGTTTCTATGCCTTTTTTTCCTACTTTATCCATTTTCTGTAGCATACTTGCGTGCGCCTTGCAATCGTTTATATGGTCTAGTGATTGTGACATTGTTGCTACAATTACATGCGGAAGTGTGGTAAACATTCAAGCACAGATATCGAATCGTCGTATACATTGAGCTACTTGAACATGTTTCCAGTTACAAGGACAATGCGACTGACTGTGTATAGCACAAATTGCGCTTATCGTGTGCTTATTTCAATTCTATTTTATTGTAGTTTTGCTTATGCGAATATTGTCAGCATGCATAGACGATGAAGAAGAGTACTGAAAGGATTTGTGCGTATGTGAAAAATGTTATGCGGAAGTCCTATACAGGCATAACACTTACACAAGGACTCTTACGCTCGTGTTGCTTTGCTGGATTTGTATAATCAAGTTATTAACTAGCACACATACACGTTAATTATGAAATTAGTTTTTGAATAGATTGCAGCATGCATACATATATGTTTGTGTATGTATATTTGTATCTTAAGCGATTTGGTACTAGATAATTGGATGCTTGTCACATAGATTATGCTCACAAACTAGTTTTGTACTTATAGTATGCTTGTGCAAAATGGCCAATACGCATATGTTTAAGTAATTTCAAAATGACATTCCATATGTAAGTTAATCTATTTTATGCTTTAGATTTCTATAGCACTTTAATTCTAAAGATTTATTAATATTTAAAGTATTTGTATACCAAAATAACAACAACAAGAAGAACAACAAACAAACATTATGTCTAACATTAATTTGCATATCTAATAAATATGTTCTCCAAGGCGTAAACATTTTCGTAAGCAAGCACAAATCAAAGGCAAACTAACTACTAAGTATAACAATGAATACTTGAAGTAAGTTTGTGAATATAGATAGAGCAACCCAAAATATACAACATCAAATACAAAACCAAAATAACAAAACATACTTCAAAGTACAAAGCAATGAAGTGAAATACGTAGAAGAAGCTCTTAACTCAACTTAAAATTTTCGTGCGCAGCTGTTAAAATGTTTTCAAATTAATTCAACTTTTGAAATATTTATTATCAAAAGACTTTTCATCAAACAAACAAGTAAATAGACAGACAGACAGACAGACAGACGGGAAGACGGACAGGGATATGTATCTATTAGATACATATTTGAACACGTGTTAATGTTGACTGGCGATATTTGTCCATGTTTGTCACTAGCAAATATTTTTGCTATACAAAGCCTATTTTTCATTTTCTCTTTTCATTTTTATTGCAGCAAATCAATTATTAACATTTTACCAATGAAAAGAATTGAACTTTATATTCAAAGTATATATTTTAATTTTCGCACTTCTTGACAGTTGGATCAGAATAATAAATAGGGAAAAAGTTAATAGCATTTTAAATTTTAATCTTAACATTTGTTCCTATACAAAAAGTTTTCGAAGAACTTTTAATATCTTTTATCGTTTTTATTTTCTTTTTTTTTTTTTTTTGATTGGGGATTTTATATATATAAAAGGTATAAAATTTGAAAAACTTTTTAATGCATACAAATCGATCTTAAACTGATGGGATTTGCAGTAAAAAAGTTATCTTGTAAATATTAACTAAAGATAAGATAAAATTAAGTACTACTTTACTGCTTAAATAATAGACTTGGTGCTTCAAAATCAAGCGACAATTTCTTAACTCAAATCAAAATAATGTAGAAAACCAAAACTTTTTACAAAAAATAATAAATTAAAAAATAAATAAATAAAAAAGAAAAAAAACGTAAAAACTGGTCAAACCGAAGCTTTAATCAAATAGGTTTTGTAAAAGGAAAATAACCGAACAATGGCCTCTTACAAAATTTTTGGAGCTAGTATGAAACATTTTTTTTACTTTACTCTTTTTTATTTTACTCTTTTTTATTTCAGCGAGACTACAATATGTTGGGGCTAGTATAGGAAAAATAAAAAAAGGAAAACATTTTTGTATGGGAATTTTGGAAATTCAGCTTTATAAATCAACCGAATGTGCCTAATGCATTATTTTAGTGGTGTTTTAGTGGCATCACTATCTTACTTTCTTACTCTTTTTCAAAAGTTTTAAGCAAATTTCGACAGCAATGTAATAATGCATGAAAATCTGGCATCGTGTGAAAAAGGCCTAAAAAAGAATCTAATAAAGCAAATATGATACCTAATAAATGTCAAATAAAATAAGCATTTAAAGGATTATTTTCAATATAATTTGGCATATTAATTATTTAAATATTGATTAAACATAAATAGAAAATGATATAAGTATCTTTAAAATTAATCAATTAAAACAATTTTAAAATAAAATAAATCTTTACTTATCATTCTTTGCATTTACAAAGATTTTAAAGATTCTCTTTGTAAATTTATTAGATACATATTAGTGCATTTATTTGTCCATCAGACAGTTTGTCTGTCTGTCTGTCAGTCTATGTATTTGATTACATTTAAATATTTGTCGAAATTGAGTTCTTCAAATGAAAACTAATTTTGGCTCACCTGCTGCTGAGCAAACTTAGACAAAAAACACAAATTGTTTTCATGTGTGCAAGGACTTTACAATAAGGATTAAGCGTAATTAACTAGCAAATGGTTTAAGCAAGCATTAAAAGTGTACAAAGCTGCTTGTAAATTTTAAAATGACAGAAAGAAAGATATACATTCACACAAAAATACATTAGGAGCATTAGGTCCTTATTGGAGTACAGACATATGTATATGTATGTATAAATAATAAAAAAGGACAGCTCTAATAAAGCTTTATTTTGAGCATTAAGAAAACAAATCAATAGAATTTTATTTGTCTTTATGTCTGTATTTAATTCTGTTTTAGCTTTAAATTTAATTTATTCTTTTTCTACCAATGAAAAAGTAACTCATTTGTATAATGACAACAAAACAAGAACAGCAATAAAAATATTATTTTTACATGCTGCGACACAATATAACGATTTTCACTTGACCTGGTTTAGAAGTGAAGCAAATTAGCTCAACAGATACAATATTTAAATTAAACTACTAATGCTTGCATTAAATGTAAATGGATTATTTTTTTAAATTTAAATCTTAATATTTTAATTCAAAAGTTACTAAAAAACTATTTAATTTTTTTTTTTTTTTTGCTTTGAAATAATACCACAACTAAAGGCAATAAAAGCACCTTTCTTTTTTTTTTAAATATGTATAACATGTTAATTTATGCTTAAAAGATTATATTGAGTTGAGAAGTTGTATGCAATACACTTACATATTTTTTGGGTAGAAAAGTTTAACAAGCTGTCAACGTTGTCCTGAATGTCCTTGTGCTACAAAACGAAAAAAAAAAAAAAAATAATAATAATAATAATAAAAACAACTTTGAGTGGTGTTCAACACTTTGTGCGAAAATCAATTTATATGTTAATTCATAAATAAAATATACAGCAAAGACGGTAACTATCAACGGCAACGAAAGTAAAGCAGCCGAATGCTGTTAGGTAGCAAGAGTTAAAGTTCAGAATGCGAGCGAGCGTTGTGGTTTGTTTGTGTTGCTTCTCAAATATGTTTTAGTAAGACAAAAGGTGCTGCATACAGCTATTGTTATGCAACAGAAATTTATAAGTGAAAGCAACAAAAAAAAAAAAAAAAAAAAAACGCATCATTGTATCAGCTGCAAACTAACGAGCAAGCGAGAGAGCGAGCGTAAAAAGTTTTGCACAACCTTTACTTTTAACTTTGCAATAGTTTCTTCTACTTCTTCTTTTATTTTCGTTTTTTTCACATACTTTTTGCAAAACTGAAAAAGTGATATATATGCACATATTTAAAAAAAAAAAAAACACTGCATATTTCAGGAGCTATTCAATTGTAAAAATTTTAATTAAATAATACAACATATTATTTTTTTTTTTAATTTATGATGAAACTATTTGGCACGCTTATAAATATTTTAAGCAATATTTTTATGAACTTTTAAATATATCTCACTTAATTTGGGTCAAATTATTGTAAAAGATTTAATGATTCAGGATAGCATACATATTTTCCTAAGTTTACAATTTTCATTTGCAACGTTTTTCTTTACAGCAAATCACTCCAAAAAATCAATTCCAAAAACACTCAATGTATCTCGCTCTACGATATGCTTCGATACAAGTTAATGCTTTAAAGTTTAAACCGATTTTGGGTTTCAAAACAAAAACTTTCTTTTTAGCTTAGCACTTTCCCTACTCACTCCACCCAATCTCACATAAATGCATGATTGCATTGAACATTTTCAAACGTTTTACCATTTAAGAGATGCGATGTGCTGCGTATGTTCGTTCATTTAGAACGCGACAAGCGTTGGCGGTAACATGGACTGTGACCGCAGGCATTCATTCGTGGATTCATTTCACTTCTTAAAAAAAAACAAAAAAAAAAAAAAAAACTGGCTATAAATCTAGAAAACAAGAAATGTTGGTACAATTTTGAGCAACAAAATAAAAAAAAAAAAACAAGCAAACAATAATTTGAAGTAGAAAAAAAATGTTGGTTTGAAACTTTTAACTTTTTGAGCTTTAAAGAACAAAAAAAAAATACAACAAACAAACGCCTACCTAAATGCATTAGTACAAATAAAGAAGTAAACTTCGGTAGAACCAAAACATTTATACACTTTGCAGTTTGTTTCAGTCAAAGCGAACTTTATCATGGTACAAAAATATGAAATCAAAAAAAAAATTGTTTTGTGGAGCTGATAATGAATTACTAATGGCATTCAATGTGTAAAAATTGGAATATTTTAAATAAAAACAAAATATAGCAACGTAGCGAACACAAAGAACGCTTTCTGTACAATATAACTCTGCTTTACTGTAACAATCAAACAACATTCAACAACAACAACAATACGAGAGAAATCGGAATATGGATCAGTGATACAGGCAGTCAAGCTGAGAGAGGCATGCTGCTAAAGGCAAATCCAACGAAAATTTTACCAAGTTAAAGATTTAGATGCGTTAAGCGTTATTTATTGCCGCAAATAAATAAAGCTTAAACCATACGCAATTCCTCATTGCGGCGTTGAAAGTTTGAACATTTATTGTGTTTGTATTGTGTTCGTTCAGCTGAGTTGAGAGTTACTGAGTTACATTTAGAATGAGAGGGAACAGGAGGAGTAGGCAGCAAACAGTGTTAATATAAACTAAAGGCGTTTGCGGTGCAAGAGAAATGCAGCAATGTTGGCGCCGGAAACCGGTTTTGTGGGTGTAGGAAAAATGTGCGTATGTGCGTGTGTGTGTGTGTGTGTTGTATGAATGGTTTCCTGACTTTTTGCGTTAATGGCTGCCTTTGCCAAGTTACATCCGCTTGATTGTGGGCTGCATTTGGACAGTCTATAGCATATTGATAAAAATGGTTTGAACCTTTCCTTTCTATTTGTGCTATTTGCCCTTGGCAGCATTCATGTATGTTTGAATTTATAATTTATGCTTTCTAAACTATTAATTAAAAAAGTATCAAAAAAATTTTGTTTTTTTTTTTTTTCAATTACTACAGGCAAAATGCTACTATTTAATAAAGCATATTTAACTCAAAGGCATAATTGTATTTTAAAAGTTTTTAATAGACAGAAATACTGTAAATATTTTGGACGCATGTATTTATATTAAATATGTACAAAAATATTAAACCAATTATTTAGTATTAGTGTAAAATGTAACACAAAATCTAAAGTTTATTATTTCTAGCGGCTATCTAGAATTAAAAAAAAAACAATGAAAAACAAAATGAAGGTAGATGGTGCCCCCGTAAAAGCGGTCTAAAAAAATCATTGAATTTTTCCACATAATTGAACAAGAGAAATGATATTCGGTATATGCACATGACCCGAGCAATGTCGGTTAACTGACTGATTGACTGACTGACATAGATGCAGATGCAGAACTACAGCCCAAACGGCTTCAGATAGGAAGCTACTATAGATTTGTTTTATAATAAACTGCCGATTTAGAAAGGATTTTAGAAAATTTTGACCATGGGCCTATTGGGGGGTCTTGAAACAGGAAAAGCCATATCTTTGGAATGAATAGACGTGCATTTTTCTTGGCGTATTCAAAGGATTTCCGAAACTTGGAACTGGGACCCAGGGGTAGGGTCCCTGAAATTTGATCAATTTAAACATTTTTAAGATGATCACATAGACTTTTATATTAGGCGCATTTGAAAGATGATTTTAGAAGTGTTCAAGGAGTTTCTTTAATTTGATCATCACTTACACGAGAGTTTGGAACATTGTTCAGGGATTCAATGGGGCCATAAAACCGAAAAGAGACTTGAAAATAGGCGCATTTGAAAGATGATTTTTAATTATACATATTACGCGTTATCAAGGAGAATAAAAACATCGACTCTTACCGCACTACTTTATAAATAATTTATTTAGTTTACAAGTAGAAACAAAAAAATGCGTGCAAAATCGTGGGTATTAGCTTAGTAAAATATTTAATTAAAACTACCCCTGAGAATTTAGAGCCTTGGACAACTGCTTACTGTCCAATATCAATATTTTTTGATACTCTACGTCATAATAAATCAAATAATACTAAAAATATTTTTTAAAGAGACAAAAAAAAAAAAACTCCGACGAAATCTTGACCACAAACATGGAAACTAAAATGTTCTTCAAAATTCCCACTACATGGATAATATAATACATCAATATAATTTCGATATATCAATAATTATCTCTGCACTTATGTATTTGTCCCAGCCGAACTTTCCTTGTCGAATGAAGATGCTTTTCTATTACAGTGCGACACCATTTCAAACCCACAGCCAGAAAGAGGACACAATTTTCATGTGGCGTAAATTTATTTCTAATCCCATACATGTATTTACTATCAATCAGCTACTCAGTATGTGTTAATGTGTTATTTAATTGATCAATAAATAATTAAATATGGAATTTAAGGTAAATACTAAAATATTCTGTGTTTCTAGTTACCAAATTTATATAAATCAAATTCACTAATACTAAATTTCACTTACTATCAACCAAAAATCATTTATTAGTTTGAAAAGGAACATAACTTTTAACTTAATTATTTTCCTAAGCTGTCAATAATATACATGCTACGGATATACTCGTATGCGACAACTATAACTATAACTGACAAACAAAAACCACAGTCAACCGAATGACAGCATAATTACAAATGTGCATTATTTCGAATCAAAGAGTGAATCTATGCCAACATACAAGTTAATATAGTAAAATACAACCGAACAACAACTTATGAAATCGAAAATTGACAAACTGTCAATTAAAGCGACGAAAACATGTGCCGAAAAGTGTGCTTTAAATAATTTAAATACATATAAACAAGTATATAGATACATGATACATATGAGTTAAGCATAATGCTCGAAGGGCTTTCCAAACTTTTTGGCTTAAAATCTATTTTTTATTTTTATTTTCTATTTTTTTTTCTTAGAATTTCTTCGATTGTATTATGCAAAGACTTTTGTTAGTGCTTGAATAAATTTCTATTTTTTATTTTATTTTATTTTTTTATTCAAAATGCAGCATTAAGAAACTTACAACTGAAGCTACTTATCTCAACTGCTTAAAGAAAAACCAAACAGCTACAGCGTAAACCAAGCAAAAATAAAATAAAATGCAATTTAAGTTGAAGCAGTTGAGTTGAAAAAATCTTGTCTTACTTTGTGGTCTTTTTTCTTGGTTTTTTGGAATGCTTTGTGGGAATACACACAAATCCCTTGAGTTTTTGCTGTCATTTTGCTGCTATTCCATTCAAACTGAAACTGTCACATAAACAGCAAAAAAAGAAGAAAAAAAACAAAATGAAATGAAAAATTAAGCCAACCAACAAAGTAAAAAAATTTGTAAAGCAAATAGGAGTCCCTAAGCAGATATGTATAATAAAATACAAATTAAACATTAAATGAAGTGTACGAAAATATGCATATAAAATGTTTTTACATATATCAATGATGAGTATAACATAGAAATAAACCCTTCTATTAGAAATGCTCTCGTATTCGTAATAATTCTGCGATACTTTTTAAATCCTAAAATTTGGGTGTTCCAGTAATCGAAAAACATAAATTATTAGACCGATAATCTTTCAATATGTAACCGATACCAGTTTTTGTCATATATAATGCAAGGAAACATTTTGGAATTGAAACATAACATGTGCGATTGCCGGAGCATGAACAATTTGAATTCGAAACGAATGTATTCTTACACTTTCTTTCGGACATATGCCCAAAATACGAAACTTCATTCTACTTTCTGAGCTATTTAAATTAAATGTGAAATATCAAAGAAAAATTTTAAGAAAATAAATTTATTGAAAATATTTGTTTATATTACTTTTAATAATTTCCGACTTTCACAGTATCTTGTTTTTTGAAAGTGGTTTACTTTTTGCAATAATCTTTCTAATTCATATATACGACGAGCTGCTTCTTCAATACTTAAATCTTCAGTTCGCTTTTTTTTGCGTTTTCTCATAATCATCGATTAATCGTAGGATACCATTTGCCTGATCTAAGGCTACTTCAGTTGACTTGAACTCTTGTCGCTTGTGTTGTCGTTCATTGGAATAAGGATGCATTCTTTTTGCAGCGTAATTAACATTCTGCTGCAGCTGCATCTGTCCATTATGGTATTCCCTTTTTTTGTTGCAGCTGTCCATGGTTTTGTTGCTGCTGTCCATATTGGCATACGTTTTGTTGCTGCTGTCCAATGTTATTTTGCTGCCACGGATTGTTTCCAAACTGATTTTTATTCTGCTGCATCGAAGAGTGCGGATTTGAACTAAACAATGGCTGCTGTGAAAAATATTGATTTGTGTGGTGTTGTGCATTTGTATGTGAATTGGTGTGGTGTGCTATTCTTGGCCTTTTTACGCGTTCATTGTAGCAGCGATCAGTTTGAATGATCGATGCCATTTTTATAGTCCTTTTATTTGTTTGAGAAGTGTAATAAATGCGATTTTCGTTGGGTATTTCAAATGTTTTAGCTACTGCTCTATTCAAAGTCAATGTTATTGAACTGAAGTACTGAGTAAGTATGAATTTAACTTCTTACGTTCCGCTTATTTATGCAAAAGCAGGTAGCAAAATTTCACATTTCGTTAATTAGTTTTATCCAGATGTCAATTTTTACCTGAAAAGGATTTAATAACCTTTGACCATGTATGCATGTCGTAAGTCCTAAATATAAAATGACATTTTATTATTAAAATTATAAAAATTTTCCACAGCACCGCTAGTTTGATCTGTTCTGCCATAAATGTTTTTTAAATTTTTATGATTTTTGCAAAACGTTTTAAAATTTGGAGAAAATATCTTTTAGTAAGTTAGGTAAAGAACAAATTAGTAAAGATATTTACTTTAGAAATTGGATCTCTCACAAAATTATTAAATTTAATAATTAAGGAATCATAAATATACAATGCTTTTATAATTGATCTTTTCTGAGATGGGTACACCAGTCGTCTTTAAAAATATGTCAGAGAATACTTCAAGACTTGGAATATATTTGTATGGAGCCAGATTGTGTATTTTATTGATTTAATTTACGCCAACAAAAAATATTTGTGTGGCTTAACAAAAAAATTGTTTCACTTCTGATTTAAAGTAAACAAGAATATATAGTATACTTCATAGGGTCTATCTAGCCTAATTCTGTCTGTTATATACACTCGAACAAACTCAATATACCCTTTCACCCTTTGGGTACAGGGTATAAAAATATTAAAAATGTTGTTGGTCAGACATAGTAAATATAATTGTGAGCGAGTTCATATTTCAGAAGAATGAAAAGATGGTCAAGGCTATATATGGATGTGTTCAGAGAAAATTTTCTGATCTGCAAGAATTTATTATATTATTTTAGTTTACAGAGAAAGAGTATCAAAAACTTTAATAATCTAAAATGTAAGTATTTTAGTATTATCTTTGCCTGAAGTTTTTATATTTAAAATTTCAAAATTTTCAAATTAATCATTTTATCATTAGAACAACATATAAATTTGCATATAGAATGTACATGAATCCAAAATAAAAAAAAAATAAATAAAAAAATAGTTCTGACAAATAACATCCATCAATAAATCAACTCAGCAAAATAAGCGAGCAATGCTTAAATCGAATTCAAAAATCAAAGCAATATTTACGCGATTTACCTGCGATGTACGCCCAACAATAACAACAACAACAACGACGACGACGAAAATTTTGCATGTTTTGAAATAACAGCAAGTTGGCATGACATGCAATGTAACTGCAACGGAATGCCAGTGCATGGTTAGGATTGTACACTGTATTACTGAGTGAGGAGATTAGAATTTTACAGCAGTTTGACGAAATTATCATGAATAAATTTTTGGAATGCGACAAATGGCATTGCATGCCGTGACTGAAGGCAAAAAGGCAGAAACGACGATGCTGAATATTTGTCAGCATTAAATTTTACATATTTTGCAACATGAATTATTGACTTTACGAGCAAATATTAGTTGCACTGCGTTGTAATTTTTTCGCTTGACATTTTTCAAATATTTTTGTACAAATTCTTGCAATAATTTTCGACTTTTGATATTTTTACCGTATATGATTTTTCATTTTTCAGTTGAATGTAATGAATGTCCAAAATGCAATTAGGCAAACCATTTGAACGCTACAACAACGTAAAGAAGTATACAGTATGGACAAGTGAAAGGACAAAAAAAGGACATTGGACTGTTGTTCAATAAATAATGTTAGCGAATACAGCAAAAAAAAAAAAAATAAAATAAAAAAACATTGCACAACATGTAATGAAGCGCAAGAAATGATACACACACACACAGACACAGAAGCACATCCCTTGTCAGCATGATTAATGGATGACGTTTGGCAAAGTCAAAGAAATTATTGCCGCTGCAGGATATTGTCCGAGAGAGAAGCAAGCGCGAAAGTGAAAGTGAGCCTTTTGCTTATACACATCATGACGGCCAATAATACACAAAAGCTTAATCTATTTTCAATATGGCAGCGCCGCACCAGTAACACAAATTAAGAACTCATCAATTTTTCAATGCTCAAAACACAATTTTAATGAACATTGGCGGCCAAAAGCAACGAAATAAGCGTTGGGGTCAGCTAAACTATGTGCAGCGTACAAATAGAAACGGTTGAGTTTTTTTTTATGGTTTTAGAAATTTAGAATTTAAGAAACAAAAAAAATAAACATCGACTTTTTTGTTAACTTAATTTAAAGACTACCATTAATACAGATAAAATTGCAACAGCTGCTGCTAAAAAAAAATTTACAAAAATACTATAAAAAAGGGCTTCAAAAAAAATTAAAAAAAAAAAAAAATGCAACAAATATAAGAAAAATTTAAAACTAAACTAATTGTGAATTATATTCATTATTTCATTTAATTTAAGAACAGATTTGAAATCAACCAAAGAAGATTTTGTGTGACCACCCTGTACAGAGTTTATCTTTATACACTTTAATTACATTGATTCTTAATTGAAATTTTAGGTAATTATTTTCTTCTCATGCCTAAATTAAAGAAGCAGAACATTTAGTCAAAGAAACCGCAATTTTAGACCGATAAACTTTAAATTTGCAACCGATACCAATTTTTGTCATATACAATGCAAAGAAATATTTTGGAAATGAAACAAAACTTATGCGATTGCCAGAACACGAATACTTTGAAATCGTACGAATTTAGTAAACCGTAAATTGAAAAATTTTGCGATTACGGGAACAAGCCAGAGATAAAATAAAGAATGAAAAAATGACGATTTTTTTTACATTTTAAATTTAAAATGGACCACAACCTAAATTGACTATTTTTATAACATCGTCGCCGTTAATACTCAGGTAAATCAAACAAAAAGCAAAGTTTGAATTCCACTTTAGTCTAAAACATTTCGTCTCTTACACTCATTTTACAAATACAAAAAATGATTGCATATATGTGAATTTCGAAATATGTAAACCTTAATTACATTTGCCACTCGACTTCAATGCTCACTTCTGTAAAATTAAGCAAACGAAAGCGAAAGCAAATGGGTTGCGCAACTTAGACCAACAAAAATAACAAAAAATTTGGTAGCTGACAATAGCTAAAAGCGTTTTTTTATTCAGCAAACAGTTAACTTCAAGCGAACAATCCTGTGTTTGAACAAAAAATTTATAAAAAAAAAAAAAACATGTATAAAAAAAAATAACAAATAGGGACCTTCAGACGTTTATACGGAGTTAGTTAGAAGCATTTCTGTAACTGCTATTCCGACATAGTTACATGGAAAGATTGTATGTATCTATATAAAGATTTTTCGCGCTACTAGCTGTCTGAAAATCTAATTTTTTCGGTACGCTGATAACATTGTTGAATATCCTCGAACTGCGACTACACGCTGCGTATGTGTGTTGTTGCAGTCAACATTTCGAAAATTTCACTGTGTGAATTTTAAATTAAAAATGTTCTTTTTGTCTACACTTTTGGTTTTCTGTGCACACAAGCGGCACAATTGTTCATGGTCAGCAAATCTTTTTAGAATACCTAAAATATTCTAACGAAATAAATTCTTTTTTTATACGACTGTAATATTTTTTATGCATTTAAATTTAGTCAAACAAAAAATCAAACAAACGAGCATGTATCATATAGAAGCACTTGAAGTTGAAGTAGTGCTTTATTAAATCTTCTCAAAATATATTAAAAAGAAATAATAATCCTAACTGTAATTTACTAATCTAACGAACAGAGGTACTTTTCGTAAATTCACTGGGAGAAGAGGTCATTTCTTCAACAATGAGTTCAGTTACATTTCTGGGTGAAGGATCTTGCGAGTAAGTTTTCTACATTTCCTTCACTGCCATTTTAATTAAATATTCAATACAAGAAGCCGCATGCCTTCTATTTGGAATATTTTCTAATTTTTTTTTAAATTTTTTGATTGCAGCGATTCCCTTAAAATGTTGGGGCTAGTTTAAATGAAAACATTTAAAAACGCAAAATTTTCCTTTTTTTTATGGAAAAATTCGCAAAAAGGACTTCATGAATGAACCGGATGTGCCTAATGCATTGTTTTAGTAAAATTTTAATTAACCTTGCATTGTTGCCTTTTTCAACTGAAACCGGTTTGGGACTTATCGGTTGGATGGTTTCCAGGTACAGAGCGGACATAGAAACATTTTTACTATTTTATATATAGAGATTCACTCCAAATTGGCTAAAAGCAGTTCTCTTGTCATCATAAATATGTACTACCGTTGTGATAAAGATCTGGTCAATATATCATATAGCCCCATAAAACATCACCTCCTATTTTCTGTTATTACCATTTTTATTGTTTTATATATGTATTTTTTTCTTAACATTTCATATCAATATTGTGTCTAAACTTGGGTAACATCAAACCATTGAACCCCACCCATCCCATCACGAAATTTTATCTAAGCCACTGATGATACAACATAAACTATTCGAGGATTCGTGTGAAGGGATTTTTCCCTTGTTTTTTTTATGATGTTATTGACTTTTTATGATTTTTTTTTTGTCAAGTTTGACTAGAATTCGTCACTGTAGCGTATTGTCTCCAACCGGTCGACTTAAAAGGCTTTTTAGCCAGCAATTTTTATATTTTGCCTTGTAGTCAACGTTTTTCTCTTCATAAGTATTCAATCAGATACTTTGTAATATAAAGTGGTAAGCTTGTATTCCAAATTCAGTGTTTTGTGAACAAAGTTTGTGTATCTACCAAAGTTGTCGATATTCTTTTTTTGCTGTTGATTTATAATGTATTTCGGGCCTTCAAAGGTATACACTCTACCTCAAATTCAGTTTTAGTTTCATTTTAAGTAAATTTTAAACACAAAACGCAAATGGATTGCAAATTCAAGTTATATTATTTAATTTTCTAAAATAATCGTATAGTTAATAAATCGTAATATATACTATATATGTGGAATATAAAACGGGAATGTTATCTTTAGTAGTAGCTCAAGTATACTAAAAATGTACATTTCAATTTAATTATAGAATCCCACACTGATCCATAAATAAGCAGCAGAAAAAATCATTTTATGAGCAGCGTCACAATAATATTTTACTACATGAATACGAGTATATGAGTGCTTAACACGCCTAATGTCTATTTTATGACCAAAGAATCTATTGAACTGCAATTTGAATATAAGCAAAAAAAAAGCAAAAAAAAAAGCAAAAACATATTCATCTATAGATATCTTATATCGCTATCTTTCTATCTTAGTATCTATTCATCTCAGCGTAAAAAAAAACGACAAAATATAAGTAGAACGAATGCTAAGTACTATTTCATATTGGTTTATAAGTATATTCGGATTTTTGTTTTTCTTCTTTCTTTTTTTTTTTTTTTTTTTGATGGCGCGTCTCGTTTCTGTCATGAATTACGATGTAATAAAATACGTGATATGAAAATGAAATGCGGCAAAGCTTTGCAAGATATGCCTGTAATAAAGTGTAGCAGCACAAGAGCAACCAACGCTCGCTTTCCGGTGCTTTTGCTTATTTTTTATTTATCAAAACACAGTTTGCAATCACTTTATGCATTTCACTTTTATTTTAATGCAGTTGCTTGAAAAAAAATGAAAAAAAAGAAAAGTTATGCTAAGTGATGAGAAAAATTTATGCACCAAAACGAAATCAACTAATTATTATTGCAAGTGCGACCTATTTCATTAAAAAAAAAAACAAAAAAGGATAAAATCTAAAAGAATAATAAACGCAGCCAATGAACAGCGAGATGTTGGCGACAATGAGGCCAAGCACCTCATACACATACAAAAAAATTAACACAGATACACACATACACTATAACATCATGTATCTCTAAAACGCCACAACGCGTTCAACATAAAAGTATCTGTGAGTTTGTATTTGTTTGTGTTGGTGTTGGTGAAAAAGCTAACATTTTGCTTGTTTTTTGCTAATTAGCGAATAACCGAGTTTAGATTGCCTGCACTTGTGCGCGTATATAGAAAAAAAAAATGATACACTTGGTGGCATACGAAAAAAAAAAAATGTTGCAAATCGACAAGGGGCGTCATCAAAAAAAAAAAAAAAAAAGCACAGAACAAAACAAAAAATTAAAATAAAAAAAAAGCAAAGCAGACGTGTTAGCAGATACGAATTAATTGCCAAACAAGTGCACAGATACATACAGACAGGCAGGCAACTGTAGCGTTGTAACTTTAGATACAGATCTGCAGTTTGTTTGGTTTGGTCGCGTGTTTTATAAATGAAAACATGGAACGAGCGAGAACTAGAGATAGCAATCGAATTAAAATCGGGCAGTAGTGAAATAGTGTGAAATGACTATGCAGCTTGGCAACGGTAGCTAGTTGGCGCGCGCGCCTAATATTATGCTGCAGTGCGCACTTTTTTCCTACATTTTTTCTTTTTTAGTATTTTTTTGTTTTTTTTTTTTGTTTTTGCATTACTCAGTGCCATGTCAAACGCTTCAGATACAGAATCAGCAACATGAGGTTTGTGGTAGCGTGCGTACTGTGTGCGCTTGTGTTTTTCTGGATTGTCGTTGGCTTGGCTTGGCAGTTAATTAGTTTAGCTGCGTCACTGACAGAAACAACAGCCACAACGGCCTGAAACTGGAAGCAAAAACGAGAGTTAGAAAAAGGGTTTCATATGTTGAGATTCAGCTTTCGCATTCACTCAACCACCTGTGTAACTGTGTGTTTTTAGCTGTTGTTGCAATGCTTGTTTTTATTATTGGAAATGTGCGTTGTGTAGCTACTGTCGCCAAATGAGTAACACGTTTGCACTGCAAGAAATTTTATGCATGAGTTGGTTTTATTGGAGTAATTGAATTTCAGTGCAATGCGTCTACAGGTTTTGTATTATTCGCAGTTGGAAAACGTCAATTTTAGCTTTTATTAAATTTTTTGTTGTTTCTACAAAAAAAATCATACTTTTTTTAAAGTAAAGAAAACAACCTAGTGTCACAATAGTTACCAATTATTTCATACGATTATCGATTAATCGATTATTTATAAATGTCAAACGATTATTCAAAGCAATTAATTAATCAATTACTTAAACGACAGCGAATCGGTTAAAAAACATCATCAAACTGTTTATTCAAAAATTTTAATCGAATCGTTGATCTATCGAATCGTCTATTCAAGTGGATCAATTAAATCGATTATAAAAAAAAAAAAAAACAAAAATTTCAATCAAAACACTACTTTGAAATTGTCAATTTAAATCCATTAAAACAAAATTTAACCCTAAAATTATGCTTTAAATTATTAAGAAGCATTGATTTCGACAACAATAATACATCAAATTAAAATCATGCATATGAAACCGAATAACACATTAACACATTAAAATTTTTGAAATATTACAAACAAAGAAATAAGCTTCAAATATTTTTAGGTTAACTTAAAATATTTCTTGAAAATATTTTAAGTGAAACTTTAAGTTCATTTTATATATGTAAAATGACACAAAATATTTGCAGATATGTTTCAAGCGTTCAACAGAATCATAAGAGTTAAATATATTGAGTTTATGCCAGAAAGTGTTACGAGAAAGAGTAAGCTGAAGTGTTCACAGTATGGGTAACTTCATATTAAAATTCCAACAGAGAAATTTCTCTGTCTAAAAACTTACTCTCAAGGATTTCATCTTTACCTATGAACAAATCAAATTTAGTGTAGAATAAAGAGAACAAAAAAAAAAAATGGTATGCAAAATAGGTTCAGTTGGACAAAAAAAAAAAAAAAAAAAAAAAGCAACAACAATATAAAGAATATTTCCTGCTATACATATAAATTCTACGAAAATAATTTCTGGTATTTTAATAAACAAACTAAAATATGCGCATGGAAAATTGTAATAATATCTTTGAAACATTTTGCGGTATAGTATACGTATACGAGAAGTTTGAGCACCGTTCAGCAAACACAAATATTTTATACGAAAAATGAAAAGATATACATATGTATCTGCTATATTGAGTGAATATAGTAACAATGATTTAATATAGAAATATTTTTCTTAAAGTAAAGACAAAAAAAAAGAGAGCAATAAAATTTATACCAAGAAGGCTTTAAAAATTTTTTTATTGATGTCAAATATTGTAGTTATTTAATGTTCTTAGTATTCAGTTTAAAAAAAAAATAAATATAATTTTAAAAAATAAAAGCGAAGGCAACATTGCGTATACGTAATATGCATTTAATTTCATGATTTCCTTATTGCGTACATAAAAGCAATAATAAATCAGCATTCAGTATTAAAATTCATACACACCAATAACCTTCGCCCTTTTGTCTTTTTTATTTAAAAAAAAATTATATAATATAAAGTGAAAAATTTGTAGCGCCACACATTACGTATACGTAACATAATTCATAGCTTACTGCCATGTCTGTCGTTCTTTTATTCGTGCGTCATTTGTTCTTCTTGTGCGTTTCCATAAAAATATAGCAAATTAAAAAACAATAAACTGAATACTACGCATAATATATTATACAATGTAGTATACGTAGCCATTCTGACGCATTCGAAATACATACGAGTATAATATGCATTCACATACTCCGATAGTTAAGAATGTGTTATAAATTAAATTTTATAAAATGTAACTTTGTCTCACTCGAAGCCAGTCGAAGAAAAGACAATTGTAATAATTTATGTATATGCTACATAAATGTATAAATGCGCTTACCTCTGTCACAGTTATTCTTTTAAGGTGTTTTAAGATTGAGAATATATATATTTTTTTTTTTGTTGGAAGCTTCTGGCAAGTAAGTGGAAAACAAAACGCGTTATTTGTTGACAACAACTTACCCTACTCAATGTCACGTACAAAAGTTGCCTGCTTTATCCATTTCTCTGTTTAAATATGTACATGAGTACGAGTTGAGTTGGTCTCTTGGTACTTTATTGAATCTACTTTATGCAATTTTCTTATACGAGTAAATCATAAATTCAAGGTAATTTGAAGTAGAAAGCGCACAAATTAAGCTATTGAAAATGTTTTTTTCCCCTTTTTTTTAACTAAATGCTACGAGGGTTGTATAAAAAATATTGGGAACAAGAATTAATAATGACTGTTTCATAAAAGAGGTCACCACTAGAATATGAATCAAAATATTTTAGTTTACAACGTTTTGCCGCTAAAACTTATTGAGAATGAGTAACATTTGCACCCTGTGTCATTTTATTTAAATATAAACAATAATAACAACAACAAGTTAAACATGTCGAATTTCGAACCAAATAAATTGTTATTGTGTGGATTTCTTTTACATTACTTTATAATGAAGAAAAAAAAAAACCAGGGAAGAGGTTTTTTAGTATTTTTGGGGATTTTGGTTTAGAAAAGTGCGCCTTTTTTTGGGCGAAGATGGAGGCGGTTAATCAAATATTTAAAGACAAAGAATTGCAATCATTGTTCTCTGTGGACCAATACCAAACGCTTCAGAAGTTGTCAAAAGCATCGGAAGTCGATGAGTTAACAGCCATGAGATTGATTCAGAGAAAAGAAACGAGTTGAAACGTCGCAACGTCAAAATGCGATGTTTCGCTTTTGAACAGCTCCTTGAACGCCAAAAAATAATGGGTTTTTTGCATTCCATTGTGACCGGCGATGAAAAGTGGATCCATTGCAATTTTGTGCATCTACCCACCAAATTCAACGCCAAACCGAATATCCATGGAATGAATGTTATGCTTTATATTTGGTTGGACCAGCGCGGCGTGATCTATAACGAGTGTCTCAAACCGAAAGTATAAAAACCTGTATTTTCTGTTCGACCGTTACAACCCATTTTTAAATACAGAATAAATATAGCTGATGTAAATATTTTAAAGAACATCACAAACACTTCGGTCAGATTCTTGTCTTCCGAGTCCTGGTTTTCTTAATCTTGTATCTTAAGAAATATTTTGATATGGCATTCTATAAAATCTTTTTTTAATATTTCTGCTAATAAATTTCGAAATTTGAGTATTTTTCAGATCCCAAACTTTTTAAACTTCTTAGTTGCGCTATTCCGCATTACAAACAAAAAAAAATCCTATTCCATTATATAAGTAGGTACTTTGAAATAAAATAGTATTGAAAAAAGGAGTGACCTCAAAAACAAAGCAAATTATCGCACAACTTCAGTTGTGGCAAGCAATGAAAACATCGCAGCAATAATGTTTCCAGCAGCAATAGCCACATTGCAAATGCACTAAACGTGAAGTGCTAGCATGTAAATGCGTTTATGTACTTGCCTAGTATGTAGTAGCAGCATACGAGGGCAATTAAATCCCAGAAAGCAGTAAAAACTCTTACTCATCTCATATTTTCATATAAAGTATTACATACAAGCAGGCAGGCAGGCAGTCGGTGAAATTATGATGAGATAATGTTGCAAAATAATTGTAGGCTTCCACTTGAAACGAATGTCGAGTACAAAATATTGCAAAAAAAAAAAACTTGTCCTGTTAATAGTCAACAAACCAGTGTGGAAGGATAACAGCACACACACACACACACATATATGTAGCTACAAAGCTCATGGATACTACTGTGGTCGAATTCAGCCATGTTGAGTAGAGTGTCCAGTGGCAATTGTATTTTTGAAAAGCTCGTTTCATATGCAAAATTGCAGCTGCTCATTGCTGTTGATGTTGTTATTGTTGTTGTTTTTTTTTCTATTTTCATTTTCATTGTTTAGTCCTGACATTAGAGAGAGAGAAAGAGATTCGAAAAATTGCAGCCACTTTTACTCTTACGCAAAAATAGAGCCCAAGGCATTTCCATTTGTTGCTGCCATTCAAAAATACGATTACTACTATTCAAGCAAATTGCAGTATAACTTGACTCAACACTCGTAAAACATTTGTTAAGCTTTAACTGAGAAAAACATTTTGTCGTATTGTATACAATATTTGTTTGTATTTTGCTTGATTATTGTTCTGCTGCAAGGATTTGCATATGAAAAATATATATAAACATAAAATACATTTTACAAGATTAGAATTTAAATTTACAGCTTAAGGCACAGCAGCAGTAGCAAATCTATTTTCACTTTTCTTCATTTTATGTAAATGCAAATGTATCTATACATTTGTTTTTTTCTAAACTTTCTATTCACTTTGAGTAATGTTTTATATATTTCAAAGCCTAATGATGAAATATTTTTCAATAGAAGCTTAATTGTTTTGTAATTTTTTTGTGTGTCACTATTTAATACTGCCATCAATTGTCACACACTCACACTCATTTACTAGCAAATAAAGTAATTTATTGATTTATATATTTATCTATATATAGTATACATATAACGTTAACTATATGATATGTTATCCCCAATGTCAAAATAATAATGCTATGTTTGGGAATGGGCGTTCGACATGCATCAATAAAGTGTAAATTGTTACATTAAATAGTCATTTGTGTTTTTTTGCGCTTTTTAAACACTAATTAACCCAAAACCACCCACAAAACTTTTTATTTGACCAGTCAGCCAATCTTAAAACAACTACAACAACAACAACAAAACCAATACAACTACATACATACATATATAAATTTTAAGGTTTTAGATTAAACGGCAAGGGTTAAACACATATACATCTCTATACACACATGCATGTATATGTATGTATGCATGTATATAAATTTTACAATTTATCCTATAATTGTTATCTATGTATCTATCTGCATTTGTGTATCTCTAAACACGCGTCAAACACATGACGGAAATTGTTTATTATTGCTTCATTTAGAATGCGGAAAAGGATGTGTTGAACACAGATACACAAATTCAAACATATTCAAACATATATTGATACAATTATAAAATATAGATACATTTATATATAACCAAGTACATATATGAATATGTTAAATAGGATTAGATTGCGTGCAAATAAAACGTACTATGAATTTTTTTTTTGTACAAATGCGCATTGATCGAGTTTTGTAAAGGTTTATAATTTTTTTATTGGCATTATTTAATATTTTATTGTATGATTATTGATTGAATAGCGTTTAATAATTTAGTTTGGGTACTTTTTTATTAAAATATTAACTAAAATGAACGACATTGCTAGGGTCAGATAAAAATGTTTTAAATTTTAAATTAAAAAATAAGCTTTTAGTGGTGTTGGCTGCTTACAATCCTTAAGAAAATCCTTACAAAAAGATAGTGTTTTCTTTGAAGCTGACACCTTTCGAATATGTTTACATGTCGTAAAAAAGTGGTTGTTTTATAATCTGATACCTATATTTGTGTGTGTTTCTTTTTTATACAATGGAGCGGTTAACCCTAACCTTCCATAGCCGCCTAATAGGCCGTTGGAGGCCGGTTATAGCTTCGGCGAATTTTGATTGATGGCATCGATCAACACCTTTCCCGAAGAGGCAATTTAGTTTTGGGAACAGGAAAAGTACCAGGGAGCCAAATTACGGGTGGGGTGCTCGATGGTACTTATTGAGTTTTTTAATTTGTTCTACTGTAAATCACAGCTCAATGCAAAATCAACGAGTTGTCAACCTAAAATTCGCGTAGGCGGCTTAAAACGGATAAATAAATAATTCCTTAATAACCGTTTGACCAGCCGGAAGGAACTAAGAGTGAACCTCATCACGATAATCAAAAAAAACTGTTTCCGGGTACTTATTTTACAGAATATATGTCGGTCCGTCTGTCATGCTCTCTGCCGTATGAACCTGATAATATCGGATACTATAGTTGATAGAGGCACCTTTTGGATACTTAGACACTTCGAGCCTTTAAGTATTCACTAACAATTTGTTTTTCTCTAGCCCCATTTTAACGGGTGCTCCTCAAAGAAATCTTTTCAAAATTTTGCTTTGTTGTATTAAACATTCTTTCATTTTTTTTCAATTTTCGTTAAACTATGCCTATAAAATTTATATCATTTTCAAAATGTCCATAGTAATTCAACTAAAAATAAAAAAGTGCTAAAATTGTTTCTAATATTTTCATGCCAAGAGATTTTGGGACATGGGATATTTAAAGTCGTGGTATTTTTGAACTGGTACTATTTTATATATCTGGAATTTTTCTAGGAGATTTTTAGGGCGCAGAAGGTTTTCTTGAAATTTCTCAATTTTCTATGAATGAAATTGGTAAAGTCATTTTTAAGTTGTGGCAGACCATGCAAAGTTATATACTATATAGAGAGATTGATACAATATAGATGATAGATATGCATAGATGATAGTTATTATTTATTATTTTTTTTGTTTTTTTTTTTTGCAAATATTGCCAAATAATTATTCGAATTAATTTAAATATTATATAAAGTATTTACACATGTTTACATATGTTTAGTAGCAAATAACTTTTGATCACTGAACTACACTGGGCTACACTTTTTAATGAGTTTTTAAATTGACTTTAGTAATTGCTCTTAGACCTTTGAGTCATGCGACAGTTTCAACAGTTACAACAAAACTTGGCACACCTTTATTTAAAATGTCAAACAAAAAAACGAACAACAAATACAAAGACAATTCCATTTGCAAAGTCTGACCACAGCAAAATCGATTGATGCAAGCGAGTTTTGTGCACAATAGTGTTGTCTCTGAGAATTGTTGTTTGTGGTTCCCTTGAACTTCTTCTTCTTCTTTACAATATCTCAATATCTGGCAATGTCAGAATTTATTTGTTACAGGTAAACATAGACAACAACTGCAGCAGCAGCATCAAGAAATCACTTGTAGCTGTAAAGAAGAAATGCAAAGAAAATCATTTAAAAGCAATACAACTGCTCAATTAAATTGCCGGAATTTTGTCTGCAAAGATTCCGATTTTAATTAAAAATCTTTTTTTTTTACGAAACAAACTGAATGACAATGCGAAAACCTAAAGGGTGCTAAGAGATAAATATAAACTGTTTTTGTATCATGACTGAAGCTATACGCTATGTTGCTATATATTATTTTATTTAGTTATTTTACACTCTAAGAGAGCACATATTGGCAAATTTAATTTAATTTTTTGTTGTCATTTAATTGCTTAAATTATAAATCGCTTAATTATTATGTAATTATGAACATTTTTCAATTAGTGTACGCTGCGTTTTTTTTTTTTTTTTGGTTGAGCTTTGCGCTCATGGTAAGACTAACAAGCAAACTAATTGCAATCATTATATTACGTATACGAAGCGTAACACAACATTTTATAAAATTTTTCTCCATTTTTTTTTTTTTTTTGCGATTTTCACGCTGTCTAACAATAATATTTTGCGAAATTAAATTAGTGTCGCATTTCGCGTTATAACTCACACAATTACTGCTGCATTTAATTACAACAAATATTGTTTCGCTTGTTTCACAGAGTATCCATATCTGTTTGCGTGAGTTTCAATGATGATAGTTATTGTCGCAGTTAGCGTATTTCTGTTAATGATGTTGTCGCTGTACATCATCAGTCCGTCCGTTGCTGATATTTTGCAATCGATAATGATGCTGTTGATGTCAACATCATTGCTGCTGCTGCTCCTGTTTATAATGTGTACAAAACAATTTGCAACTAATTAATGTTAAGTACATTTCGAAGTTATGTAACAAATAATGACATGATATGATATCTGAAGTACGGTTTCATCATACATTAATGCTGTTAGTCATTAAGTGTTTATTTTTTGCTAATGTAAACATCTTTCAAATTCGTTGCTTAATACAAAACTTCAGTCATTCACACATGTAGCACATAGTACATTCATATATCACTTCACGCTACCAAAAATGCAAATTGACACTCGAAAGACTGTTTGCATTCATGCATTTTGGCATAGAGCCGCAGCAACATCAAACCCAAATCAAAATTACAGAAAAAAAAAAAAAAAAAAGAAAAAGAGAGCGTTGAACAAAAATCGAGATACACAAATGCAGATGAGTATGAATATAGACTGCCACTAGCAGCGTATTGCATCTTTCAATGTGCTCATTCAATCATAAATGCAGCTGTCATTCAACTATCGTATTCAGCCTTAGGTTGAATGCATTCATTCTTTCGTTCGTTCGTTGTATATTTTTCAGTATTTATGCAAGTAAAGTCATCAACCTAGAATGCGATTCAGTGAAAGGGAAACGTTGTGGGCATAAAACAGCTGTAATTTGAAAATTACACTGAAAAAACTGCAATAGAGCTTTTTTTTTTTTTTTTTTTTTTTTTTTTTCGATTTTATTTCAACTAGTTAGCTTTGAATATTGAAAGTTATTGAAGAATATAATTTATGCATTTTTCGAATGAATAATTTAAAATTATAAAATATTAAAATTGATGATTTAGTGATAAATAGTTTGGCACATTTTGCAATAATTTTGTTTCAAAATTATTGAATAACTTATTCTGCAAAGATTACTTTATTTAAATGGAATGCGAAGGGTATATTCCCTGAGTTAAAATTAAACTCCTAAACAGTGTTATCGTTTGAGTTAAATAAATTTCTTTTCATACTAATGGATACCCGGCGTGTGCTATTACGTTTTACGGGAGTTTCGACTGCTCTCTCGGCTCTTTTCCGTTTGCATCTGCTGTTTTAGTGCAAATGTAGTTCTGTTCGATGGCATTTTTGTACTTTTTTATCTTTCAATGCAGCGCAACTACAATATGATAGGATTAATATGAAAACACACAAAAAATACCAGTTTTTTTTTTATTGCAGCGATATTAGAATATGTTGCGAGCTAGTGTAATAAAGACATATAAATAAGAACAACATTTTTTTTTTATGGAAAAACTAGAAAATCGACTTTATAAATGAACCGTATGTGTCTAATCCATTGTTTTAGTGTTCTATAATTACACTTGCATTGTTGCCTTTCAAATAAAGTCGGGTTGGGACTCATCGGTTGAATGGTTTCAACTTCCACAGCGGACATAGAAACATTTTCACTTTTTTTTATTTATAGATAGATATATAGATCTACATTTCCTCTATAAATCTATTTGATTTCTTGGAGTGTATTTTTCCCATTAACTAACACAGCACAAATGTACTAGTAATGTTTTCAAAGAAATGTTTTCAGTTTGTAGTAGCTGCTTTTGAAATTTTATAGCATTATTTAAGCACATTTTGACTTATACGTTGGCATGGGTTTTAACGTTTGACCGAATGTGTGCGCAGCAGTTTAAACCTTATTGCCCACTGACTTTTAACCGCTTTATGTACCCATGTGCAACTGCAAGTCCGTTTGTTTACTTATGAGGTCATTAGGTCAATGATGTCAAGCTGCTTAAATGCAAACAAAGTGCAAGTTATATAAAACCAAAAGCTCAGCTCATTTATCCGAAAATCAACACATTCAATAATTTTAGCAGTTGTGCAAACTCGACTAATAACTTTGCCAGTTGAGTTGAGTGTGTGCGTTAAAAGTAGCAACTTTGTATTAAAAGCAAAAAATAATAATGTAAGTTTAATGCCAACTTTTTTTTTTTTTTTTTCAATTGTTTTTTAAAGCCACTTATGAAAGGATTTACATTATATATGTAAACGCAGTATATTTATCTTTGAGAGTTGTTCCAAAAAGAAGCTGCAAAGTCAAATACGCGCTTTCAACAAGAAAAACAAAGATTTCAAAGATATGAAAAAAAATAGTATAGCATACTTTTGCGCCGCAAAAGCTAAAATCTTCGTCTGTCAGCGCATGCTGTTTCTGTTGCTCCTACTTCCGCTGCGTTTTAATATTAACAAAAAAAAAAGAACAAAACAAAATCAAGAAACTGTTTTAAGCATTTTTTTTAACTCTCTCTGCTAAAGTAATCTTTTATGCATATAACACAGACATTGGCACCCTTGCGTGCCATATAAGTGCCCCACTTACCTACTGACAGTCAACAACTTGATGCTAAGCTAAACTTAGAGCATTTTGAGAACAAGAAACAAGAAGTCACCCTTTCACAATATTCACGACGACAAATGCCATTCAACGCAGCATTTCAAGTTGAAAATTTGGCGAACACCTGCTGCGCGCTTTTTCTACGTTTTTTTTTTACGATTTTTATATCGCTTAAGTCAGCGGAAATGAAAGACCGTCAAAAAAAAGAAAGTATATACATATATGTGTGTATGATAAGTAAATAAAGGGGTCGCTTAACAGAGCAACATATTTAAAGCGGTATGAGCTGAATTAAATGTAAATGTATGAAGAAAAAAATGGATAAATAAATAAACGATGAGTTTATTATTAATAATACGCTTCGGCTTACATGTGCGGAAAATTCGAAAAATATTATTGTTGCACTTGGAAATTAAAAAATATTTAAAACGATATGTTTTTAAAGAGGCAATGAATTTAACAATTCAAGATATCTAGAGAAAACGATCTAGCTAAGAAAGTTCCTGTCTATTCGATGCTTTTAACCAAATCAGTTCGACTTCGATTAGGTTTTAAATTGGACAAATTTGTATGCGACTTGGTTTATCTGTGCAAGGCTCTAACTTTATTTATATCAACACTGTTTAAATTTAATTGGAAAAGATTTTTTTTTTTTTTTTATACTCTGTACTAGTATTGGCAAAAAGAGTGATTTATAAGTCGCATTGCGATTTGCGATCGCAAACCGTGATTAAATGCGCAGTTCGCGAAAAATCAACGAAATTGTACGGGTTCGGTGTTCAAGCGAATATGATAAAAACATCACTGATAACTGAAAAGTTTCATTGTTTGCGAAGAACGATACACAAAATCGCCGAAAACTGAACATGTTCACTGTGGAACACGAAAATCACCGATCACTACTTTCAGTGTGACATTTCGATTTTCAAATCACTGTGAAAAAAAATCACTTAAAGTGATTTTTTGCCGATACACTCTGTAAACGAGGATAAAAGAGTATATTAGGTTTGTGCAAATGTATGTAAGAGGCAGAACGAAGCATGGAAGACCCTCTAAAGTTAATATACATTATTGACCAGCAATGATAAGATAGTCGATCTAGCAATGTCTGTCTGTCCGTCCGTTTTTCCACCCGTTCGTCCGTCTATCAAGTTGTCTGCCGTATGAAAACGATAATCTCGGATACTATAAGAAACTTAGACTCTCCTGAGTCATCAAAGTTTCAAATCTACCTATTAATTTCAAGTTTTTTGGTCACAAATCTTTAACCTTAAATTGATAGGATTCAAATTTAGTATAAATTATGAATATTTTAGTCACAATGAAGTATCATATATGGATAGGACAAAACTTTTAGGTATAGCCCCCAACACAAATTTTAAACCATTTTTTTCAGTTTTTCTAAGATCATCTAATACAATACAGTATGGTTCTAAAATAAGACTTTACTAAAGGTACATTCAGATTGGGTGCCCTGTACCCTTACTCGACTTCAGCGTTGTTTTTTGTATTTGTTATTATTTTTTCATATAATTATGTTTTCTATATGAACGCCAATGTTTTGATTTAAAACTGGCCATCCATCCTTCTTGCTAAAAGTTATCGACGTCACTGATGGGCATACATTTTTTTTTTATATTGCAAAACAAAATTTTTATCGATGTTTTAGTTTTTACTTGTACATAACTTAAATATTCAATACTATTTTATATCATTCCATATTAAATTTTCTTTCAAGTGTCTTATATAACAATAATAATATGAGAATAATAGTGAAATAAAAGAATGTACACCAAACTACAAGCACTCTCTTAAAAAACACGAATTATGTCCAACAATCTAATCTTCCAAACTATTTACGAACTTAAAGTAGGCCAAGCAACCAAAAAAAAAAAAAAAAAAGAAAAAAAGAAATAAAAAACCTAAGCACACTTATGCACAAAATTCTTGAAAAATACCAAAGGCAAAAAGTTAATTCGCAAATAACTCACTTGATGTCGACAAGAACGAAAAGAATGAGACACATACAAACATACACATTTGTATATTTGAAAGATAAAAGAAGAGTAAGTAAGCCACAAATACCACACACAAATTTTATTATTTTTATACCCCGTCACACACAGTGTGGAGGGTATTTTCATTTGTCAGAAAGTTTGTAACGCATTAAAGGAGACATCTTAGACCCTATAAAAGTATATATATTCTTGATCAGCACGACGAGACGAGTCGATCTTAGCTATGTCCGTCTGTCTGTCCGTCCGTCTGTCTGTCTGTCTGTCTGTATTTATGCGATTCATCCGCTCAATTTTAAAGATATTGAACTGCAACTCGGAACTTAAGCTTTTCTCAGTCCTAAGCAGTTCAAGTGTTAAAATCAAAGTGCCACGCCCATTTTAAGGTGTAGCTCCCATACAAATTTACCGTTTTTTCGGATTTTTTGTATGAAAATAGGAATTATTTATGAATGTACTCAATCGAAGTTAGATAAAAATACTTCTAATGTCATCCAGTATCAAATCCAAGCTGCCACGCCCATTTTTAGATACAGCCCCCATACAAACTTACCGCCCATTTTCGAATTTTATATGAAAATAGATATTATTTATGAATGTAGTCACACCAAGTTGGGTAAAAATACTTCTAATGTCATCCCATGTCAAATTCAAGCTGCCACGCCCATTTTTAACTATAGCCCCCATACAAATTTAACGACCGTTTTCGAATTTTTGTATAAAAATAGGTATTATTTATGAGACAATTCACTCAAATTTATGTAAAAACACTTCTAATGATATCCAATAACTAAAACCAAATCGCCACGCCTATTTTTAGCTATAGTCCCCACACAAACTTATCTATTATTTTCGAACAAATGTATGAAAAAGTAATAATTTTCGAATATATATTTATAAATGTATATAAGCCACTGATGATCACACTAAACTAATCAAAAATTCGTGTGACGGTATTTAAGCTTCGGTTCCACCGAAGTTAACGTTTTTACTTTTTTTTTTTTTTTAAGTAGTGCAAATAGCATAGCACATAGTGAGCTACTAAGCTAGTATAATCAGTTTATATTTAAATTCCTTAAAAGCACCTAAATCTGTAAAAGCGGTAAGAGAAAATAAAAATTACTAAACAATCAAAAAGGTAAAGTTTTCGTTATATGAAAAAAAGCAATCGTAAAGATTTGTTTAAAAATGAAATTTTTTAAAATGAATTTTAAATGGCAAAAAAAATGGAAAGCACACCAACCAAATTCTTGCTGTCGTATACGGTTACTATGCGCCAAAAAATGATATTTATGCAGCTTTTCTTTTTCGTCATGAAAATTTCATTGAAATCAAAATGCAGATTGAGGGGTAAATAGATATAAAGTTCGGCGCATGTGACGACAGCTGCTGATGCTGACTTCTGCTGCTGCAATTGACAATTATTATTATTGTCAGCAAGCAGCAACACGGTGCACAATGTGGTTGGTTGGTATACAGCCTCGCAGATATTTTTATTCATGATATGAAATTCGATTGCTCCCATGTTGTAGCATATTGATAGTATGTGCTCTGCAACACACACACACACAGACACACATTTCTACTTCGGCCTCACTGCTTTTGTAATGTTCTCATTCTCGCATGTCGTATCATAAAATTCAATGTGCGCATTAAAATCATTTAAATTCTATTGTTTTTCTTTTGGATTTACATTGCTACGCCTATATGTATGCTTCGTTTTCCATTTTTTTTCTTTTTCGTATTTGCCAACGTAAGCTGTTTTTACTTTGGCTTAAAAGACAATCGTACCGGCTTATGCTGCGTATGCATAATATTTAATAAATACTCGTACATATTTTCTATATTAGATACATTTCACTTATAGATAAGCAGCTTTGCAATCGATACAAATCTATTGACTGCAATAATATATTTAATTTCAGCAAAAATACAAAAAAGATACATTTCAATTTTTGTAACTAAAAAAAATATTGAATTAAAGTTATTCTTTTGCTGCTTAAAGATATTTTTGTCGCTTGTAATTTGCACTTCGGGTGTGATTATGATACAAAACCGGCATTTTTTATGACTCTTTGGTGTATCATAAAAGATATTTTCACCATGTTGAGTGATAATTTCGCGTTAAAGCAATAAAAAAGTACCAAAAAAAAATAAATTTAAGGCAAGCATAAAGTCGAAAAATTTTTGTAGGTTTTTGAAAAGATATAAAAATAAACATGCTGCATGAAATTAGATATATGTAAATGATTTATACCTTTTAAAGGCAGCGATATGGCAGCAAACCGGAAGAAATCATTAAATTGCGTTCGAGGAACACAAGAATAATGCAATGTTTTTTTTTTTTTCTTTCGGTTTTTAAATTCGCCCAACCAAAAAGTTTTTAATGTTTCAAGTAGGCTTTGAATATTATTGAAAATTATTTTATTCACTTGCACATTAAATTTGGATAAAATAAAATATTAAATTCTTGCATCATTTTCTTTTTTACATCAAATGTAGTACAGATCTAAAATTGCGCCTGGGTGCAGTACAGTTTACAAACGTGTTGGAAACATAAAAAAAAAATCAGCAAGCCGTACGAATTTTTTCGCTGACAGAACTTTCACATAAGCATACTTTACCCAGGCTTGAAGAAAAAAATGGCTCCGTGTTGTTACAACAAAACACTGAAAGGCGAGATGATGATTGGTTATATCCCTGGACGTCGCAATGGTTTAGGACCTTGTTGTTGTTTGCCATGCAACACAAATTGTGGACCATGTTATTGTCCCGAGGTTTATCAACCAGCATCGCCGCCATGCATACCATACTGCTACAGGTTTTGTTGAGCAGATATAATAGAGAAATTACTGCCATAAAATAGACTAAAAGTTGTAAAAGTTATCAATTTAACAATAAATTCAAAAATTTTGGTATTTTCTACTGGCAAATATTTCTTTTTTTAAATGCTGCACCAATCTGTTAATCGTTGTTAATTTTGGTACTAACAGACTATTTCGGAACAGAAATACACATTGTGATACCATAAAATCTACGCTTTGACTTCTGCATGATGAATCTATTATTCTTAGGAATGTTGTGAAAGACAAATCCTTGAGTTACAATAACAGACCCAGTGGCAATCCCAGCCATTATTTACTGCTGAAAACATGATAGGCTACTCCTGGACGAAAAGGAGACTTATGGACTTTAAGTTGTTTTAAAGGCCGGCCCCGAACCCGGGTCACCCAGGCCAGATAGGCCCACTGTAATACCATATGATCCCTCATTTATATCTCCCTACTCGAACCAGCTCGATTTCCTTATAAAGGCGGTTACTACACCAATCTTCCCTAATGCAATCTATCGAGAAACGGTCTACCAAGTACGGAAACCAAATTTTGGTAGTAGTAGGCTAAGAATTTTTCCAACTTTATTTTTTTACCGTAAAATTAGATTAGTTTTTGTTCGGCTGTGCAATGAAAAATAACAAATAAGTTTTAGTCTAGCTCTTGTTTTGTTTAATATGGTAAGTTTTTATAGATCATAATGAATGAAACCCATTTTGCAAGATTCAAGCCATTATTATAATAACTATTCACAATTAATATGAATTGCAGCAAAATCTCTTCCTTCTTCATTTTGCCTAATTGGAAAAGCTGAAAATTGTCAATATGGGAAAATTTAATCCTTTCTATTTGGGTCCACCCGAAGTCGGTTGTCGCCGCTGTATGTGTCCCTTTGATTTGGGTAAAAAAATAGAAAAAGGAATTGGTTATATGCCTGGCCACAATAATGGCTTAGGTCCCTGCATTAATAACTCGCGCGGTTGTGGTGGCTGTGACGGCCAAGCCAAGCTGACCAGGAAATTTGTCAGCTATGGCTGTTTTCATTGAAAGTGTGAAGATCAAATGTTTTACGAATTTGACGAAAATTAGCAAAAGAAGTCGTAGAGGAGTAACGAAATTTTTTTAAATTCAAAATTTAAAATTATTTTTCTGTTTTTTAATAAATTATGATAATTTAATAATTTATCTATTTTGTTATTATTTATATCATTATTTAATATTTCATCACTGATTAAATTTAAAAAACAACTCAGGTATAGCGTAATATTGGTATTATTTTGAACAAAATTCAGATATTTTGTTCCTTTTTTAGTGACTACTCTTTAAAGCGAGTTTTAGTTCAGTCATTTATTTTTCAAAACTTTGGTAATATCTTGAAAATCATCTGCTATTTTATGATATTACCAAAAATTGGCAGAATAAGTGATTTAACTTAATATACTATTTGTATAAATTTAGTGTTTAGTCTTTGTAAGAAAGGCAATGAAAACGAATATAGTGGCTCTACCATTTAAAGTTTCCAGTCGATGCTTATCAACAATATTATGGGATCTCCTATACCACTTCGCTTAGAGGCTATGAAAGCCTGTTTCATCTGTGATGTAAATTGCTTTAATGAAATACAATTTACAATATTTAACGCACAAAACTGTACGGTATTTGGTTGATGACTTTATAAAATATGAAACCAGATATAAAATTAATTTTCAAAAAGTTTTTTCTTAACTAAGTAGGCGGAAAAAAAGTCGATAACTAGAAGTAACATTAAATTGATTTCAGTTGAACTTCAACCATAGAATAAGCAATACTTTTGGAAGCAGCTAGTCCCTTCCTAAAAATAAATTTACATTTTGGGTAAGAAATTACATTTTCAAAAATAAAAAATATTGCCAAAAAATTTGTTTTTTTTTTTCATTTAGACTGACCGCTTTTTTCTCTAGGTATCAGAATCATAATGGCTGACGGCTATATACCTGGTAGACGCAATGGCTTAGGTCCCTGCGAGGAGCAGTTAGCTGAAATGGGCATATGTCCTCCATCAGGCGGGGCAGGTGCAGACGCTGGAGCTGCAGGCGGTGCAGCAAACGATGGAGGAGCAGCAGGAGGAGCTGCAGGAGGAGCTGCAGGAGGTGCTGTGGGAGGAGCAGCGAGTGGAGCAGCAGTTAATTGTGCTGGAGCTGGTGCCGGAGTCGGTGCTGCTGCAGCTGGCGGTGCTGCAGCTGGCGGCGGCGCAGCTGGTGGTGCTGCAGCTGGTGGCGGCGCAGCTGGTGGTGGAGCTGAGTGTCCACCAGCACCAACTGAAGGATGCATTGAAGTAGTTGCTGTCATTGCCGTTACCGGGGCGGAAGGTGCGCCAGGAGCTCCAGGTGCTCCAGGTGCTTCAGGTCCATGTAGTTGCTGCGGAAAATAAGTGTATTCCCCCAACACTATAAACAGTAGAAAATCAGTTGATACGCAGTAGTTTATTGCAACTAAATTAAATTTTCATATCATGGATTGGACTAGCTATCAAAATTTTGGTAATAAAAATTAAAAAAAAAAAAAAAACAATTTTTATTTTTTATCTTCAACGCGTTTTAAACATCGTTATCCATGCGTTGCATTGATACTTGGCCCAGAAGTTTTTTTGTTTATATTATAATCATTCGAAAAACTGGTAGCAATTAGGGCTAAGACAGTTCTTGAGATATGCATGTCAGCGACATATTTTAATAACGATTTCTGACAATTTTCGATACAACGCTGTAGTGCCCTTATTTTTTTGCATAAAATGAGGTCATATTGGTGGGACCGAGGACAAGATTTTAAAATAAGATCTATTTTTTGAAATATTGCATTATTATATGTGAACTTTTTTTTATTTTTAAAAGTGGTTGCCAAAAACAGTTGCAAACTTTGTTAAAATTTCAATTAAATTAAATTTGTAAGGACTTCTTTTTAAGTTTTTTGCTAATCGCTTGAAGGTTTGTCTCATTCATCACATCTGTTTCACGTCTTATAGCCTCAGCAGTTTTCGATGGGTCAAAGCATTGAACACCAATGACTCTTATGCGCGGATAGGGTTCATTGCAAGGACCTGTTGCGACACAACCTCTGCGACTTCGATTCTGCGAAGTAGAAGCAGGGTTTGGGTTAACTGCGGAGTGCCGGATCATTTTTGACAGCAGGTGCAGCCTTTTTTACCCTAGTTGGTTTTACTTCGCAGACCTTTTTGGTATTTGCATTTTGGCATTTGTTTTCCATGTTAGTTGAAGAAAAAAAGAAACTTTTTCAAAATTTTATTATAAATTTTAAATTTTGTTTGTAAATGTTTTTTTATTATCTAAGCTTAAAATTATTATACAATCTTTAAGAAAAGTTCATAGGCTACTGCGATAAAAAAAAAAATACTGGAAATGTCGAAGATAAGACTTGTGAAGAAGAAGAATTTAGTAAAAGTTTTAAAAAAATAGACTTAAAAAAAGATCAAATTTAAGAATTAATTAATTAAAGTAAGCCTTGAATTTAAGTCATGTAACATTTCATACAAGTCATGGTGTAATTGAATCACGATACAAGTCATTTCAAATTTTTCATTCAAGTCGGTTAGACTTCAGCAAAACAAGCCAGTGATTTTTTATAGCAAAATTAATGTAGGGCGCTAAATTATAAGATTACGCAACTTTGAGGCAAAAAAATTTCAGTTCTAAAATTTTTCGGTCAATAAAGCGTTTGAAATTAATTTTTAAAATGTGTGACAATAAACCACCAGCAGCACCAGCGAGGCCCTCCTGGCCTAACTGTATTCCACCACAGTGTGTCCAGGAAAAACCACCGCCGCAACGTGTCTATCATACCTGCTTGATTCCATCTATGACACCGGAAGAAGCCATTGCTAAAAAATCTCAAGCGATAGGAAATTGTCCTGTCGAAGTGGATATGAAGATTGAAAAGAAAATAGGTTATATACCAGGACGTCGTAATGGTTTGGGTCCATGTTGTGACGTATCATTTTGTCGTCCTCGTTGCGGAGGTAAAACAGAGGAAAATCCTGAATGTATGAAACCCTACCCAGGTTGGCAAGTAATAAATCAATTTTGTTTCGACCCCGATGAAACGGGAGAGGTTATCAGACGTGAACTTGAATGTGATATAAAACAGAAAGATTGTTGCTGAAGTTTAACTAATTGAATAAAAATTATGGCTGACAATAAAAAAGTATAAAATATAAAAATATTTTTTTTTTTATCAAATAGAAGTTGCTATGTTTTCTAGAAGAATATTCGATGTATTAAAATAATCAATATATTCCTAAGTCACCCGAAATCCTCTCGTACCATTGAATTGTAATTAAAGATACATTCTAATTTATGCTCAAAGAAGATTATTACTTTACGACTTCAACGCTAAGAAGTACTTCAACTTTTGTTACATATACATACGCTGCATTATGTACCTCTTAAAGAAATACTACATATATAGTATCTACATGCAACAAAGCACACACTTGCCGTTGCAGACAATTGCACAATGCTTCAGTTTTACACGTCTATATATGTATATTAAATTTGTCCTAATACAAAGGCGCATACATATATACACAATCTAAATAGAGACTAGGAACACTTGTATGCAATTACGAATTAATGTTGTTATCCTTTGCATGGAGCAGATTAAAGAGTGTAAGAGAAAGGGGCAGGTGCTATAGCTCAATTGTATGTACATTACATGTCATTAGCATTTGCATTAGTAATTTTGAAGTGCTTGTCTATCTTTTATCCTGTACCTAACCATATAAGTATCATTCAATCAGTTTGTCTGTCTGCCTACCACTGTCTCGTGTATTCACTTTGTCAGTTGCAATACGTACCGATTTCACTCAAAGTATAGAAAATGCACTTTGAGTCGATTAGATCTGGTATTAAGAGAACTTTAGTGATGTTCGTTTTGAAAAGAAGAGACTAAGACAAACTTAATCTCGTCGCAAGGCCTTTCATCTCTAATTAAAATTTTGAGTACATCATTAGTTATTACCTATCTGAAACATTTGATTGAATCTGAAGTTTTTTAAACAAATATAAAATCCGTTCAATCCATGTTTTTCTTAGTAAAAGTTTGAATATTCGAGCCAACTCTAGGTTAATTTAATGAAACATATTTTTGTTTTAGACATCAATAAAAACATTTCGAAAAATATTTCTGTTTTAAGAACTATCAAATCTAGGGACCAATACCGCCTACCTACACGAACTTAACTACTTGCGTTTATGCGGATCCAATCGGAATACATTTGTAAATTTTTAGTATGAATGGCATTGAATGAAAAGCGGTACCGAAAGTACATATCTTAACCGGAATAAATACTAAGACCTAATCTTTTGAATTAGAATTGAATTTAGATAGTATACTTCAAAGAAATAAAGAATAAAACAAGAAAACGTTAACTTCGGTAGAACCGAAGCTTAAATACCCAGTCACACGAATCTTTAAAGAGTTTATGTGTAATCATCTTTGGTCACCTAAGTTTACACACAATATTAATTTAAAATTTTGAGCTTAAAAATACAGATATGTATAACAACATATTTCTCGAATATATCTGGAAACGGGCGGAAAGGTTGTATGCAAGAAACACCTGAAAATGGGAGTGGCACCATGATATTGGAAGAGTTTTTACCCAATATGGAGTAAATACATGATATATAATAACCATTTTCACAAAAAATCGAAAATGGTCCGAAAGTTTGTAGTGGGGCTATACCAAAAAATGGGCGTGGCAACATCTGATTTGACATTGGATGACATTAGAATGTTTTTAGTCAAATTGGAGTGAATATATGCATAAATAATTAGTATTTTTAACAAAAAATCGGAAAAATCGGAATAAATGGAAAGTTTATATGGGGGCTATGCATAAAAGAGGGCGTGGCATTTTGGTTTTGACACTGGATGACAAAAGAAATGTTTTTACACAATTGGGAGCGAATACATTCATAAATAATTACAATTTTTATACAAAAAATCGGAAAAGAGTGTTGTATGGGGCTATACCTAAAAATGGGCGTGGCACTCTAACTTCGAACTCATAATAGTCGTTGCCGAGAAAAGCTTAAGTTCCAAATTTCGGCGTAATATCTAAATATCTTCATCAAAAAAATTGCGAAGAAATAAAACAGACAGACGGACAGACAGACGGACAGACAGACAGACAGACAGACGGACATGGCTAAATCGATTCGTCTCATCGAGCTGATCAATAATATATATACTTTATGGGGTCTACGACGTCTCCTTCAATGCGTTACAAACTTTCCGACAACTGAATATACCCTTCACACTATGTGTGGCGGGTATAAAAAAAATGGGTAAATATTACCTACTTACCAAAATAAAAAAAATAAAAAACGTATGAAATGGAAAAGTTTTCTTGTTGCTGCAATTTAAAATTTTATTAAAAATCGCGAACAATTGCATGAAATTCGGAACGCAATTATACGCAATATTACTATATAGGTCACTCACTTACTTAGTCACTCACTCATTCACTCACTCACTCATTCGGTCAACGTTCCAAGGTCCACTTGGGCACAACTCTGAGAGACTTTTCATGAGTATTGCATAAAGCTTGAAGTGCAACGTAATTGCACATAGTTGGGAGTCAAGTTAAATCGAAAAAAAAATTAAAAAGGAAATATATGCTACATACAAGTAGCAGCAGCAACAAACTAAAATATTTAATACATTTGGACGATTCGAAAATAGTCAACGTTGCAGAAAAAAAACTGTCAGAAAGATTGATGCGCACATTTAATAAGAATTTTTACATAGAGTTGTCGTAGTTTGTTAATTGAAAATGGATGAGTATAATTTAACCATTCAACGACTCCACATTAATATCTTTTCAATCAATATTATAGTGGACTAGCCCAAAAATTACGACATCAATTAATTTTTTAAAGAATGAGTAAAATAGATCATTCAAATGATAGAATACGTTCACATTTAGAGTTTCTTCTAGTGAAAAGAGACCAAAAATATGTCGTAGATTCAAGAAATCGATAGACTTAATTTTAAATGTTCACTGTTAAGTCTCAAGTTTAAAGATATTTATTCTCGTTCTGTTAAGATAGGGTTGAATAGGACTGAAAGCATGGTGTGAGGTAAGAATTGCCTCGGCCGAGCATAGCCCAGGGATGTTGTTCAGAAGTCAGTGTTGATCAAAAAGTGTTGAACAGTCAGTCTTGGTCAGTCAGTGTTGAACAGTGGCGAAAAAAGATGACAAGTAGAAAAATCACTTGCTTCTTCCGGTGATTGTCGAAGAAGGCAGACGTGCGAGCACTTCGCAACGAAAAGAAAACGGAACAAGATCCTCATCGGAACTTGCTGTGCTACCAGTGATTAACATTCTAGAAATAAAAATGAATCCATCTTATGAAGAAACGAATCGATCAAGCCATGTTCGACTGTCCGTCCGTTCAGTTTTTTGTCCGTCTTTCTGCTTTAATTGCTTCGGAGAGAATTGAAACTACTGAAATTTAAAACATAAGCTTTTCTCGGCAACGACTGAGTCAAGCTCGAAAATGAAAGACAGAGGCCTATTTAATGCCAACGATTTTCCTGTTTTAATTGTTTTTATATTACTTTTATACGTTATTTTGCCGTGAGACAGAAATGACTTTTTTTTTTTAAATTTTGTTTTTTTTTTGTTACAGATTTTTAAAAATGTTTCAACGTTCTTTCCTAAACCCTTTCTATTTACATGCCTTTAAAAATATCAATAAACTCCTGCTCAACACTTCTCCTTTAACATTCTACACTTATATTTTTCAAAATAGTAAACAATCTGGTGTTCCAACTCATAAAACTAACATGGCTAATATTATTTTAAGCCAAGTGTCAACGACAAAGTCAGACGGCGAACTAATACCAGCTTCGAACGCCAGCCATATGTGGCACCATAACAAAACATCTCCACTACCAAACTCCAATAGAACCTCCAACTTTACCACCTACTTAAGTTAAACCATCAACGACAAAGCCGGAAAACAGGGATATACATACAAACGTATACATTCCTCCCTTACATTTTCATTTTCACAGAGTGAAACAGTGATGACTGCATTTAATGCAAACAGACTACCCAACTTGGCTTCTGAGAATAACTTAATCCTTTTGTGGTATATGCTGCTGCTGCTTTTACTAACTAAGTATGTCTGTATACATGTATATGAGAATACATTTTTATATATATATACATACATATATGTATGTAGTATATATGTTTATATAATGTTAGTCATAGATGTGTAGATGTTTGTATTTGTGTTGTAACTTAAGAATTATGTATGGCGTTAATGCAGCAATGTGCTTATGAGAAACTTACATACACATACACACACACACACACATCTCTTACTTAATCTAAATGCATACATGTTATATACATATGTATGTGTGTGTACTCGTTATATGTGTATACACATTTAGTAAGTTGACTTTATGAATTGTAATGAGTGCTGAAATAAGCAAAAAAAAAAAAAAAAAAAAAATCTGTTTGACATTTGTAGTCGTTGTCATAAGTCGAAGAAATCTCCTTGTGGTGTTTTTATGTGGTTTCAGCTTTATTCTCTCTAATAAAATTATTTAAAAGAAAAAAATACTGTTTCTCTTTAAACTTACATTTCCATAATAAATGGAAAAAAAAAAAGAAAAACAGCAAACAATAATTACAGGAGTTCCTGATATGCAAAAAAAAAAAAAAATGAAAATAAAAAAATAATAATCAAAACCGCAAGCTTCAATGAAATTACAAGTATGAGTACAAGCGGATCTGCATAGCTAAGCGGAATGTACAAAATGTCACGTAGATCTAAAGTGCTCTTAAGATTCTACATATCCATTCGTACACTTAATTCTGAAGTATGTACATAGGTAGGTGTGCACATAAGTCTATTTACTCGGCTACATCTAGCGCATTTAGTATGAGAAGATACTTTTTATACACAGCAAATGAGTTGCAAATTAAAAAAATGCGCTCCACCTGTAACTAACTACAAAGTGCTTCCGTTCATTCGGTATAAATTCAGAAAAAGTGTTAAGAACGTAAAAAAAAAAAAGCGTTAAATAAAAATGTATACTAAACATGCGAAGGACGAAAAATGAATGCAGCTGCTATGTTCATAAATAGATACAAATACAAACATAAAAGTATATGTAAAAATGTTTGTATATTTGGGAGATATTTTATTTTGTACAGAAAAAGAAACTAAAGATGTAAAATGTAAGCTTTTAGACTAGAATTTTTAGACTTGTAATATGAAAAAAACAATATGTTGTCAAGTTACTTTTTAAATTTTCAAGTTACCTCTTTTGAGCATCTTTTAATACATTTTACACTTTAAATTTAAAACAAGAAAAACGCTAAAGTCGAGTATGTCCGATTCCAAGAAACCCTGTAACCGATTTTTATATACCTTGCCTTATTGTACTGAATTTTTATACCAAAAAAAAAAAAAAAGGTAAATTTGTATAGGGGCTAAACCCATGTTGCGATATTGGATTTGGAAAATTGAGAAAACTAAAATTTTTAAATAGGTAGGGTTGTATGAGGGGTACCGGTACTCTTAAAAACATGGCTAGAGAAAGTGATAATTGACATTTAGAAATATCATTCATTTACAAACAGACAAATCGACAGATATAGCTGAATCGTCTCTACCTTTCACTGCTGATCAAGAAAAAATTAAAAAATTTTTTAAAGTCCATAAGGAACCCGGCTAAAAAAATTTCCTAAAAAAAAAAAAAAATAAAGGTTAATTCATATATTGTCCGTCTGTCCGCAATGCAATGTTTCGAAGCATTGATTCTATATACCTATTATTCCAACTTTTGCAGAGTTTTAATAGTCGAGCTGCTTGACTGCAGCACTTATTTTCTTACTTTTTCTTCTTATTTGGCAACACATTTTCCTTTATGAATAATTAACAAAATGTCGTCTTGAGTCATTTTTTTTGTTTTTTTTTTTTTTATTTTTTTATTTTTGCTGTCATACCAAAAACATTTTGTCATTTTAGAAATATTTTATTTAAAACAAAAATCGAATATAACTGAATTTTGTCCTTGCATTTTATTAACTTTTTCAAGTTCGAGGCGCTCTATTCCATTCCATTTTTTAGCTCTATAACGAACAGCAGCAAGTAAACTTTTCAAATATATAATTCACGCCGGACACACATTTTAATAATAAACTTTGTGTGTGCATGCAGTAGCTGCATAACTTTCTGGGATAGCATACTTTTTTCTGCTCTCTACACGAATACAAAAACTAAACCTTTCCATATACCCATTTAATAAATAATACAGTAAAACCTCCAGTTTGTGAATATTATTGTAAATAGTTATATGTACATATTAACTTACCTTATCAGAAGTTGATATTTTATTTAAATTTCAATACGCTGGAAATTGACACTAGCTTCACTTTTAAAAAATAATTTGTACAAAAAAATCATAAAAAAAAAAAACAAAAAAAAAAAACAAAAAAAAAAAAAAAAAAAAAAAAAACAAACAAAAAAAAAAAAAAAAAAAAACAAAAAAAAACAAACAAAAAAAAACAAAAAGAAAAAAAAAAAAATAATAAAAAGAAAAAACACACTCAAAATCAAAACACAATTTTAATTGCTTTTGCTTTTTTTTGTTTACTTTTATGCCCGATCTTGTTTTTCATTTTTCGACTGCAATTTGATTTTAAATTAAGTAATTTTATTTGAATTATATTTTAAGAAATATCAATATTATTAAACTGATTCAAAAAAAAAAAAAAACAAAAAAAAAAAAAAAAAAAAAAAAAGGCAAAAAAAATTTAACTGTAAACATTGCTTTTGCATTACATTTTTTTATCACTGCTCAAATATATTTTTTATCACTGCATTATGATTTTCGTGAAAATTATTATGCCGCACTCGTGTATTACAAGATGGCATTCATTTTGATTAACATAAATACATATATTTATTTATTTATGCCAAGGAAAAAAAAAAAAAAAAAAAACAAACGAATGCTTAGATGCTTCCAGAACTAAAAAAAAAAAACACACGCACATAGAAACACATACATAATTTGCACATTTTTTTCACTGCACATTTTTTTTTCATTGCACATTTTTTTCACTGCACATTTACAAAACTTTTACCTACATATATCGCGCTTATATTTCAGTCTAATTTAGCTTATATTCATTATGATGAACATAAAATATATTTATTTATTTATTTGATATGCTAAAAAACAAAAAAAAAAAAAAGAAAGAAACGCTTAGATGCTTCCAGAACATTAAAACAAAAACACACACACACATAAAAAAAAGCATGACTTGCACATTTTTTTCACTGCATTTTTTTTCACTGCACATTAACAAAAGTTTTAACTTATATCGCGCTTTTATTTTGTTTCTATTTCACAACATATGAATACTATGCATAATGATTAATAAATTTCACTAATTATTTGGTTAAAAATGAATTTGCATTTATTAATTTTTTTATGAATCACAAATAAATACCGCAATTTTTCAATGCTAATCAGTCGAGTTAATGGTGGCAATGGTACTAAAAAGAATGATGCAATTAAATTTACCATAACCCAAAATTAATATGAGAGCGAGAGAATGTAACAGTCACACGCTTAACAGAGAGGTTAATGCAATCAATCATATTTTCTTTTATAATGTAAGGTTGAACATCTTCACGATCTGTTAGGTTAACAGAATATGAGAGATCGTGGTGAGCGCGAGAGTAGCAGCGGTGGTAATCTGAAATTAATGCAAAGAAAGCAATTTGAATGTATTATATTGTTTTTGTAATTAAAGTTACATACACAGTAATACACATACAAATAACAGCGCTATATTATTCTCTATCAACCATATGAACAATGTTTTTCTATCAGAATATTGTTTTAGGAACTGTTTATACCTTTATTAAGAACGATTTATCGAGTTTTGGCCAGCTTATACTGATAAATTTATTACACTAGACCATACATATATTAAGACATCTAATTAAGATGCGGTTCTATCAAAATGAAAGTTTTTCCCTGTTGTAGTATTTCAATATAATTTTAAAAATTCGTTCAATTTTATCGGATTTTACTGTAATGCATGCATATACCTTGCTCTCTACCTCTTAACTCACTCGCTCTATTTATGTGTCTCTCTTAAATCTCTTGGTCGTTCTCTCTACAAATAAAAAAGTTTATTTCGAAATTCGTACTTTAGCACTCCACGTCTCTGCACAAACTAGATTCTAATCTTTAGTTTGTTTAAAAACTTTGACATTTTGGCACTTTAAACTGGATTTACTTTTTCGCACTTCGATGATTTCAGACTCTCGCCCTGTGGCCACTTTTTCTTTTTTGTTGCATTTTTATTTTATTTTTGTATTCGATTCATTGCCAAGTCATGCTTTTTAATATAAACAAAATGACAGAAAAATTGCAAATATTTATAGCATGAATATTAATTTCAAATTACTGATTTGAAATAAAAGTTAAAAAACTGTACCAGCAAGCCATGAATTTTAGAAAAATAATAGATTAAAAAATAAATTATTTCGTATAAGTAAAAATTTTAAAAACGAAAAAAAAAAAAATCAATCGGTCTTCCTATTTTTTATATTTTACTCTTTAAGAAATTGCATAAAAAGTGTAAAAAAATGAATCCATCATCATTCAATCCTTATAGCTATAACCATGTGACGTCAGCTACAGACAACAAAGACAATAAAAACCAACAGACAAATGATCCAAGTGCTGCTTTCCGGAGTACAGGTGGCGCTGGCGGTGCTGGAACTGGTAATGCAGCTAACATGACTAACATGCCACAAATGATGCCTTATGGCACTGGTGCTTATGCCGGTGGAGCTGCTGCGTTGCCCTATGGTGGTTCAATAGGAATACCAAGCTATCCCATTATGTCGTATCCAACCATGATGTTTGATGGTGGCAACGTAGGTCAACCAATGGGATTTTCGGGACAAAACGCTAATCTACCGAATTATGGAACTGTAAACAATGCTGCCGCAACAACGATGCCAACAATGCCTGCGACGCAAGGTACTAGCCAAGGTACTAACCAAACTTTAAACTTTCCGACTGGTGCCAATGCGATGATGGGCTATTCCGAAACACCGTTAAGTTCGCTACCCGTTGCGGGCACTAATTATCCAGTTTTCTATGGTGCTGCACCAAGCACGCCAATGCCATTCGGTGGTGGTGCAGCTAGTCCAATGGGTTATGGCGCTGGTAGCTATGGCATGGGTGGCGGCTATCCAACGCCAAACTATAATAGTGGCGGTATGATTAATGCTGGTAATATGCAAGTAAGTCCGACTTCATTAATGCCAGGTGGCGGTATGGGCGCCGCTGCTGGAGCTGGAACAATAAATCCGGGGAAATTATGGTGCTGGTCGCAGAGAAAGAGGTGGTGATACGCAGAGTGATGGTGTTACACCAACAAATATATCACAAATGATGTATAATACCAACAAAGGCACTGGTCGTCGTAATGGTCTCTAAATTTGTGGATGATGATGATGCAAAAAATATGAAATAACTAAATACAATTTGAACAATCGGCGTGCACTATTTGTATGAATTTGTATACTCTACTCGTGGTCTACTGGCAGTGGCTGTCAAAATCTTTTGTGGCTAAATAACCGAAAAAATAAATTCTCTGTGCTCCATGGAACAAATCCATTAAATAAAAATTCGTATTTGGCTGATATTAGGCAATCATCAAAAATGTACCTTTTTTTGTTTATTTTTTTTTCTTTTTACTTCTGTAGTTTTGTGAATAAATCTGTTCAATTGCAACTACAAAAAGTAGGCCTTGAAAATTATTTTTGACATTCTACTTTAGCAAAATTGTTCACAATTTATTTTCATTCTATCTTCAACTCACAACCTAAAAGCATCTCTTAAAAAATTTTAAAAATCCAAAAAAAAAAGTTAAATTATCTTTGTCTAAATTTTTGGAAAAGTAAGTAATCTTAAGTCCTGGCTGCATTAAATTGGTTGCGGAATAGAAAAAAAAAGTTTTCTTTTTTTTTTTTTTAGAAAAAATGAATTCTCGCGGTCCTTTCAATCCTTTCTGGGTTGGTAATCCAACACCCAGCGCCTATGGACGTTCGTCGCGCATGCAGAGCGAAGAGAGTAACTCTGGCGGTGGTGCCTACGACTCCTATGGTATGGGCTACGCAGACGGTTCCACCTATGACATGAGCAGAAGTAGTAGTGGTTATGAGCAACAGTCACCCTATGGTGGCAGCTCTAGCTATGGACGTATGAGTGGTGGCGGACTAAGCAGTGGCGCTTCCAGAGCAAATGTATCGACTTATAATCCTTATGCTACGAGTGGTACTGGCGGTTATGCGGCCATGTCTCCCATGTCCAGTTCGGTATATGGTTATGCAGATGGTTCCGGCGTTCCTATGGGTAGCTTTGGTGGACATGTTTATGAGCAAACGTTTGGTGGTGGTATGCCGGGAGCAATGGATGGTGGTTTTATGCCTGGTGGTATGCAGGGAGGCAGTGTGCAGAGCCCAGGTGGCGCCGGTGGTGGTTATAGCTGCAATGGATTGCAATAGTGTCTAAAACCGTTGTTTAAGTGAGAAAAGAATTTAAATTTTTCGAAGTGTGCACAGCTTTTCTTTCATTATTTGAAAATGTTTTTTGTTTTTTTGACACGTCAAGTTGGCCTTGCGTAAATTTTCAGTTATAAATCTTTAGTCTTACAAAATGTTTCGAAAATAAAATCTAAATTAAATAAATTCAAAAATAATATAAAATTAACGAAAACTTATTGGAACAAAATAGGAACTTGTAGACAATATTTGCGATTTCGGTGCGGAATTGGAAAACTTTTCGAGTAAAAAAAAAAAAAAAGAAAATGTATCGCAAATCAAATGCAATCAGCACCATTGGTCCAAATGTGGCCCATGCGGATGATATGCGAAGCGGACAAGCTCCGGTTTATGGGAATGGCATACTTATTGCGAACAGAAATATGCCATTCGTTCCATGCTTGCCAGCAACACCAGCTCTTGGACCACAACCACAAGCTGCACTGTATAGAGGACGTCTGTGTGGCGGACAGCAGTTGCCTTCAAATGTACCAAAGGCGTTAGAACGAAAGATTCCTACCGGTGAAAAACGCATACCGACAAAGTTTGTGCTACGCAATGGTGTTCCCTTTGAGGAGATCACTGGCAACAAGCCAATGCGTCCAAGTTCCATTAACTACAACAACAACAATGTGTCACAACAGCAATGGCAACGGCCGATACCAATAAATCGAACACCACTTAATCGTCCATGCAATTGGCAACACATTCAAGCGTTGCCACATGAACAGAAGTTATATCGAATGATGCCAAGAAGAGTGTTACTACAACAACAACAGCTGCCGCATATGAGAGGCAATAATTGGGCACAGATTGCAGAAGTTTATGATAATAGCGAACTATTGATATGGCCATCAAATTCACAGGCATCCCAAAGAAGTAGGCCAAACTTTGCTGCTGCTGTGCCTCATACTTGGCAAGGTGCTTCGCAGCAACATACAAATAGCACCGCGAACGGCGGGTGTACTCTTTAATTCACGAGGTCCATATTTTTGGCTGGACTAAGGTTGGATTTGGAATTGGTAAAAGCATTTAAGTTTGAGAATTTTACTTTTCGTTACTTTTTTTTTTCTTATTTGACAATATTTTTAGGTGATTGTTTTTTTTGTACATTTTCAAAACATTTCTTTCATGTATAAAATTCGAAATTTAAATGCAAAAGCTACAATCTTTGGTAACTTTTTAACTGTGTAAATTATTCTTCTTCTTTGACAATAGTTGAAGGGAAACGTTAGACGAAATTCGAAAGGGAAAACTGTTTTGACTCATTAATCTGAGTTGTGTTTGGATCATTCACATTCACAGAACGTTGTCCTCAAATTATATATATAATATAATTACCACTTTTTTAGACCATCGATTATCGAAGGATCAATCTATTATCGAGTTTTTCTTCTGCAGAATATGAACTAGCGGACCTATATAACTGCTTAGCAGTCTCAGCTGTCTTTGATAAGTCCGTGACTTGTCATTTAACTGTCCAATACAAATTTATGTTTCATTGGTTGACAAACACAAACTTTTATCAGATAAAAGCATGATGCAATTATACCAAGTGAAGTATTGCGCCACTTTCTCTTTCTAATTTGCTAAAAAATTTTGTTGAATATGCATGTGGTGAAATTATATTTATTCAAAATCACCTATGCAACCGAAGCAAAAGTACTCTCTCAAAATTTCTCTTACTCTTCCTCCTGTCGTGGTGAAATTATAATATTACAATATAAAATTCACAACAATCTAAGTTGTCAAATTTAAGTAAGCAAACATTGCTCTTTACCAGGTTTACTTCACATGCATCGTGGATAGAAGTAGATCGTTGCAAATTCAAGAGGTCACTAACTTTTCAAATTGCTCTCATATTATTTCGAGATTAGAGAGTATTTAGGCCATAGATTTTTTTTTAATTTAAATACTCGTTTAGGTTCCAAAAAACTTAATCCCTCAATTGCGAAAAGAACATGCAAAATTTTTAATACTTTTAATACATTTTTAGTTTTAATATTTACTCCAAATTTAAGTATTGGCCATTTTCTGTTTGGAACCACAAAAAAGTAGTTAAATTTTTTTTTGTTCGGAACCCTTATTTATTTTTTAATGATGTTGTTTTGTCTTTGCACTTGCAACATTCACTTTTCTTACTCTCAGTTAACTTCTGAATTTCTTCCTCTTCAGAGCAGTCGGTTGCTTCTGTGCAATCTGGAGCTCTAATTGTACTATAAACAATTTTTTCCACTTTATCACACTCAGCGCCGCATTCATCCTTTTACATTTGGATTTGTATCCTTATTGTAACAATTTGAATCTTTTAACTGGCCTCTGTTAGGTCCGTTTGTGCCCTTATCGCTGCCACTATTATTTGAAGCAATTCCATCATTTCCGTTAATACCAACACTTCTGATATTGATGCTACAAGGGCAGCAGCCTTTCGGTCCACGCCTACCGCTTGGACATAAGGCCATCCATTGGGCGGCATTCATCTTTTCGATTGCCAAGTAAAACGGAATTAAGTCTTTGGTTCATCTAAATGTGGCATAAGAAAATCTAAACGAGGAAAATAAATTGGAAATCTTTGTTGACTTACGTGGTTCAGAAACAGAAAATGGCGCTTATATAATTTTTAAAAATATTTTTGTAATTGATTTCTTTTTTTTTTTTTTGGAATTGAATTTTGAGTTGCAGCTAACTTCGATCAAAAAGTAAAAAATGATTATTGGAGACATGACTCACTGATTTAGTAAAATTCGACAATAAAACTTTTGTCTTTGATAAAGGCAACATTTTTGGTTCATTGCAAACAAAAAGAAAAATATTTACTTAAAAAACATTTTATTTGATAAAGAACCGAAAATTTTGATTCAAATTTAACAGCCATTTCGTCGTCACAACATCTATTGCCAAACACAACTCATTCGATCCGCTACAAAGTATTTGATTTATTCCGATGCTCCATTTTATATGCAGCACATCAAACACATTTCTTCTTTCGTTGGTGGATCATTCTGAAAGAATTTAATGCATTTGTAGCAACGTTTTAGAGGTGGCGGAAAGTTGCGTTTTTGGCATAAATATGTCGTAGCACAACGTTCGCTATCCTTGCAACAGGTACAGGGGCAGCACGGTCCAAGACCATTACGATGTCCTGGGATATAACCAATTGTTTTGTGCTCATCAATGCTTAGCTCGTAGGAGACCATTTTCTCTTCGCTTATCTCACAAGGTGGAAAACTATTCTCGCACATGTTGATAGTGCAGGGCTGTAGTCCTGGCTTCTGAGGCGGCTTTGGTGGTTTATTATAATTGAATACTCGCTTCTTTGGTTCATCATCCTCTTCCTCTTCATCATCATCACCGAGGCCAGCCTCGACAAGCGCTGCAGCGCCAGGCATGCCCGCAGTTTGTCCTTTAGAGTTTTCCTGTGTAAAGTAGAGTGGACTTACATTGATACTTGGACCAGCATTAGAGGCAATAAGTTTTCTACTTGGAACGCTGTGTCCTTTCAGTTTTTGTTGTCCTGTTGTACTGTTTGTTGCGCGTTTTTTAACACCATCACGAGCTTCACGGGCATCTCTTGCTATGCCAGGGTGTGAGAAGAACAATGGGCTTACTTTAATTGTTGGAGCATTACCAACTGCTGTACCGGTTGCACCGGCACTCGTTCCTGGCGCGTTTGGATCGTCTGGATTTTCACTGCAGCAAGTGCAAGCGCGTGTTGGATCAGCAGGACATTTTGGTGAACATGCATTGAAATAAACGATTTCCGTTGCTTTGCCCTTCTTCTTCTTTTTACCTTTTCCCTTCTTACCCTTCTTCTTCTTCTTTTTCTCCTTAGGAGGGCAAGCACCGGTTATGAGTATCTCGGATGGTATCATCGGCGCACAGGTGCATTTAAACGGCTTAACTTCCTCGCCTTTTTTGGTGCAATGCATCGTGGTTTCTTTTTATCAGACTCCTTGATTTTTGGACATCCCTTCTTCTTGCCCTTCTTTTTCGCCATTTTTAAAAGTTGTTTATAGCTCAACTAGTGCCTACACCCCTCTAATGACCTGAAAATTGTCATAATTTGTGGAGTTCATTGTAGTTCAGTGAAACAGTCGCATTAGTATTTATAGAATAGTTTTACTTACCCAAATAAAAAATTCGCGAACATAAGTACTAAGTCTACGAAATGGCCTTTTTTTATTTTAGAATTTTTGGAACAATACAATATTTTAATTGTATCATTCTCTGCGGATTTTGTTCAACTGAATAAATAATTTTATTTTTATATTGAAATCGCCTTTTCAAAGCATACTTGGATTATTGAATATAATTCGATTTTTCGATTTCATGATAGCATTGTTCAATTATACAAGGTAATGTTAACTGGTTTTACTCTCTCAAAGTGCTACGTACCAACGTCAGTCGTATTTCTCGTTTATGAAAAGAAACACAAACAGAAAAAGAAAACACAAAACTTGTATCTCATTCACATTTGAGAAAACGAGTTATGCTGTAATTAATAATTGAATCATGAACCGGGCAAAAATCAAAAAGAAAGCTATCTCTTTCACACTCAGAGTAAAATTTGCAGTGGAATTTGCTGTTGGTTGTGCAGTATTTATTTTTTTGCAAGTACCTCAATTCTGTTAGAGTAATATGAGCGAAGAGAGTCGTAATAGTATTCCTTTTTATATTTGACTTGCCAAAGATTCCTGACGACAACACGGCCTTCTTAGCTAACAAACTGCCACTAATATCCTTCAGATACAGCTGGAAACTCTTAAATCCTGATTAAAAATATGGAATATAACGTTTAACCCGAATAAATCTACGCAAACAACTATTTCCCGATGAGGGAGGTTGCTCCCCGGTCTAACTGGACGGATCACCTTTCCCAACACGTGACACTGGGCCTGGAGCTCTATAAAAGGTTGACATGGAGATCTCACATAATAAATATGAAAAACAATTAAATGCTACGTTTAAAAGTACCTATGGCTTTTATTTATCTTTCATAAGGTCATTTGAAAATATGGGATTTCAATCTGTGACAATGCCAACCATAGTAACTGCCAATTGATCCAGAAATTCCAAAACAAAGTACTACGTACAATCTCCAATGCGTATCCGTTCGATACCAATTGGAATATACATAATGAGCTCGGAGTGCCTTGAGTCCATGAGGAGATCCCTAGCTTTGCCAAAGCCTACTTGGAGACCACTTGATAGGCACACCAGCATCCTTGCCATAAACCTGTTCAACAACAGCGCTGTCACCCGAAGCCTACGTAGAGACCAACCCGCTGGATCTGCCCTCACCGAATTAGTTAAACTCCCAACGCAACCAATTTAAATCATAGCAATCCAAAATAAAATATTCTATATCAAAATAAATAAATAAATTTCAGTGTTAAAATATTTCTTAGTGCGAGCGGACCTTTTCTTGTAATAATTTCTTTTTTTTGTAAACGATTTGTTTATAGCGATAAAAAAAATGGTTGGTGTAAAAGTTAAATCAAAATTAAACACCAAAACAAAATCAAATCTAAGTTCCGAAAAAAAATCAGGACTGCAAATTGAATGCGGTAAGTAAAGCTAACTTTGTCTATATAACTGTATGCCCTAATTCTCGAAAACTTGATTTTGACCGGAAAAAAACGATCTTAAATTTAAATATATAATTTTTTGGTGCTTGTACTATTTTTTGAAAGTGTGGCGGACCTTGAATTGTAAAACGGCTTTTTTATAGGGGGGTGTGGGTGATTTTAGGCATAGGTTGTGCTCCTTATTAGCTGCTTATATTTTGTGTAGTAAAAGTTCGTTTCCACTTCTGGGTTTGCATGTTATTTAATAGATATGCGTTTTAATAGACTATGCATGCTTAACTTCTACAGAACCAAATGAATCTGGAGACAACAGAAGTACATGATATATTATTGGAAGAGCAACTAAATGAAGATGATTTGTTGCAATTTACTTTTGACTCATCCGAACAGGTAAATTGTAACTTTCTTGTCGATTTTGTTAAAGCCGCAAATTAAAATACATTTTTATTTTTAAGGAAGAAACATGGACAGAAATATCTGTAAGCTCAATTTCTAATGAATATTATGATATTCCCATTGATGGTTTTGAATATTCGCAGTGTCTTCAACTGGGTATGACACAAAACAGAAAATCATTAAAATTTGTACTAATTCGTAAAAAAATAAAATTATTACAGGCGAACAGTTTATAGCCGAACTAAGCAGCGATGATTTGTTAGATGAAGCGCCAGAATTGAGTAGCGATTGGTATACGGAGTATTTGCTGGCTATTGAAAAAGTAACAATTGACACCTTTGATGATGCAGTGGAAAGTGAGGAACCATCAGTCAATCAACAATCATTACAATTTTCGAATTCCATTCAGACATTGCAAGAAGATGAACAAGTTTCGATGTTGCCAGAAGTTGAATACGAAAACATAAAATGCGATCAGGACCCAACTGAGAAAGTTTCATTTGATAATAATACTTCTTCGATGCATTCATTCACTGCTGAATCACAAAATTCCACAGATTATACATTTCAGATATTTGACAGCTCTTTTGTAGATATGAGCCAAGAATCATTGATAAGGTCACTTTTACATACGAGATAACAGAAGTAATGCTTTTAGAAACAGAGGACTCCGAGAGGCACAAGTATAAGAATAAAGAGAAACAAAAATATGACGATTGGTTAGCTTACTTCGAAGAATTTTTAGTAGTAAAGATTAAAAACGTAAAATTTTTTAAATCATGATTTAGACTGTAAATATTTAGGCGAAAGTGTATCAAAATTAAATAAATTGAATATAAATTAAATTTCTTTTGTAATCTATGCATGTCTATGTCCGCTATGAACTTTAAAACCATCCAACCGTTGAGTCTCAAACCAGTTTTATTAGCAAGGCAACAATTTCAAGTATAACTATAGATCACTAAACCAATCCATTAGGCACATATATAGTTCATTCATGAAGTTGATTTTCGCATACAAAAATACTCAGATTAAAAATTTAATATTTGATGTTTGCTTTTAGTATATTTTATGAAAATGTTACGGAAAATTTGTATTTTCACAGAATCTCAACTGCTTACAACTGCATTCAAATTGTATTGTATACCTTAAATTGACCTTATGAGCGCATCTAGATACATTTTTCAGTTCCCTCGACGTTCACTTTTCATTATACTATATTGCATACCGTTTCGTTTTTCACTGCTGTTCTCCCTTCCTCTTATGTGTTGATTTATGTGTTGATTTACTTTTGCTACTGGTAGTGGTTGAAGAATCCTTTGAAGAACGATGTCTCCTGCCAGTGCTGCTGCTACTGCTTGATGCTTTCTCGGATTGGGTATAGCTCGATTCGGCGGCACTGCCTCCTGCTTCTCTAAATGGATCATCAGCTTGGACTAGTAGCATGGCTTCTCTAAGTTGTGTCTCTGGCCCCAATCCATTTCGGTGGCCTGGCTTAAAGCCAATCAACTCTTCTCCGCGCATATCCATATTATATACGTTTGGATACATTTTAGCAGCAGAAACGATTTGGAATGTTCTTGTTCAGTGTTTGTTGCTTGGCCGAAGAAATTGGCGATGTGTCTTACGTAGGGATTATGCGACGGAATTTTGTATTTTACTTATTTTTGGCCGGAAAACTTTAAAACTTTTTTTTTTTTACTTTTATTTAATTTTACTATTTAAATTTTACTATTCATGCTAAAACCGTTCGTTAAAGATGTTCGAACTGAACTAATTTAACTTGAAAATTTCTATGTTCATTTAATTCGTTGCTTACTTAGATTCAGAAGAAATGTCTTATGTTTTTATTTTTAAATGCAAAAAAAAAAAAAAACAGATCTAACTATCTTCCATCTTCATTTCTTCCACTTGACCAGTTTGATAACTATTCTTTTAATATTATATAGTATAAAATATATATAGAAAAGGATAAAAATGTTTCTATGTCCGCTATGAAACTTGAAAAGCATCCAACCGATAAGTCTTAAACCGGTTTTATTTGAAAGGCAACAATGTAAATTTAATTAAAGATCATTAAAACAATGCATTAGTCACATTCATTTCGTTCATGAAGTCGATTTTTAACCTCTCTCATACACATACTTTGCTATTTTGTATGTATTCATACCAGCCCGATGCAATTGGGCGAAATATACCAATTCTTTCCAATTATTTAAGCAAATCAACCAACTCTCTTCGAGCTCAAAACATTCTTCTGGCTACACTTTTATATCGATCTATCAGCAACCTTATTCGTATCGGATTCCAGCTGTAAACGTTGTACCGAATCTCTTTTGCTACTTAATAGGTTCAGATACTGTTAAGGCGCTTCAAATAGTACATATGATTAAGTCTATTATTTACTCGTACCATAATAATCTATTTATTTACTTAATTTTTTTAGCCATTTGATAGATGAAAAAAAATCCAAAATAGCGTTGCCAAAAACTATTTTCATATACGTAGTTTCTGGCAACGCTGTTTTGAAATTTTTAGGCTTTCAAATCTTTAGCAATTTAGCAAAAACATGGAAACTGATTGTCACCACATGGATATGATATATTCCAGCACGATGGTATACCCAGCCAAGAAAAGTTAAATGGTACGCAACATGGTCCCAGTCCATTGCGTCTGCCAGGAATGTATCCAGTCATGCGTTCAGCACGTATCGCTGTTATAAATGGATGTTCCATATTTTCAATTTATTTGCTTATCTTGCTTTTGATCTATAAAAGATAAAAGTAAAAGATACCTTTTTTCACTATTAAACGATAAAACCTTTTACCTGGAATGCTTTTTAAACCAAATGGCTCAGGACCAATTAAAAATTTTGTAGATTTACCGAAAACTAAAATGTTTTAATTTTGAATGTGTTCAAAGTCTACTAAATCGAAAAAATAAAATTATTTATCTAGTAAATTATTAAAAAATAAAATGTAGCTTTTTAGCAAGCTTTTCAGAAAAAACACACCTAGACGCACAACTTATGATTGAGTACCACTCAAGTATGTATCTGACTTATCGCTGTGTGCATTTTGTCATGTTTCTAAGATAAACATTGCAACACTTGACGATGCAGCTAATTAATTAAAATATGTACACAATCTGCAGAATATCAAGTGCAATTGAGTTGTGTAACTCGTTTTTATTTTAATTTCGATACAAATTTTGTAGACAAAGCAATTTTGACGGGCTTTGTGTGGTTTCTTTGGTTTCTATTTTTACTGTCATTTGCAAAAAGGCTCTGATTGCATTTTCCAGTATGAAAAATATTTTTATGCTGTATTGTCCTTTGGTAGGCCTATTCAGTTTGATAGAAAAAGCTTTGTGTTTTCTAGGTAAATTTTGTATTGTTTTTGTTGCATTTCAATTTTTGTCGCATCTTGACTGGAAGCATGTTTAAAATTTTATTTACTTGATTTTTGCTTAGTGTGTTGTATATACTCTACAAATGTGTATTATCAGTTTTGACGGAAAGTTTGTAACGCATTAAAGGAAACATTGAATACCCTATTAAACTTATTTATTATTGATTAGCTCGACATATCGAGACGTTCTAGCTATGTAAATCTATACATCAGCAAATAAGAGTTTTAAAGATATTGACCTGAAATATCAAAATTAGACCCTTCTGAGTCCTAGGTACTTTGCATGTCAAAACCACACCCACCCACTGTATTCACGTTTGGAATGCATAAAAACATTTATAATGTCATCCCATCTTTACAATAAATCTTTGATAAGAAATGGGCCTCCCAATCAAGTTCACCTCCTATCTGCTATCTTTTTCAACAAAATTATTGCAATTTCCCAATTTATATGCCTTTTATATGAGCCCCAACTATATGTAAAAACTTGTAATGTATCTCGTCCATTTATGATAATATTTTTTTTTTTTTTTCTTTAGTTTGTTGCGACGCGTATGAAAATTTCGGCACTATTGAAGTAAATGTTTTCCTGGTTTTCAGATTTTCAAATTTAACTTCATAAAGAAGAGAAATATTGCAACACAAAATTACTAATACCAAAAACGTTTTTTTTTTTTTTTTTTTTTTTTGTCAAAGGATATTCAAAACAAGGATATAACTTAATATTCGGTTAAAATTTTGTATCGAAAATTAAATTTTTGTAGCTTTGTCAACATAGAAATTCGTTTTGTGCAATAATTTTTGTGCGCTTGAAGACAAATTAAGAATTTTCTGAATTTAAAAACAAGAAAAAATCGTTAACTTCGGTTGAACCGAAGCTTATATACCTGTTACACATCATTTGACGTGGATAGATCTTCGTGTGCAGCATTTGTATTAAATTTAATCTTAAAATAGTAAACGAATTAAAAAAGTTATTAAAAATTTAGAAATTCGCAGTCCGAGCTCAACCAATTTTGGTCTGAAGAATTTGCTTGATATAAGAAGCATTTGTACCTTTTTAAAGCAGTTAGCCCTATACGAACTTTTTACTATTAAATAAAACATACGAACTTTTCTACTATTTTCATGTATTCTTCCAAATTTAATTCCTCGCCTTCAAAGTAATCCCCCCGGATACAATACACTTATGCCAACGTTTTTTTTAGTCCTCAAAACAGTTGTTAAAATCGATTTCCGGAATCGCCTACAGGGCCTTCTTCGATGCGTTTTAAATCTGCTCAATCGAGTCGAAACTATGCCCAAACATTGGCAATTTCAGTTTGGGGAATAGCCAGAAGTCCGACGGAACCAGATCAGGTGAATAGGGCAGCTGCGATACGATATACGTTGAATTTTTGATGAAAAAGGCACGGAGAACCAAAGCCGTATGCGAAGGTGTATTTTCGTGGTAAAGAAACCAAGAGTTTTCAGCTCATAATTCCGGCCCTTTTGACGAATTGCCTAACTCAAACGACGCATAATGTCCAAATTATACTTTTTATAAACAGTTTGGTGTGATTTTTTCGATCTCGGATCCTCTTTGGCACGGTATTCTCTTGAATAATTCTCAGTTTTAGGGTCGTATGCATAAACAAATGGTCTTTAAAGATCGATTAAATTGAACCAAATGATACGTTGGTGAAGTCAACAAGGTCTCTAATTATCTATCGACGATTTTTGAGCACTTAAACTCTGATCTGGTTGACATGGTTCTCATTGGTAGACATGGATGGACGACCAGAACGCTCATCGTCTGCAACGTGTTCTCTGTCTTCTTTGAATAATTTGAATCAATCAAATACACTGGCTCTGGACAAAACATTATCACTAAATGCTCTTTTTAAACTTTTCAATATTTGGGTAACCGAAAAACCTTATTAAGTTCCTACCAATTTAAGGGAAAAAAATTCCCCAATTTATAATGCTCGGGAAATTTAAAACTTTTGTCTTACTACTTTTTGATCACAGACAAACATTTCGACAAAATAAATATTCAGTATTAAAAGTATTAAAAGAAAGAACGCTGAAGTCGAGTATGCTCGAGTGCAAGATGCCCTGCACTCATTCCTTACGTACCTTAAGTTACGTTTTTAGAATGTGCTTTCCATTTTCTTTTTATTTTTTATTGTTTCATTGCTCAATTACTCTTTTATTGCGCTAACTTTGCATGTCAGATTTGTATCTTAAAACGAAGCTCATAAATCTTAAATGCAAATCGCGATTTTCATGAAATGTTGCTGCGCGCATGTCAAGGAAACGGAAATGAGAAAATTTTAAGCAATACAAAAAAAAAAAAAAAAAAAAAAAATATTTTATGTAACAGCACAATTGAAACCATTCATTTTAAGGTATGTAAAATTTAAATAAAATATTAAAATAATGGAAAACGGAAACTTCAAAGGCGTTACAATTCATTGTTTTGCTTTCTACCATTTTCAGAGAAGAAGAACAAAATAACGCATTAAAAAAATGTTTTTTTTTTTTGCAATTATTTTCACCTTTTTTTGAATTTTCTATATTAAAAAAAAAAAAACTATAATAAAATGTTCCATGCGCTACTTAAAAACTCTAAACAAAAAATAAAGAAATTGTTATTTCTCACTTGGATTCGCGTTGCTTTTTACTTTGTAAAATTATTCTCTGACAGGATATTGTTCCAGTTATTGTGAGTGTTGGTGTTGTAGTTTTGCTATTGTTTTTAAGCTGTTGTTGTTTTTCGAGTTTGTGTCCTGTTTTGGTATCCTGGCGTGCATAAAATGTTTATTTGTTGTTGCTGTTGTTGTTGCTGTTTTTACATAGGCAGTATTTGTTCGTTCATTCATTCACTTGTTCTGTTCGGCTCACATTTATGACTATTGGCGCGCGTCCATTTCCTTTCATTTCCGTTATTGCAAAACTTTTCGTATTAAATATATAAATATTTTCTATTTATTTTATTTTTATATTTTCTGTTTTTATTTTGGTGCTTGTATTCTTGTTGGTGTTTTTAGCTTCTGTTCGGTATTTTATTGTCGAGCTCTATTATTGCAGTTGTTTCCGTTATTACGAAAGCGAACAGCCTGCCAAAAAATACACAAACACAAAAAAACTATATATAACAACAATTTATCCTTTATATGTAACCAAAAAAAAATATATAATATATATATTTTTTTAGTTGGTATAATAACGATATAGTAAGCATACACATAAAAGAGGAAAGTATTTACTGCAAATGGGTGCAAAAAAAAAAAAATGAAGAAAAGTGCATAAAGAATTATTAAATATTTTTGCTTTTAGTTATATTTCTGAAGTTATTTGAGGCAATAATATTTTTCTTATTTACCGTATAGTATTTGCACAGAAATTGATTTTATTGGAGCACTAAATATGAATTTGATTATAACGAAAAAAAGTGACTATTATGAAATGATAATCCAATCGATATTCGGAGCGAAATAATGGGTAATTCGTTTATTAAATCGATAACTAAAAAATTTAGGCATTCATTGAGAATAAAATTAAAAAAAAAAACACAAAAAAGAACGCTAAAACCGAGTATGCTTGATTACAAGATACCCTGTACCCAATCTTTATATACCTTAACTTAAGTCCTAAGTATGTAATATACCTCATTGTATTGGATTTTTAAAACAAAAACTTGAAAAATGGGGTACATTTGAATGGGGGTTATACCTAAAATTTTTTGGCCTAACCCATATTGGAATATTTCACTGGGACTTTCAATGGGATTAGAGAAAAACCGTCCAAGCACACTTAATGTTTGGAAGAGTCTAAGAAATATGGAAGCTCTATCTCCGAGATGATCGTTTTCATACGGCAGACAGCATGGCAGACGGAAATAGATAGTTCGACTCCTCTTCCAATGCTGATCAAGAATATATATTCTTTATAGGGTTTATCTAGTCTCCTCTGTATGTTACATACATTCGCACATACTTAAAATACCCTTTAATCCTTTTGGTACACGGTAAAACAAGACAGAACTCTGAGGTCGAGTATGCTCGATTTTTGAATAAAACTTGGGTAAATATATCTTTTCATTTTTTAAAATGTGGTAAAACACTGTTTGTAAGTGATTACTTGACTGCTTAGTAGAGTCACAGTTTCAAATATGGAAGCTCTAACTCTTTTAGTTCCCGAGATAATCGTTTTTTATAAGGTAGATGTCAGGATGGACAGACACACAGACATATACTTCCATTTTTAGGCAAAGTCCCACTACAAAGCAACCGACCATTTTCGAGTTTTTATATAATCACTTCAGAATGAGTTAAAGAACCTTCTTTATGTTAGCTTATTTGTATATACCGATTTGATATGGTTTGGGCATATAGCTCCATACAAATTCACCCCCCTCATTTTCTAATTTTATCACAAAAACTATTTTTTCAGGGGTTACACCTCTGAACCGGTTGTTAGGGTTAACGAACCAGTTTTTAGGGTTCTTTAACCGGCTTTTGTGTTCATGAACCGATTTTTAGTGTTCATGAACCGGTTTTTAGTGTTCAGCAACCGGTTTTGGGGTTCATGAACCAGTTTAGGGTTCATGAACCGGGTTTAGTGTTCATGAACCTTTTTAGTGTTAATGAACCAATTTTAATGTTCATAAACCGGTTTTAGTGTTCATTAACCGGGTTTTAGTGTCCAGGATCCGATTTTTACTGTTCAGGAACCGGTTTTTAGTGTTCACAAACCGGTTTTTAGGGTTCATAAACCGGTTTTTAGGGTTCATGAACCAATTGTTAAAACTACATTTAGTAACGGGGATGTGACTCAGATTACATGGCACCTTTTTGAGAGCAAAATGGTTCAGGCTCATTATTAATTATTCAATCATGAAATTTCGAAACGGTTCGGTTCAAACTTGTTTCCAGCTCACAGTTTTTCATATTTAAAAGTTATTTAGCAAACAATTACTCAAAAAAACATAAATAAGTACTTGATTCAAATTTAAATTCTATAAATACTGATAAGCATTGCATCAGCTTTGCATAGTCTTTAATCCATAAGATACAATCTATACTCGCTTAACATATTTCACAATATAAAAATCTTGTGCATGGTATTTGCCTTAAAAGTCTATAAAATAGTTAAGTAACTCAATGTATAAATTTAATATGACGATATGCATAATTAAGTTGTTGCTACTCAATGCAACACGTAATAATTTCAAAATTATTTATCTGCCTGCCTTGCCTTGAGTTGTGCATGCAACACGTTGCGTATGAGTAATATTTAAACAAATTTCTGCCAGTAGCACACACATTACTCTATAAAATACAAAATATGCATAAATTACATACAAATACGTACTCTAATACGCCCATCAGCAATATTTAGTTATTCAAATTATTTCAGAATATAATATGCTCTGAAATAAACCATAATAATTATACAAGAATAGTATTGAATATGCAATTTATGTGCATTTAATATTTTTGTGAAATGCCATAGTCTGAGAAGAAAGTTATTGATTCGTATTAATTTGATTTGTTACTCAAGCATAAAATGCACACAAAATTTTTGCCTAACATATTCGTGTAATTGAAGAGAGCTCTTGGCATTCTGTGCTTGATTTACATAATTATTGTGCGTACTATAGATACACTTTTTGATCTAAACAATAAATTTAATAATACGCTTTACGTGTAGACGTATAATTTTTCATTAAATTGATAGCCTAAGAATTTATATTGTAAATATTTTAGATTTTTTTTTATGACAAAACAACAACAAATACCAGAAGCAGTTTGTTGAAGGTAAACAGTATCAATAAAAATAAAATTAAGCATATAAATTTAGCAACATCGAAACGACAGAAATTAGACAGCAAGCTGAGTGTTAACATTTGCTTTTTATACGCTACCCAATCAATTTTATGGTCTAAAGTATTAGTTTAAAATTTTGTAATGCACTAAAGCAGAAGTATATAAGAGCTTCGGTTCTATCTATTGAAAATTTACATTTCCTTTGTTTTTTTTTATTGCTTTATACAATAAAACATAAAACACATTCGCACATAATGCTCGTAAAAGTATCTTTTACAATTGAATTTCGTCTACAGCAGTCGATACAAATGCGGCTGTAAATTGTCCTTTGACATTTTTATTACTTAAAAGTATGCTGCATGAAAAAAAGTTTATTTAAACAACATTTGCATACTAGTATCCTGCTTTTTAAAGATTTTACAATAAAAATAAAAAAGCAAAAACTTTTCCTTTAACGCAATTTAAAAGTAGAATTTATCTGTAAACAAAAATTAATTGCATACCTTTAGGCACACTTGTCGCCTACTTAATGCTCATTATGCATTACGTATACGACGTGTTAATTTTGATTTCCATAACATATAAAAAAAAAATCAACTTCAGCGTATTTTTTGCGGTCGCCTTTGACATCGCTCTTGGTTTCTCACTTGAACTGTGCTGCTGCATTCAAGCTCGTTCATACATTTTGTGGCTGCACGCATTTCATTGAGGCTGAGTACTGTTAATGGTGAAATTTGCTAGACGTAATATGGCTGGGCAAGCATGTCAATGTCCACGACATTATGTCACTTGTTGCAGTACAAGGAGTTGGCGGTACCGCAAATGTATTGTAAGTGGCCACAAGTAACGCGCGAATTTCAGTGGTCAAACGTTAAGTCAATGTGTCTGGGTGAAGTGTGTACACAAATATCGAAAGCAAATCAAATCATAACTTCAGTTGATTTTTGCTTGTGGCAATGTGACAAGTGTACGTACTCTTAGATACATAAAGACTATTTCAGAGAAGTTATGGCAATAGATACGTTTTTAAAGAAATATTTTTAAAGCCTTTAAGAATTTTCTGGAATATAATGTTGTATGTTGTTCTAATAATCCCAAGTATAAGTAAGAAGACTCTTAAAGCCATTGACCTAAATATCTCGGCCTATCAGCACTTGGAACGAATACACTTTCATAATAGTAATCCGTAAAACAATCGGATTATCGGAAGGAATCGATTTGTAAAAAAAAATTGAATTAATTAAAAAAAAATAATCGATTCATTTAGTCGTTGAATGCTGTACCCGAAGGGCAAAAAGAATATATTAAGTCTGTGAAAATGCATGTAACAGGTAGAAGGATATACCCTATTGAAGGGAGAAGCAATCTTGTTTTGTCTGTCTGTCCGCCGTCCGTCCGTCCGTCTGACTGACGCATCAAAACGAATATCTCGGAGACTATTAAAAAAACTGAGACCATATTTGAAACTGAGATTCTCCTAAGCTAAGTGTTAACTTACAAACGGTTTTTTTTAACCCCATTTTGTGGGGTGCCCCCATACGAGCTTTTTTTGCGTTACCCAAATTGGAATATTTTGCTTAGGCCTCAACAAAATGTTTCGATTTAGACAAGACAAAAAAAAAAATTTGATATATTGAATGGGAGACCCCATAAAGTACATCTCTTTGTTTCTGTCTTGTCTGTTTAGCACTTAGGTTTGTAAATTCAAATAACTCGAAATTGACATACTTGTATGTCAAAATCAAAGTGGCACGCTCATTTTTAGAGCCATCAAGTTTTTAATTTTTTTTTAAGAAACTTATTTTTATATCTTGCCTTGGCTTAAAATAATTTTGCTCAAATAAATATTTCAAATTATAAAAAAAAAAAAAAAAAGAAAAGTAGACGTTGCGATTTAAAATGTCAAAATATTTTTATATTTATTCATAATAATCACAAGCAGCTTCGAATTTTGATTAAAAAAAAATGTGTATCTTGTCAGGCGAAAAAGTTAAACTATTTATTAAGACGCTGTGGACTACCTACAAATGGCTCGCTTTATACATAAATATCGCCCTCACGATTAATCTTCTTTTTGATAATTTTGGCGCATTTCAACTTGCATTTGTTGGGACTTCCGTGGAATGTCCACTGCTGCATTTATTTATTTATATTTCTCGCATCGGTTTGCCTGGCTACAATGGGGGTCTGCGCATTCCAGGAATACAAAACAATGAAAAATAGAAACACAGCACAAGGACGAAGATGAGATGAGATTGCTAAGGAAAAGAATCGTTTCCATTCTTTTATTGTATTTTGTATTTGAACATCGAATTAAAATTGTTGATTATATAAGGTGATTATATAAGGTTGTCAAATTTCTCCCTTCCGTATTTTTGTCTTTTGAATTTCGCGGCTATGTACAAAGCGCTACAGAGCTCGTATCGGGCCATACTATAACATACATCATTTGAAAGGTCTTGACATAACTTACAAAACGACGCTATGCATGATTAGTTTGGATACTGCGTTATAGACGTGTAAACATGGAGTATCACCAAAACTCGCGCTATTTTGAAGTTTTCCTTCGGTAAAGGAAAATCCGCTAGAAACGTTGTCGTGAATTAATGGTGTTTTGGGGATGATATTCTACCACTTCAACAAGGGGGTATTATGAAGTTGCCTGGTATAGATGAAAACAGATTATCGAACACTATAAAACACTGACCAAACGCATTAAGGAAACAAAGATCCGACCTGAAATGGAAATCAGTTGTTAAAAAAGATTGGATAGCTTTGTTGAAAGATGTTTCAACTTTCAATTTGGGTGCTGAACTCTGATGGACTACCTGATAGATGTATACAACTAACAATTCTACATAAGTACCTAGTATCAACAACGAAGCAGTAAAATATATATTTTTTTTTTTTTTTTTGTTATTTTATTCAAATTCAATGGCTAAACATAAATATTACAACGAAGTCCATGGATTTCTCCGTTAGGGAAAACAAGCGGCGTGCAATATGTATCAATCTTAACTGAATCATAGCGAGTAGGATCTACAAATTGAAGAACAAGTTTATTAAAAAGATTTATTAAATAAAAACCAAATATTTTGACTTACTTCGTATAATATATGAAAACATATCCAAAGAAATAAAACCATCATTTCTAATAATATTATCATTTTATTTTGAATATTATGCTTAGATGTTGATTTTTTCAATATTGACTACCCAATCGGCGTTTGCCTTGTTTCGATTAAAAGTAAAATTTCAGATACTTTAAAAGAAAAGCAATGTCTACACGATTAAAAAAGAAATGGTTGATCTGGACGTGAGGGCATAAAAGGTTTAGCTTGGGAAAAGTAAATCCAATAATTTTCACGAAAAGGATTAGCTCATTATAGTTAACCGATGTCATCAAAAATCTGTTATCGACTATCGATTGTTGAATATATTATCGGGAAACTGAGCAATATTTTACGCAAATACTTTTTATAAATTCACAGTTATACATTAATCGTAGTTTTTTATTTCAAAATTAACTAAAATTAATCTTTGAATATTGTAATAGTCCATTTCGAACAAGTTGGCATTCTCGAGCAAATACAAAAGAGTTTTGAAACCAATCCAAAGAGATTTGTGTGACACCTTAAAACCTATTTTAGTTGAAATTGAGTTGGTAGAATTTTTCCTGACGTCCCTGTAAGACATTCATTCCTAACCAATAAATTGTAACAAGTGGTCAAACAGTAACTAATTTATTTTCAACCGGGTTCTATTTAACATATCATAAAATTTAGGGTAATATATTTTTTCAAAATTATTAAAATATTAAAAAAAAAATAATAATAAATACATTTTATTCTATGCAGGAGTTCCACAAGGCAGCGTTCTTGGGCCATTCCTTTTTAACCTGTTTGCTGCTGATCTTCCAAATACAAGCGAAGAGATTTTCAATTCAACGTCTAAATTGATGATTGCTGCTTATGCTGATGACGTATGTATTTCATGCAGATCTAAATGCGAGCAAGAGTCTACCAACATTTTGCAGACTTATATACACATGCTTCAGGACTGGGCTAAAAGATGGAATGTCCAAATTAGTGGCCAAAGTGCAGCAATGTCTGCTTTGCATTGAAAAGGAAGTCTCCCCCATATTCAAATAAATGGCACTACATTGCTGCAAGCCTGTAAAGTTAAATACCTAGGTCTGCTCCTGGACAAGCGTCTCACCTTTGAAAATCATCTTCAGATGTCTATCCATACCTGTAAAGGCAGAATTCGAAAACTTTTTTGGTTACTTGGTAAAAGAAGCAGACTATCATTACGCAACAAACGTTTAATTTATCAACAGATAGTTGCGCGATATTTGAGATATGGAATTCAGATCTCACTGGGTATAAACAAACCAACAAGGTGCAAATCCTTCAGAATAAAAGCCGCTTCGCGGATAATTACGGGCTGTCCCTGGTTCGTCGAAACTCGACCCTTCACAGAGACCTAAACATCACCAGCGTGGAGGATCAAGTTTCTTTTTTCTCTAGCAGGTATAATGATCGTCTGCTCAACCATCAAAACCGTTTGACTAGACCCCTGGCTCAAGCCGTTCCGATCAGACGCCTCCAAACGCCGCCACTTCAGTCACCTTAATCCGTGACTTTTTCCTAAGGATTCACTTTGTTTTCTTAACTTATTTTAAGGAAAATTTAAGAGGACCCGGTTTTTCCATCCTTTTTATATCTTTCTTAATATTAAGTATATTTAATTAGTGCGTTAATTATTTATATGTTATATTATTAATAATTTGGTTGAGAATTAGCACATAGATATAAGGTTAATTATAGGGAAATTTTTGTATCCCTGATTTTCACCTAATAAAGAAATTAAAAAAAAAAAAAAAAAAAAACATTAACATCCGTGGCAATGTGAAGCAAAAGGCAACAATGTGCTATTTTATAGTAGCAGTTGATGACGTTGATGAAACATTTCTAACGTCGCCGTGTAGCTGCAGGATATAGCGCTATGCTGCCGTAATGCAACACCTCAATGCAAGTCAACTCAGTTCAAAACTCAGCTTAACTTGCTTTTCACACGCACACAAAGTAAACACTTGAGAGTTCAAAAGGTTCTTAACCCGCAGCTAGCGGCAATGGCAGGACGAAAGAACAACAACAACAACAACAACAACAATAGCAGCAGTAAGAAAGGCGACTGTGATACAAACAAAAATGTAAAAAACAAATAATAATAAAACAAAAAAGAATAACATGAAAGAGTTGAAGGGACAAAATATACATAAAAAAAAAAAAGAAATTAAAAAATGTGTGAAACCAATACAAACAAACTGAAACTCATAAACATACAAACACATGCATGCATGCATACTGTATATGCATGACGCAAGGACACTAGATACAGTAATGTGCGAGGAACATTTCTAAGGTTATTAGTAATTCAAAGAAATATTGCATGAATAGAGTACGGCTGCACCACATCCCTATACTTAACTTGTGTAGCTCAATTACTCATCAATCCACCCTCTAAAATATTTATAGACGCACGTTCCATCATAGCAAAGCTAAAACGTGACTTGGAGCTCATCGCTCTTTAATTTAAGTTATGAAAAATGAATGCAGTAAGAGACAAGGACAATGAGGACATGAGTCAAAAGGATGCGTTGGCGACGACTATGCCATCCAGCGCAGCCAGCCAGCCATTCATATTACTGCGGTTCACAGCTCATAAATGTAGTGTATGTGTGTGTGTATTTCTATCTACAACTGCAATTGTGTCTTGCATCTTTTAATGACAAAAATTATGGCGCGCTACCAACGAGCAACAAAGCAACAAAGAAGACAAGTTGACTTTCTTTTTAGCAAAGCTGCAGCGAAATAGAGCCGCAACATGGACGCAGCAAAAGAAAAAAAATAAAAAAAATAAAAATAAAGAAGGAGTTGAAAATGCCTCAGGATAATGTTACAATTGGGAACACTTTTCAATTTAACTTTCGAAACTTTAACGCACAGCAATTTATTTCAGCAATTTCGATAATTCAACAAATTAAAAATATTTGCTATGTGCATCAGCAGCAGCATTGTTGCTTTCAAAAATTAACGAAAAATGTTTTGCTAATCAAATTTTCATAAACAATTTACGCAACAGCAACTTTATCATCATAATCAGGTGCATAATTACATGCTCGAATGTGTTAGAATATTTAAATATTTTTGGTTTTTTTGTTGTTGTTTTTTGCTCTTTTTTTTTTTTTTTTTTTTTTTTGTTCTACTAAATTGAATTTAATCATAATAATAAACTCGGCAAATGAAGTTAATTGAAAATCGCTGAACAAAATGTATGTAAAGCAAAACAAAACAAAAATAAATAAAATAAAAATTTTTATTTTCTTTCCCATTTATATTTTATGTTTTTTTCTTTTTTTATCTTTATTTTTTTTATATTTATTTTAAAAAACCATAACCCCTGCCTTTTTCGAAACTTTTATTATTTTTATAATAAAAAATTGTTATTTAATTTCACTTAACTTACTTGGCTTGTCAAGTTAAAATAGTTAAATAAAAAAAAATAAAAATTTTGAATTTTCAGTTTTTTGCTTTTTTTCTTCTTTGGCCGATAGGATCTCTTTAAATCTAACCAAAAACACAAAAATAAAAAAGAGATTCTTATTATTACCACTCTCGAACCCTCAACCGCTCACGGGCTTAGGCTGGAAGAATAGGTCAATAAAAACCATAGTTTTGGTTTCGTTTCCTTTTCAATTTTTCAATTCTTAAAAAAAACAAAAATAGGTATAAGAATAGAATGTAAACTATTTTGCATACTCTTAAGTAGCTTGGGCCCGATCATAAATTCATCTAACATTTTCGAAACAAATCAACCGATTTCAAAAAAATTTTATAGAAGTTTATTTTTTAAAAAAAGGAAATAATTTTAGAAAAATGGGCGGTGGGCGTGGTCCCCAAAGAAACGTTACAGATTTTCATCGCAAGTATTTGAGTATAACTTTTACTAGAGTCTACAAAGTTGAAAAAGCGATCCAAAAAGAAAAATGCTTCCAATTTTTGCAAATAATTAAACAAGAGAAATGAAATTCGATATACGTGTTACTAGGACCAAGTAAAGTATAATCCATTGAAAAAATTGGCGGTGAGCGTGGAACCATATAAGGTTAGTTAGGTTAGGTTAGAATGGCCGATGCGAATTCTCGCGACGACACCTAGGCCCATTGCGATACATTTGATCCTTTTTTAATTTTCTCCTACTCGAGCCAGCTCGATTTCCTTATGAAGGCGGCTACTACACCAATCTTGACTGATGCACTCTCCACCTAGACTATCTAGAAACGGTCTCCAAATACTAAACCTTATTCACCCAAGAGCTGAGCAGTGGCAGAGAAAATGTTCTACTGTCTCCCCCTCTTCCTCGTTTCTACAGCTCCTACAGAAGTCATATGATGCTACCCCTAGTCGGACGGCATGTCTTTCCACCAGGCAGTGTTCCGTGAGAGCTCAAACCATCATGGGTAGAAGTGGTCCACCTAGTCTGATTATTTCCTCTTTCTTCACTCGCAGCTTCAGAGAGGCCATGAAAATTCCTGTCGAACGCCTCACTGGAGAAATAACGGAATTTGAACCTTCTCTGGCCCATCTATCTGCTTCGCAATTACCAAATACAATATAAATTTTTGTACAAGTCTTTTCAAAGGAATTTTAATATCAGGAATTATTATACTTTAATTTATTGTCATACGAAAAAAAAAATAAATTATTCAATCCATAGTCGTGGTTTCTGTGATCATAATCTTTCTTAAATAAAACAATCTCAGTAGTTAGGATTAACCCTCCCAACTACTGCCTACAAGAGCTTAATCTGGGCTTGTTGCATGCTGTAGACCATTAAATTAAATCGAAGCAAGTCTATATTATTCAACGAAATACTTTTTCCTTAAACTTAAAAGACAATATCGAAAATTTAAATTTTATTGAATGCAATAAAAATTGTGCCTAGTAATGATTTCAATCAGGACAACATATTTCAACTATATTCTGGCTTAAAGTATATTTTTTTCGTTTGCATAATTTGCATAATTTCGAAAATATTATTATAATATTTTTTTTTTTTTTTTTCAATAAATGCGCTACATTATTTCCTATGCAATCAAATTTTGGCATTGCTGACAAATATAGTATAAAACGTTTCTAAATATTTAAAAATAGTTTTAAATTTCAAATTTTTTTTTTTTTGTTGCACATTTTTACAATTCTTATGTAACAAAATATTTTCATAATTGTATAACAAAATTCGATTTTTTGAAAAAAAAAAAGATGAATCAAAATTAATTAACGGCTAATGACAAGGTTCTCGACATTATACACGAATAAATAGTTTAATTAAAATATATTACAAATAAATTAACTTAATTACATATTTTTGCATCAAAGAAACCGAAAGGAATTTCAGACAAATTAAAATAAATAATAAGCAAACAAAATGTCATTAAATAGCAAAATGAGCTAAAAATAATATAAGTAAACAATACATACACATATGCCAAACAATCTTTTCAGTTTTATAAGAAATCTTTTTAAATTTTATAAGAAAAATATTTTTAAAAAAATGTTGTTTCCATTCCAAAAGGTCTTAAAATTTCGAAAATAACAAACTCAAGGTCAAGCTACTTGACTTGCTCTACCATAAATAAATTTAATTTCTCCAAAAATATTTCAAGATTGCAGACAATAAAATTATACGCATGAAGCGCATTAATTTAAAATCATATATGGAAATTTAATGTTGCTTCAAATAAAATTACATTTAATGCGATTAAATTTATACAAACAGACTCTAACGAGTCTCAAAACTCAGACTGTGAATCATTAAATTTAAGCATGTATTGCAAAGAGGTATTAGACAAATAAAATTATTTCTTTCAGAATTTGTTCTAAAAATTTTTACTCAAACGCAATGATTTGTCTTTTACAAAATTTCAAATATATTTTTTTTTCAATTATTTTGCTTAATTTCGTTAAATTTAAATTGATTTTGTCTGCAAAAAAAAAATTTGTTAAAAGAGTAAAAAAAACTTGAAGAAAAATGTAAAATAACTTTTTTTTTCTAAATGGAATTCAATTTGATTCTATATTATTTTTTTTTTTTTTTTTTATGCAAGTCTTAAAAAGTAAGTATGCAAATTTTTAATTAACAGAATAAACAGAAACTGCAATTTTGCCAACGAAATTGCATTTCAAAGTAGCTGCAAAGAATTTTTGCAATCTGCTTTTAGCGAATCAATACTTTTAAGCTATTCGTACAAACACATATATACTATATATACGAAAATACATACAAACATACAAAATTGTACAAATATTTAATTATGTTAATGGAACAAGAAAAGTCTGAGAAATAAGCAATTGCAAGAAATTTGTAAAGTTTAAAAGATATACAGGGTGTTTTATTGTGTATGATTTTGATTTTTAAAAAGTTACATAAAATGAAAGCTGTAATTCAATCACAAATATCGATAAATCGACGTAATATCGAAACATTGACGTTGTATCGATACATTCATGTCATATCGATACATGCATGCCATATCGATACATCGATGTCATATCGATACATCGATGTCATATCGATACATCGATGTCATATCGATACATCGATGTCATATCGATACATCAATGTCATATCGATACATTAATGTAATATTCTTACATCGACGACATATCGATACATTGATGACATATCGATACTTCGATGACATAAAGATAAATTGATTTCATATCGATACTTTAATGTCATAAAGATACATCGATGACATATAGATACATTCATGTCATATCGGTACATCGATTTCATATTGATACATCGATGTTGTATCGATATATCGATGTCATATCGATACATCCATCTCATATCGATACATCAATGCGATATCGATACAGCAATATTATAACAAGACATCGCTGTCATACAAAAAGTGACCCTGTGCATATAGTAAACAAGTTAAAATTATAAACTTTGTCAAAATAAAATTGCATACTTTATGAAAAATTATTAAAATTATTTTTAAAAGCTCCAATGCACAACAAATAAACAAACAAAAAGAAACTTATATACAATATTTTTTTGCACATTTTCTTTAATAGTTACCCGAAAAAACTAAATAAAATACTCAATACACTTTGTGTGTGTATGCAGCAATTGGTCGAAACTAACAACAACCATTTTGCAACACTGAATATTTATTTTATTACCAAAACATTTCTAGCATAGCTCATGAAATAACATCTTAATCGTCTGCAATAATTCCGAAACGTATATCGACAAAGTTTTCAAGCAGACAATAAGAAAAGTCACAAAAGACACACACGTTTCGGAATGGCTTCTGAATCTTTACAGACAAAGCAACAATTAGATGCATATTAAAAGTTAAACGCAAAAAAAAAAAAATACTTAAGAAGTCATTGAACTATAATGTTGAAATATAATAAGACAGACAGACGGACAGACAGACAATCTATGTGAAATTGTTATCCCTTGGTTGTCATAGAAAAGTTTTTGCAATTAAATCGATTGTAGCAGACATTTCTTTTAAATATTTTATGTGCAACGGTAACGCAACGCAGCGCATGAGTAATGAAACTCATTAACGCGCGTTTAGTATCGTCGTTTTGACTGCGTCACACACACAACAAATCTTTGTCCAAGTCGAATTAATTTAATTTCCGCCAACAAGCATTTTATTATTTCGTTTCATTTTTTTTTTTTACAAAGCGTGTTAATTAGTTTCCTTTAGTTAATAAGCTTAAAATTTTTTTTCTGTATTGTCTGTAAGAACGCATTTAGTTGAGGAAATTAGAGCAGCTACAAAGCAGCGCTATAAAGCTTTTGTTAAAGTTTATTACATAAGCGTTATGAAAAAATAATAACAATAATAATAATAATAATAATAATAATGTGTTAAATAAATTATGCAGCGCAAAAGTTTGTCCTCTAAAGATGAGATAATATGTACGTAAATGCCTTGACTCAAATGTAAAAATAGAGCGTTCAAAGCTAATCGCAAGGAGCTGTCAGATAATATATTTTACATAAGCCATACATGTCCTGTTTGTTCCGCATTAAATTTCTAAGGTTCGAACTTAGGGTTTAACGTTTACAAGATAAGACAATGTTTTTGGCCTATTCTAGCCTGAAATTGAAACTATGTTCTTAATACCGTACTTGAACGACTTCTAACAGAGAACATATGTTAAATTGTTGGGGATATTAGGTCTAAGAAGAACTGAGAACAGACAAATAAAGCAATGTGGACATAAGGACAATTTAAGATTGTTTTTAAACATTCACCAACAAGTTATGGCCACAATTATTTTGTCGATACTCCCATTGAGTTAGCAGGCTCGATTCCAGATTTAAGTAAATCTTGAAAGCCAAGTGTAATATTGGAAGGTTGATCAGCAGTACTGTTCTGTCAATCCACAACGATGGTTTAAAGATGGACTGTGGTGTAGGTTCTGGAGCACACTCGGAGGACCTTGCGACTCCTGGATCTCTGCAGTGTTTTCCAAGCGAAGGTTTATAGTTTACTTGTAGAGCTTAATGTTCGCGACAGATCGGTGTTCATTTTCAGGGACAGCCAAGCTGCGGTAAAGAAAAGAGGCTGAATGCAGCCGGTCAACATAACTCGTGGGTTTCGGGGCAAGCATATGTTTCAGGTAACGATTTATTGGATAGGGTGGTTTCAGCAAATGACTCCTAACCGGTCCAGTTAGAGACTTCGAATGGGTGCAGTATTCTTTGCCATTAATAATCATTTCGCAAACTCGGTCACTAATAAATGGTCAAATCTGGACAACTGAAAACTTTCTGTGCACCTATCCCGCACTCAGATCACATAAATTGCGGTTGCTAGGACAATGAGAGTTTATCTCGCTACGTGAACTGTCCAGTACTAGGTGGTGGTGCCTTGTAGTCCGTTCATATTTAGGCAGACATGCCAAAGTTCAGCGCGATATTGTCCTTAGTTTTTTTTTTTTTTTTTGTCAGCTTTTTTGACGTGTTTCCCAAGCTTTTTGCTCTCTCATAAAACATTATTTTTTGAGAGGCAAAACTGCGAAGGAAACAAAAAGAGATGTTAGATAAATATTATGGGGCTAAAGCTCCGTCAGAAAACACCGTCAAATATTGGTTTCGACAGTATCATGATGGCCGCAACTCCACTACTGATGAAGTTCGTAGCGGCAGGCCCTCCAATGGGTTACAAAGGAAAAATGTTTTGGCTAACCGGAAAGTGAAGGTGCGCGAGCAAAGGATGCCACTATAAGTAATTAGCGCAAACGCTATATTTTGGGCGAGATTCTGCATACAAAAAATTATCCTGCTAAAATCAATGAGTTAGTGCTCCGATTGCTTTCACATCCACCGTAATAGCCCGGTATGGCTCCCTCGGATTAATATCTCTTCCTAAACCTTAAAAGATTGCTCATCAATAAAAATTCAGCTCACGCGAGGAAATCATCGACACCGCGGAGGAGTATTCTGCAGACCTTCCGGAATTCAGACGGGATCAAAATAGTTGGAAAGTCAAGTTATAAAAGGGGACTGACTACATTGAATAAAATAAAAAAAAACATAAAAAATTTTTTTATTGGATGTTGACTTACTTTTCACCCCACCTAGTAAGTAATTTAAATTATTTCCCGAGCAAAACCGTTTGGAAAAAAGTCTCTTATTATAATACACAAAGCACTTCTCCTTATATAACAAAAGAAAAAAATTTAAATCAGGACAATATATATACGCAAAGTTATTAAAAAAATGTTAATTGCCTTTTAAGCGTCAAGCGATGTAAACCAATGTTAGGCGTTGACAAGCAATAGCAACAACAACAGCAACAGCGGCAGCGCAGCAGGTAAGATGAATTCGCTTGATGCTTTGAAAATGTTGTTGCAGCACTTGTTAGTTCAGTTGGCAACACAAAGTTCTGCTGCTGCATGAAAAGGAGAAAGAAAAGTAAACCTTATTATGCATTTGACAAGCACAAAAGTGGTATTCGCTTGCGCAAGCGAATATCTATTTGATAGCAAGCAAGCAATTGAGTGGTTTGTGGGCCAAATGCGCTTAGTGGCCAATTGAACAATTACCTGCAAGAGTAACCAAAGCATCTACACTCACTTTCGCACGCATAAAGAGCACACACACACACTGAATGCCTAAGACAAACTAATCTGTTCACTGTGTATACTTGCTCACTTACTCATTCGCTTACTTACTTACTTACTCACTTAAGTTGAAAGCCTTTCATAGCTATGCAATGCGCTGGGCTGGGCTGGCATACGCTTCTGTTTCCCATCTTTTGCATTTGGTAAAAAATGCAAATACAAACATGAGTATGCAAAATGGATAAACGGCAAAGCGAATATAAAGCGAATTTGTAAAGGAAATATGTTGCATGGAGAGAAGAGATTCAGATTCTGTTTGATAGTGGAAAGTTGGTTTTTGTGCATGAAAAGGTAAAATAAGTCGTTGCCAATGAAGCGAGAAGCTTTCGCTAGAGAATTATCCCAGCAATGGCAACGGAAAAGGTAAAAGCAGCAGCAGATGTTTTTGAAGTCCATTTGTTGTATCGCATTGCAGTCAAGGTAACTTTGTCGATATTCAATGCAATTTCAAAAGCATGTGGTACCATATACTATACTATATATCTTTACATTCATGGTAAATGCATACAAAACTATCTAAATAAATGTGCCTTGTGCATGAGGTGTGTGTGTGTGTTTCTCATGATACAAAGCTTGTCGATTTAACTTAGTTTATTAGAATACTCCACTTGAACACACAACTGTAATGCTTGCAAATGCAATCCGATATGCTAAACACTCTTTTTATAGTTTGTTGAATTTTTTCAACACAAAAAGCGATAAATAAATATTTGCAACATAGAAAAGATGTCAAGAACAATGAGCTTAGATATTTGACTCATGGAATGCAATTTGACTTTCATTTAATATCAACTTATTTTCTACTTTCTATGCAATTTGCAATAAAATGTTAGGAAGAAAATGAAAAAAGTTTTTCTTTCTTTCTAAATTAACTTTTTCTTTGAGTAACATTTTAAATTATAAAATAGAATATAAAACGCAATGGCAGAAAACAAGATCATTTGACTCATAATTGATATTTATTTAGTTTGGAAGATACACAAGAAAAAAAGTTCTGTATCCAATCTTTTTGTACCTTAAGCTAAGTCTTATCCTAGTTCCATACTTTAATGTATTAGGTTTTTATACAAAAAATTTATAAAATGGAGTAAAATTGTAGTTGTTAAGGCGATACCTAAAATTCCATTGGGATATTTTATTGGGACAATCAGAAGTATTATTGATACTAAATTAAAAGTTCCTAGAGTAAGAAACTAAGACGTTTTTTTGTTTAAATCCAAAATTCTGGGGTAGTTTTGATGGGGACCTACCGCTTAAATGGGAATAAAACCGTTGTAAGTGACCACTTGAGGTGAATTTAAGTTTAAATAAAATTGACCCTATCTCCTATAGTTTCCGAGATAATCGTCTCCGAGATAGTCGACACTATGCCAGACGGACGGTCGGACGGACAGATACACAAACATAGCTAGATCGACTCTCCTATCAATGCTGATCAACAATATAAAGGGTGTCCCAGAATTAACGCAGGATTTGCAGTAAAGTGCTGTCAACTCTGAAAAATTAACAATTTGACAACTGAAACAGGATTTTGTTAGGGTTGCCAACACTTTAGTGCAAATCTTGCGTTAATTCTGGGACCTCATTATATAGAGTGTGGACCATTTAGAGTGGGAGCATTTGTTTGTTGCTCATTTAAAAATCTTTTATTTTTCTAAAGTGATTTGATATTGTATAATCATATTGCGCAAATGGTTACCTCTGGCCTTGACAAACAAATTTGCCGTTTTTGGCGTTTTCAATCACGTTGGCCAATGCTTCAGCGGATATGACAGCAATTTCTTTCTTAAGGACAACTATAGTCCTTGGCTTAGCATGTACCTTGGATTTCAAATAACCCCACAAATAAAAGTGTGGTGGCGTCAAATCATGTGATCTCGGTGGCCAGTCATTTTTCGATATCAGTCGCGCAGGGAACAATGGTCGCATAAATTGATTGTTACTCGAGCTGTGTGGCATTTGGCGCCATCCTGCTGAGTCGTCCATGTAATTTCATGGCATAAGAAATACGTTATCATGGACCGATGACGTACACCATTAACGGTTATATAGCTCCATCGTCCTCAAAAATACAACCCGACGACTATATCACGCAAATACCGCACCAAACAGTAACTTTTGGTCGTAAAGAGGCAACCTTCCATTTATTCAGAGTGGCATAAAACCGATAAATTTGTTTATTAGCGAAAATGTACCTCGTCACACTTGATAAGTTTTCAGTTTACAGATAGTCTATTAAATAACGACTCTTTACAAATAATCGATAAATTTCTCATGTTCTTCTTCATAAATCATTGATCGATAGAAATAATAATCAGAACGAACAATATATTTATAGTGAAAAGGGAAAGTTTCCCATTAAAGCGTTTTCATCTTTCAACGTTTGGTGGTCGGTAACGATCCCTTTGATCCCAACAAATACAACGCTTGAACTTACTTTGGGTATAACCGTTGGCTCGGGCTCATGTTTGATTTGGAGGTTATAGTGATTAATCAACTTTTTTTTTCGATCACAAAACGATTCGTACTTAGCAAAAAACCCATCTCTAACGTCACGTTTTGAAGAAAAGAGGGATTGAAATTTCAAAAATTGCGTTAATTGTAATTTTTAACAATTTTAAGCTAAACCAGGAACTCGAACTTAATCCCTTCAGAAATAAAAGGTATCCACGTTGTCACATGGGAACTAATTCGCCATGTGCAATTTAATTAAATTTCGATATGAAATTCATACAACAAGAAATTATTTAAATATTTTATTTTACTAAACGATTTAATCAATTTTTGTTATATAATTGTTATAATTCATCGTTTATATGTACTCTAGGTAACTCCTTTGTAATTTATTCAATTATTTTTTATGTATATTATTGGTTCATTAATTTTGATATTTTAATTTACACACACACACTATGCCACATACCACGTCCACAGATGAAATGTGCCAATGTATTAATTTTACGTTGTTGCGATTAAATTAATCATACATTTATTTGATTATACGAGTATGCCAGTTTGGCCAGCATTTAAAACCACTTTTCCAGCCATGCACACACACACACATTGTTTATTAATTTAAATATTTAAAAAAAAAAATAAAATATTATAATCATTTGCTGAAAGCATTAATCGTTCAATATAAATTGTGCATGAAGAGTTCAGCATAGTTCAATGAGAGACACAACTGAATATGTATTTGCATTAATATGATTAATTTATATAATTTTTAATTTAATACAAAATGCTAGTTGAATGGTTGAACGATAAGTAAAAATTTAATATTTTAATCTGTTCTGCTTTTTTTTTTTTTTTTTGTTTTCGTTTGTATTTTAAATTAATATAATTAATAATTCTGATTTAATAATTTGACAATAGTTTGGCATATTATGCATAATTATTATTCGATTGAAGTATTTTGTGTGCACAAGTACGAGTAAATTCATTTACAAATGGATTATTTGTATTATTTTGTATAATTAATACAATTAACTTTAGACGAACTTAAGACTTTATATTTAAAATAAGCAAATAAAGTGCAACAAACTGAAAGACAGCTGAACAGAAAAGCAGACAGACGGATGTCGTTTAATGTAAGATGTTTTCTTTAATCTAAAAAACGGTTGCAATAGTTTCACAGGTGTTGTGAAAGATACTTAAATGAGATACAGTACTTCGACTCAAAGAAAATTTGCATTAAAAAGATACGGCTTGGATTTATGAGATCAATAATGATCTAACCTAACCAAAAATTTTAAACCAGAGAAACTAATATGTTTGTAACCTACAGTGCCATCTGATGACAGTCGATGGTAACAGTTCGTAATTTATTTTTTAAATAATGATTGTACTTATTGTGAATTATATTCACTATTTCATTGAATTTTAAAAGAGATTTGAAACCAAACAAAAGACATTTTGTATGACAACCCTGTATATATGTATTTGAAAAATATTTTACATTTATCAACAAAATTAATTTTGAATCTATTCAAACTGTTGTCAAGGCATGCAAATATATGCGTCCAACACTCAACTCAGTAAGACACATAAATTATTAATAGAAACACGAATGTATGCCAATATGAACAATTTAACATGAAATGACGTTGTCAACAGAAAAGCCAGAAGGAATAAGGCTTCATAATGTTGAAGTTTGAAATGTATTGTATCTGAACATAAAAGCATAGCTGGGCAATATAGCACTTTACTGTTTATCAACAACAACAACAACCAAGAACAGCTTCGAAGAGACGTACATAAGGATTATCTATTCAATATGCAGAACACATCATTAGGTTGTCCAGGAATGAATGAACTAAGTGCGTATTTTGAAGAACTGACTGACGTGCTGCTTGTGCCTCTAGACTTTAAGTGTGTATAAAAATAAAAAAAATGACGAACTAACGTACTGAATGACAGCCAATAAATGTCAATTTATCGAACAACAGACCAAAGAATCGAAGTTAAACAGGCTCATAACAAATGGCAGACTCTTGACTTGCTTGCTTGACTAGCGGTTGTGTGGGTGGTTGGGTTGGTTCAACTATGTCACAAATAATTGACAGAGCATTTGATGAAGTTTATTGATGTGGGAGAGACAATTTCAATTGAATACTTTCGATTTATACAAAAAGAAAAATTCGAATTTGTGTTATAATCATTTCGTTTACCAAAAACTTTGAATGGTAAAATTATGCTTTTAGGCAATTTTTTGATGTTAAACACTTTTACTGCAATTAGAGAGAAAAAAAACATGATTATGATTTAAAAGGATTTAGCAGCACTCGAAATGCAGACAAATTGTTTTCTATAATCCTTTCTTTTTTTCAAACAAAAAAGTGCTGAGTATGCAATACGCATTTAAGCTTCGAATAAAAATTAGCTTTTTGTACGCTATACGCCGAAAGTATAAAATGGTTTATTTTAGATTTGTGCAAAGAATATGCATTTTAATACCTTAGATACAGAGTATCTTTTTGTATACAGATAGATTACAGGAGTTTTTTTATACAGATAAATACAGAGTATCTTTTTGGAACAAAGAAAGAAAAAGAATTTTTTTAAATAGATACAGAGTTCTTTTAGTATACAGATAGATACAGAGTATCTTTTAGTATACATATAAATACAGAGTATAGGATACAGAGTTCTTTAGTTTACAAGATAGATACGGCTTTAGTATACAGACAAATACATAGTATATTTTAGTATACAGATAGATACAGAGTATCTTTTAGTATACAGATAAATACAGAGTATCTTTAGTATACAGATAAATACAGAGTATCTCTTAGTATACAGATAAATACAGAGTATCTTTTAGTATACAGATAGATACAGAGTATCTTTAGTATACAGATAAATACAGAGTTTCTTTAGTATACAGATAAATACAGAGTATCTTTTAGTATACAGTTAGATACAGAGTATCTTTTAGTATACAGATAGATACAGAGTATCTTTTAGTATATAGATAGATAGATACAGAGTATCTTTTAGTCGAACACACTAGACTACAGCTATTCTATCGCTATTCGTTATTAATATAGTCTACTCAATGCTTATTCGAATATGATTCATCATTGTTAAAAGCCAAAAAGTCTAGACAGACACTCATCAACAGAATTTGAATAAACATTATTTTCAATCTCCATCTATCTGTATCTCTACTGCTATATGCACAAAATAATTATATATTATTGCTCTGTGTGGTTAATGTTTAGTCTCTAATGGGCAACATTTTGGGCTATTTGGTTTGCCAATATTATTTCGAATACATAGATCATAAATTTGTTATTTCACTAATTGCTAAGCAAACGAAATGAAATTGAGTGTGCATATACTCGTATGCGTATATATATCTGTACTTGTATGTTGCTATTTATTAGAATGAAATATATTTGCTTCATCTTATAAAATATTGCAGCAATGTTTCTAATTTCATTTTATTTGCACAACCATTCAAAATACATAATTTGAGGCATATTTCTTGGACTGCTTTAGTAAGTAAAGTTTTCAGATAACATTTATAATTAGATTTCATTTTGATTACGTTTTAAGTTTGCTTATGCATAATTAAATTCGCAAATATTCACTTGTCACCGTTTTGTTTTCGATTTGATTATTTTAAGCAAGCGACAAGTGCAAAAGAAAAGTGTACTTTGGATTTGAATTCTAGGTGTGCTGCATTGTTCGCTAGCATGAAAAAGTGGTATGAATATTTATACATAACAATGTTGAAGTTGGAAATCTAGATATTGACTTGCAGATTAGATTTATGGCATAACAAAGCTGGCTGGCTGGCTGGCTGCATACTTTATTCTATTGCAAATATACAAGTTGAGTTGGCATGTTGATGATGATGTTGGGGATGATGAGATGACAAGCTGTGTGCTCAAGTTGTTAAGTAGAATGTTGATTTAAAAATTGAATATGCATGATTTTCGAAAATAGTTGTTATAATTTAAAATATTAAAAAAAAATGACTGCCGTTTTAAATGACTAAAGCTAAAAATAAATTACGATGCTACATAATATCTTTGCATTGAATTTTCTTTAAAATGCTGACTATAGTAACAGAGAATACTTTTAGATATATTATTAATCTTTTGATTTGCACTCTTTATTAGGGTAAGTTTGATGTTTAAGAAGATTTATGTAAATATATTGCAGGATAGTAAAGGTATTTAGCTTTTAAAAGGGACCAGAGGGACCACTTAACCAAGAATGCTGTGTCGTCAGCGTATGTGGCAAAAGTGAGCGATTCATCAGAGATTATAAAAAAGCCGCTGTAAGCTAAGTGTACAAAACAGCTCCAGAGTACTCAGACTGAGACCCTTAGATCATAAATATCCTAACCACATCTGACATAAAAGTTTCTATTTACTAAATAAGACCTAAAGAGCTGGTAGTTAGGTGTTAGCAGCCCAGCTTCATCTTATACAGTAAGCCAGCATGCCAGACTCTGTCAAAAGCCTGTTTCACATATAAAAATACGATATTGGTTTCACATAGAAAACCTCCAAAATTCGCATTTTTCCATTAACTAGAATCACTTTACACTCAATTTTTTTGTTTTTGTTTTTAATCTAAGCCACTCGAATTAAATCACTTTAAATCACAGCTTAAAATTATGCAGTAATAGTTTCAACATTAATTGACTTTTACTGATTAGTTTGGTTTGTCATTCGTTGCAGCCCCATGAATTTAGCATGCATTTAGTAGCAAAATAATCATTTACAACAACAACAACTCCAGAAATATCGTTGAATTTGCAATCGGTACTAAGTCGGTGTATTACTGTCTGCACGAATTTTAAATATCGCGCCAAGCTGCACACTACAAAATCCATTTCGATTTCGAATTACGCGTCAATTGATTTGCCTGTAATTATTTTGCATTTAATTTGATACCATTTCAGATACTATAGGCACCAGTTAGTCAGTCAGTCAGTCAGTCATTTATTCAGATATATAGTATGTTTGTAGTATCTATTGAACAGTCTGTTAGATGTTTTAGTTTGAGTTCGTTTTAATGCAACTCGATTCGATTTGAAATTCATTAGCATGAATGAAAGCACACAAGCCGAAATGCATTAATTAAATTTACAGTCTGTGCATTGAATTTAGCTGATTTCGTTTTACAATTTTACGTTTCGCATTTCAAGTTGCAATTGATTCTTTTTTTTTTTTTTTTTTTTTGGTAATGTTGTTTATTATTTTGTTTGCATTTGGATATGCCAATATTAAAAATTTGTTGTTTTCCAAGTGCGTTTTGTAAATAAAACACTTAATTATAAAAAAATTGTTTATAGAGAAATTGTAAGATAGGTTTGGCGGCATAGATATAGGTAAAGTCTATGCTTAAATAAATTCTTGATCAACGCATTAAGTGTTTCTGCAAGTCGCGTCATATTTTCTTTTTATTTTGGTGCTTTTTAACATAATTGGTAAATAAAATTGTCTAGAAACTTATTATGAATCTTTTATGCGAAAAAATATTTGATTGATACTAAAAATATCCTAATAATAGTTTACATGTTCATATCGTATATTTGAAAAAAATGCATAAAGAATTCAGATTATCAGCTAACAAGCTTTGAGTTCAAAACGCGGTCGAAAATGGATTTGGATCGAAGTAATTTATATGGTAATTTAAAAAGCTAACAAGTTAATAATTATAATAAACAAGCATAAAATATACCGAACCGGTTATTGGACAGAACCGATTTTTGAACCAAACCGGGTTTTGAAGCGCTCCATAGCATTTTTTTGAGTGTTTGCTTTGAACCGTTAACCGAATCAGCTCTTCCTTGCCATGTAAGCGGCAAAACTGGTTCGGTTCGAAATGGTTCGTAATTTCTTTAAAATAAATTTATATTAAATATTGTGAAATAATAAAATTTAGTTGAATTAAGATGTGGCTTTTCTTAATAACGAAGTATACTATATGGGGAAATATTGAAAATAAGAATAGAAGTCCTCGTAGACTTGATAGTTTCAAAAATAGGTTAAGTTCGAAAATGAGAGTACCACGCCCATTTTTAGGTATAGCCACCATACAAACTTATCGAATTTTTTCGATTTTTTGTTTAAAAATAGTAATTATTTACGAATGTACTCGCTCCCAATTGGGTAAAAAACATTTCTTTTGTCATCCAGGGTCAAAACCAAGACGCCACGCCCATTTTTAGGTATAGCCCCATACAAATTTACCGCCCACTTTCCGAGATTTTTGTATGAAAACATTTATTTTATACCTGTTACACTGTGGGATATTTTTGTTTTAATAAAGTATATATATTCTTGAACTCGCGTATTTATTCGCTCAGTTTAAAGATATTGGGTTGAAATTTAACTTATCAGAACCCAACAAAATACAAATTTTCAAAGTTCAAAATGTATTTATAAAAACGAATGTCAAAATTTGTTTAGAATTTTGAAAAAAATTTAATTTTTTTTCTGAATGAATTCAATTAAAATTTGGTAAAATCAATTCTAAGGTCAACTCCATCGATATGGTAAAGATCGGGCTAATATTGCAAAAAGCCTCCATACAAATTTGATCAAATTCATCGTGAATTTTAATCTAAGCGCCTAGTGAACATATAAACTATTAAAAGTTTTGTGTAACGGGTATTTCAGCTTCGGTTCCACCGAAGTTAACGTTTTTCCTTGTTTTTTTATTGTCTACTTTATTTGCAATCAAAATTTTATTAATTTATGTGAGGGTAAATTTTGTTATATATTATCTTAACCACTTGAACCGGTATGAGCCGAGGTTCGATACCAACAAAAAACCGGTTCTTGAGTCGAATCAGTGTTTAAACGCATTGCTAAACGCTGAACCGAACCAAAGGTTAACACCTTTTAGTGGTTTGCAGAACTGTTATAAATATACTCCAATTTGTTTTTGTTCACCTTAGGAAACCTCTTTGTTATTTTATCTAGGAAATCTTAATTAGAAATGAATTATGCATATGATATGCCCAAAAAATATCACAAAATGAATTAGATCAAAAAGCTTTTAGCTATGATTTGTAGGGTTAATAATAAGCCTCGAAAATACCTTTAAAACATTTTACTGTTCAACTCAGTACGTTATTTTAAGCACATCATCGAAAACATTTCTATGGAAAAATAATTAAATCGCAGTTTCGTGTTCAAATAAGCTAGAAATCAACTTTTTACTACGGATCATTTAGTGTTTTTTCTTCTGGCTTTTCTATACGCTGTACCCAAGGGGTAAAAGGATACATTAAATTTGTGCAATGTATTTAACAGGTATTTAACAGGCAAAAGAAGGCATGTTAGAACCTATCTGTCCGCCTGTATGTCCGTCTTTCTGTCCGTCTGTCTGTCCGTCCGTCTGTCATGCTGTCTGCCGTATGAAAACGATATTTGAGAGTCTCTAAGAAACCAGCATGGATTTTCTTTAGAACCATTTAAAGGAGTAGCCCCCTTAAGTTGAGTAGAGCAGTCGAGAGTCGAGCCTACTCAACCTCAGCGTTCTTTCCTTTGCAGTTTTTTTTTTGTAGTATATAAACATATAGTTTAAATATTATAATACGTATTGAGTATCAGTCAATTTATATGTTTTTTATTGACCACTTATGCTGTCAACGCTTAACTACATTATTTGTGCAATTCATATTAACTCATGCATGAGACTTTTTCCAAATATTGGCCACATGATGCACATGCTCATCATTTCCCTTTAACTGATTAATGAACACAAAAAAAAAAAAAAAACGTAAAAGCTGAAAGAAAAGAATATGCAATGCGAAATGCGAAAATTTATGCATTTCACAAAAATAAAAAGAAATGAAATGCAGAAACGCAACAGCAGCTTACAGCAGCGTTAAACATGTGCCATGTAAATTTAATAAAATAAATTAATATTATGCAAGAATGAATCTCTCGTGTAACAACAGCAGCAGCAGCAGCGACAGCATCAAATTTAAAAAGCGACAGCAAGGCCACCAGCGCAAAACCGAAGCGAGCGAAACCAATGCCGCATATTTACTTTTATCTCAACGCAAGCAGTCAAAACCGGGCAAGGATGCAGACAGAGCGGCAGGCAGGCCAGTCAGTCATCAAGCAGCAAGTTAAATTGAAACGAAAAGAAATGAAACGAAACGAAACGAACAAACATGAGACTGATGGCATCAAATTGTCGGTCGTTTAAATACATTTAAATAAATGCAGTGGCATACCGGATGCACACAATCATATACACGCACACACACACACACAGGCATAAGGCTAACTGCTCATGCTCATCACGCTCAGCTGCTAGAATTAAGCGCACTTCTGTTCCTTGGACTTGCTTGCACTCTCGCTCGTTCGCTCGCTCGCTGTGGTTCTTGTTGTCCGGGCAGCTGTTGGCATCCGCAGAAAATCGTTTTATCAACGTGAATAATCGTATGAGTATATGTGTATGTGTGTGTGTGTGTAAAGACTTGAGGGCAACCGAATGAACGTACGTACGAGCGAATAAATGAGATACGAACTCAAGTGGAGTAAGCAGAGAAAGTGTGGGCACAACACAGCGCGTATGAGCGATAAACAAATATATATCCAACACTTGTGGTCTGCATTTTAAAAATAATGAAAAATACGAAGAGGTCATCATCATCAGCATCAGTAGCAGCAGCAACAGCAACAGAGGAAATGGGCAAAAGTGGAAAATGCATCAATGTTGCAAAGAGAAAAACAGGCAAACGAACGAACGAACGTTTGCGCTTGAGTAGCGCCATTAGTCTTTGTAGCTATGCTTTGCATGTATCTATAAAAGTATCTCTGTGTATGTAGCGTTCTGTCTGTATGAATGTAATTGTATCTATGTGTATATCTGTAAGCATTGCTGCAAAATGAAATGATAACGTAAGCTCTGTAGTAAGAAGAATTTAATTATACATTTTCTGCATTTCTTTGGTTAAAGTGTGACAACGCAAAAAATGCAAAAGTATGAGTATGAACGTTATGCAATATATTATCTTTCAATGCGATATGCAATACATATGCAGTAATATTCGGTATAAAAGTGCGAAAATTCGTAGAAAGCCGTTTTACGCGTAAAACGCTATTCGCAGCAATGTGATTAAATTTTAATTTAATGCACAAATGCAAAAAAAAAAACCAAAAAAGAGCAGCATTGAAACAGCAACACAGACGACGTTGAGACTTTCAAATTAATTAAAAATTTATAAATAATTTAAAATTAAATGACGTTTATATAAGCAAACTGCAAGATGAGTTCTTTATAACATATAAACATAAGGTATTTCATGGTTTCTAAAGACAGTGTAAAAAAAGGGTGTGCTCAGAGACACAAACAATTTGAATCAAAATCCCAGTGTTTTTGTAAAAATATTTATAAAGGTGAACCTCAAGCAATCCTTATCTCTGTTTAACTGTTTGATACATATACTACTGTATTTGTGAATAAGACTGGCCATAATGCTCCGGGTTGAGCGCTATGGTCAGTCTTATGTGACCAATTAGTAATTGTTGAAACATTTTTATGAAACACTTAATCGTTTGATATTTCTTTTTAAGTTAGTTGTAAGTCTGAACTAAAAAATTAATGATTTCATAAAAATTGTTTGACGAAAGTTTGATTTAAATTATTTGTGTGTCTGAATGACCAATACATCACTCGGAAGTTTTGAAGTCACGGATTTCGAATCAGAAGTCAATTTTTTTTGTAAAACACAAAATGGTGAATCCAATACGGCAGACGAATGTGTTTAAATTCATTGGGTTCACCTAAAATTCGTCACTCGGAGTGTTTTTGGTATAGCCGATTCAATATAAAGTATTGCTATGAATTTACTAGTTTAGCCATTTTGAATTTTGGAAGATTCAAAATCTGTACTCGAAAAAACCCAGAAATTTAAGCGAATCCGAGTAATATTTTGAAAACTTGTCCGCCGTAATTGTATAAATTCGTAAAATTTGTCTTCAGCAACCCCAAAGATCACCTTGCGAGGTGTTAGGTGAAACCGATGAGTTTTAAAAAGTGAAGGGTACTATCATATTGTTTGAAAGTTTGTAACATAATAAAGGAGACATTGTAGACCCTATTAAGTACATATTCTTTATCAGCACTATGAGACGAGTTGATCTAGCCATATCCGTTCGTCTGTCTGTCCGTTAAAGACTTGATATAAAGAAGAGTTTTTTTTTCGAAACATATTAAGAATCTTGACATAAAAACTGGTGCTTAGAAGGTTTAAGCCTAATTTGAGATTTCTAGCACATCTGGTTCATTAGCTATATACTGTATTATCAAAAACAGTCAAAACTGTTTTTATACCCGCCGTGTGAAAAGGAATATTCTGTTTATCGGAAAGTTTGTAACGCATTGAAGGAGACGTCGTAGACCCCATAAAGTATATATATTCTTGATCAGCTCGACGAGACGAATCGATCTAGCCATGTCCGTCTGTCTGTTTTTCCGTCTGCCTGTCTGTATTAACATGTTAAATTTGCTTAGTTTTAAAGATATTGAGATGAAATTCAAAACTTAAGCTTTTCTCAGTCTTAAGCATGTAAAGTGTTAAAACCAAAGTGCCACGCCCATTTTTAGGCATAGCCCCCATATAAATTTTTTCTTTTTTTTTTATTAAAAAATGTTTATATATGAAGCGATTTGTATCAAATACAGTAAAAACATAGCTAGCCCATGTATAAAAAACGACCTATGGTTGAGGTCGGTCCACTATAGCATATAGCTCCCATACAAATTTACCGCCAATTTTTGAGTTTTTATATGAAATATGCGTTATTTATATAATCAAATTAATTATATCTTTTAAAACTCATATAATTCACTAATAGTTTTAACACAGCATGTAAAAAGTATATATCATTGAGAGATAGTCTAATCATCATGTGACGGGTATCAAAAAAATGGTAAAGCCTAGTCCGATGCTTGAATCATTTCCCGCGTCGACCTGTTTTATCTATATTTCAGAAACGGGGCGTATGTTTATCTTGACATTTTGAAGGGATTAAAGGGTCACGATTCTATAGAACACTTTTACCTATATTTAAACATAAAATATTAATCAAGTTAAAGCAAACCATGTTGAAAAAAAAGCTGCTTTTTTGCCAAAAGAAATATATTTTATTTCAAAAAAAACTTCATTGACTGATCAAATTTCCAACGCATAACTGAATTTGTTCGATACTTCATATCTATATTTTTTAGTCAAAATTCGATTACACTAAAATAGGTTTAGCTCAAGTAAATTTTTAAAAAATAAATTTCATTATAAATTTTAGTTTGATAAACGAAAAAAAAAATGTTTATTAAATGGCAAACTATATACAATAAGATTTTGTGTAGTTTAGCAACGACATAGAGAATTTTGTGTTGCATATTTGTTGAAGGCGTCAATTTTTTGGTATAAAAATACCAAATACCAATATGGCGTCATGTGTATTTTAATGCACAACTCGTGCTTTATATACATTTTTGTGTGTACAAAAATACATATTTGTTTTTCATGAGGCTATGCAAATTGATGAGCTGGTTCTAAAATGCTGCAAAATGTCAACAGTGACGCCATTTTAAAATTTTCGATATTGCGTCCAGCGGCAAAATGGCGTATTGTGTAAATTTTACGAAAAATTCTTTTCAAAATCTGATATTACGTTATATTCAAAGTTTTTTTACAATAAAATTTATTTTATTTAAATAAAAATAATGGTGTAGTTTTTTTTTATCAAATGTCAAATATTGAATGCCATGAAAAATTATTGGAATTAAACAAAATTTAACTTCTTCTATGAATTAGTGAATTAAGTGCTTTAAAATCAATTATAATTATTTAAAATTAATTATTTTTTTAATTTTTAAAATTTTAATTTTTAAAACAAGAAAATTTATTTTTTTTTTTTAAAAACTGGGCACACTTCCAAAAATTCCAAACACAATTGTAATTCATTGATGCCAACTGTCATAAATTGCTTTACACAAATCGCGTACGCATCAAAAAAAGAGAATGGAAAAACTTTAGGCACATCAACGCCAAACATTTTGAACGCATATTCGACGGAAACAGGTTCGGAAGCGTTGTCACTGCCAGCTTAACTCTGCGGTCTTCATTGACAGGCCATAAGCTCAAAATAGACTTCCTGTAACACATGAAAAAACTTGGAAAAAGTATTGTTTATATGTATAGGTATGGCGGCATGTTTGGTATATATGAATGTAGGCAAAAGCGCGTCACTCTTAAAAAGAAATGCCAAAAAACAGGAATATCAAAACAAAATAACAAAAAAAAGGAAAAACAAGCGACCGCGTTATGAAAAAAAATTGAGAATGAAAAAGGACGCAACGGAAACCTTACAAAAATATGACAGCAAAAGATGTTTACTTAGCATGTCATTGTTGGCTTACCTTTCGTCAGAAACTGAACGAAACGAATGAACGATAGACAGCTGCTGGGATTAGTTGAACATTGCTGCTGTTAGAACCATTCGTTTACTTGTACTATTTTTTCTTCTTCTTATTCCTCCTCTATTTATAACTAAAGGGCGCAAAAAAAAAAAAAAAAAGGATACAAAGTAATTCTTTAGAAAAATTTTTGTAGTAAAAGGTAACATTGTCATATTCATCCTTTATGTCCTGTCTCTACAATAGTTGACATGCAGATAATAGCATTTTGCGGTTTTTATGCAATTTTCTTTTTCTTTTTTTTTTGTGGTTCACCAAAACGAAAATTTTCTTAAAATTGTTTGATGTTTATGAAGTTTACAATTTTTGTGCAAAGGATTGATAACATTTTTTAAAATAAGAAAAATTAAAAAAAAAAAAAAAAAACTTAAAATTAATGTTTTTTTAATAGTTTAATTATTTCTTTATTAAAGTAGAAGTAAAAAATTATATTTATAAAAAAAAAATAAGTAGAAAAACGTCAACTTCTGTAGAACCGAAGCTGAAATTCCTGTCACACGAATCTTTACTTAGTTCATATATGAGCATCAGTCACGTAGATTATATCAATGGAATGGAATAAATAGTGCAGAAACGTTGAAAATATTGAAAAAAGGCTTACGGAACCGAGAACGCGTTGAAGACGAAGAGCGCCCTAGTTGACCATCGACCTCAACGGACGATGCTCACATCAAAAAGTAAAACAAATTAGTGCTTGCACACCGTCGATTAATTATAAGAGACATTGCTGATGAAATTGGCGTATCAAAAGGATCAATTAATACCATTTTGAAAGATGTTTTGTTTGGGCTTCAAACGTGTCGAGTCTCGAATGGTACCAAAAAATGCTGAATTTTCTTGAAAAACAGCGCTAATTCTTCGTCACTTTTTCGACAAAAATGCAACCAATGTCGTTCCGCAACCAACTTATACAAATAATTTTGTTTTATGTGACTTCTGACTATTTCCGACTAGTTTTTGGTCACAGTAGTATTTCGCAAAGCAGTTGGGTGGGGACAATTCAAGTTGTGGCTCAAATTGGAAGCATATATAATATGTAAAATTTTAGGATTCAGATGAAACAATAAATTTCTTTGAAAATATAAAAAATTGGAACTTATATTTGTATGAGGTCTGCATTATATAGTGACCCATTCCACGTCAAACCGGTAGTATAATTATAGGATGACAGAAGAAGTGATTTTACACAGATTGGAGCGAATATATTCATAAACAAGATCGATTTTGATACAAAAATTCAAAAATGGGTGATAGATTTATATAAAAGCTATACCTAAAAATGGACGTGGCACCTTGGTTTTGATGGATGATTTTTTTGGATGGCATAAGAAGTGTTTTTACCCAGTTTGTAGTAAATACATTTATAAATAATAACTATTTTCATACAAAGCATCGAAAAAAAGTGGTAAGTTTGTATGGGGGCTATATCTAAAAATGGACGTGGCACTTTGGTTCTGACATACAAACTGCTTAGGATCAAAAAATGCTAAACTTTAAAATTTCAGGTTGTAAACAGACAGACGGACAGATGTGCATGGCAAAATCTATACGTCTCGTCGAGCTGATCAAGAATATATATATTCTTATGAGGTCAGATGATCCCTCCTTATTGCATTACAAACTTTCCGACAAACTGATAATACCCTTCACACTAAGTGTGGCGGGTTTAAAAAGCAACATAAATTTAATAAAAAGGAGCAAAGCAAAATATAAGCAAAGAAAAGTAAAAAATTTTCAGCTGACTGCCTTTCTTTCAGTCTTTCTTCGCTGACCTCATTTAGACAATGCAATTGACAAAGTCACACAAATACCCTACACACGCTCTACTCCTTTTCGCATGCAATATACAAAACCTTTGATTTTTCTTGTTTTTGCTTATTTTCAGAAGTTCTTTTTTGACGTTACTCAGTATAAGTAACAACGAAGTTGTGTATTACAATTTGTCTTGTTTACTTTTGTGTGTTGACACTCACTTCATTTACTAGTTGACTGAATGTGGCAAGTAGCGAACCAAGTATAGTGTGGCATGTTACTTACATACATGTTGACTTTATAAGAGAGAGAATGGAAAGTGTTATGACATTTTGTTTGTTTGTTTGCATCATCTTTCATTTATGCTTTGTTTCGTTTTCGTATACACATTTATTTTTGCTGCGTGTTATACATCCTACGAACATAATTTTGAAATTTGTTTTACAATTAATTTTTTATTCGAGTTAGTTTGTTACTTTTCTGTTTTCATTATATCCCAAGGTGCAATGATACCAGGTGAACTATTTCGCTTCTGTCTCTTTCTAATTTGCTAACCAATTTAGTTGAGTATGCATGTTATGGTGAATTTATATAATTTCACCTCACAAATGTCAGTTATTCTGCTTCTGGATAAATTTAAAAATTGATATTTTTTAAAAGCACCAAAGCAACTGAAGCAAAGTACAAAAAATACAGAAAATAGTGAATTTATATAGGATATCTAATTCTCTAATAATGTTCGCTCACCTTAAATAAAACACAAATTTTACACTTCGTTTAATGATTTTAAATACCATAAATAAATAAATTATTTTAAAAAGGCAGAAAATTAGAATAGCCGTGTAGTAAATTTTTTTGTTTTAATAATATTAAAAGTATCGTTCGCACGTAGATTTAACCTAGAACTGTAACAAAAATTTTGAAGTAAATTTTTAAATATATTTTTTATTAAATTAGAAAACAAAGATTGTAAAGAATTCATTGATTTAATAATGCAAATTAGAGTTATTTGTACTGTAATAATATTAGCAACTTTGGCTCTGAGCCTACGTAAGAATTTTATTCGAATAAATAAATTTTAACAAAATCATGGTCAACATTATTATTTTTTTTAGCAAGCAAACTCAAGTCCAAACATTTGACTAAACGTTCAGTTGCACAAAATTATGCCTTACGTTCTAGAAAATCCATTCGTAAGATGGCTTTTCGTGGTACGTTTTTTTTAAATTTATATACGTAACAGATACATCAGAAATTTAATTAATTTTTAAAGGTGGCAAAATTAAATCAAGGTCGTTCTACGATGGTTTTAGAAATGGGATAAGAAAGAGGTCACGTAAAAAATCATCGTGGAAACTATAGTAAGTACTATAAGTACATAAAACATCTTTTCGCTTTGAATTATTTCAAATTAAAACTCTTTTGTTTCTTATTCAGATAAAAGAAGAGCCAATAATATTTTTTGGAATTGGATGGGCAAAAAGCCAAAGAGTCACTAAAGGCAAAACAAGTAAAAGAGGACGTAATAACAATGATGGTCATTATGACTGGAACTGTAAAGAATATGTTTGGCATCCAAATAATGCTAACTGGAAGCATGGTTCAGGCGTGTGGCGGTTCCATCGTCAAGAACAAACGTATGTATGGGCTATACATGGTGGCTGCGGAGGTAATAATGGTGGTGGTGATGGAGGTAATAATGGTGGTGGTAGTGGAGGTAATGGTGAATATCCTGATGTCCCAGAGTATGGACCTGGTGGTGGTGAATATCCGGACAATAATCCTGCTGGTAATGGAGGTAATGGAGGTAATGGTGGTAACCATAATGGAGGTGGTGCAGGCGGACATGGTGGTGCCGGTGGAAATGGAGGTCCTGGAGGACATAGTGGGCCCGGCGGCAATGGTGGTGCCGGAGGAAATGGTGGATCTGGAGGTTGAAGCAGAGGCAACAGAAAAAATTGTTTAAAATAATACCTTTCATAATAATATTAATAAAAAAAGTTGATATTTTTATGTTGCTTTTCTTAAAAATTGAGGACGCATAACACCTTCAAATGTCTACCCACGGCACGAGGGTCGGAGTGCAGACATAGCGGGCTTTATGAAAGGGAAAACGGGTACTACGACCTTATATAGGTCTTTTGTACCCAAACCCAGTATTGGTCAGCTGTTTTGATGAGCTTGAGAATATTCTTCGTCGAAGAATGACTGATGGGCTAAGGGATTATGATGCAGTGATCAAGCTGCATGAATCTAAATCTAGCCAAGGACGGGCATTCACACAAGATATGTGAACTAGTTTCGTCATCCTCCAAACAGAGCCGACATTCCGTTTCGGAGGACAGACCCATTTAAATCAGTTGGAATCTCAGGACGTTGCGACCCGCAAGGTACCACGTGAGTAGTCTTAGTACAGCACGTCTGAGATGAATATTAGTTTTAGGAAAGATTGGCAGAGTAAGTTGTTTAGCCTGCCGAATGCAAGGACGCAAGTGTTTCTCAATGGAGAGTGTTGCAGAGGCCCAACGAGCTCAAGAAAAGGTTCAGGGCCGATCATTGGGGCCTATCGTTCGTCTGCCACTTCTTTTCCTTCACCCATCATATGGTGACTTTGCGTCCTACGTATAGGCGCTGGAGAGTGTCATAACACTGTAGAATGTATACCATCCTTAATTAGCTCGGAAATGCCTTTGCCTAAGAAGAACAAACATCTCGCTTGCACTTTAAATGCATTTTCACCGGACTTTATTCCGTTTAAAAATTTTAATAACTTCGAAAATGAAAGCTATTAATAATGAAATCACAACAATAACAGCCAATTTTGTATTCCGCAAACTTAACAAACAACAACAACAAATACAACAATGAACTAAGTAAGTAGAAAGTTACTTCAAATATAATTAACTTTCTTAAAGTAAATAAAATCATGGCTAGTGAAAATAAAGTGCAAACAGAAAACTAAAGACAACAGCTGCTAATGAGTACAGTTTGTAGCAAAGTTACAACTAAAAAAATAGTAAAATATTTTACTTAGTTAGAGTATGAAGGAAAAGTGTTAGATATAGTACGTCAGCATAATAGATAATGTTGGCTAAAACTTGCAACTTGCTGCAAAAAAGAGAAAGAAAATATTACAATTCAAGTGAATTAATGAGCGCAAGAACGCTGAAGAGCTGCGCATAAGAAATAATAATAATGAATGCAATAATGATGATAATCACAATTCAAGTCAACTATAAACCACATTCAACTCTTGGCAAATATGCTTCCCAAATGATTTTCACAATGAACTTTACCATTTTCAGTTAATATTTAATGTGAAAAAGTTTTCTCTGAGTGCTTAATTGTGCACTACACTTTCAAAATATAAAGAAAGTAGCATATGTGTGATGCATGTTGCAACTTGAAGTCAGAGTAATCAAAATAATTGCGCGTTGATGTTTTTATTAGCGTTCTTGAAGAACAAAAAAAACAAGAAAGAACGCTGAAGTCGAGTATGCTCGACTGCAAGATACCCTGTACCCAATCTTTATTTACCTTAAGTTAGGTTCTATTTTTACTACCATACCTCAATGAATTGGATTTTCATAGAAAAACTTAAAAAATCGTGTATATCTTTGTATGGGGTTATACCTAAAATTTTGTTGGGCCTACCCATATTGGTCTATTTCATTGGGACTATCATAGACATAGTTTATACTAAATTTAAATTTTCTAGAATAAAAAACAATGACGTTTTAATGTAAAAACCCAATATTTTTGGGTAAATTTGTATGGGGGCTATACCTAAAATTTTGTTGGTCCTACCCATGTTTAGATATTTTATTGGGACTATCATAGATATAATTTATACTAAATTTGAACTTCCTAGAATAAAAAACAATGACGTTTTTATGCAAAAACCCAAAATTTTGGGGTACATTTGTATGGAGGGTACCCCTTAAAATGGATCTAGAGAAAAACCGTTTGTAAGTGCACACTTGACGGCCTTGGAGAGTCTAAGTTTCAATTTTGAAAGCTCTACCTTTTATAGTCTCCGAAATAATCGTTTTCATACGGCAGACAGCATGACAGACGGACGGACGGACGGACGGACAGACAGACAAAGCTAGTTCGACTCCCCTTCCAATGCTGATCAAGAATATATATACTTTATAGGGTCTATCTTGCCTCCTTCTGCCTGTTACATACATTCGCACAAACTTAATATACCCTTTTACCCTTTGGGTACAGGGTATAAAAATGGAGGAATAAAAATCGCTGCTAGACATGCTGACGACAAAAATTTTAAGAAAAAGAAAATACAAAAAAATGATTATGTTCAGTAAAGTCGACGAATAGTAAACTAACAGCCAAACTCTCGAAGGAACTATGAAACTATTTGACTTCTAAAACAAGGTCATAGCAGCTGCTTGTTTTTGAAAAAAGATTGCACACGTCACGGCTAAATATAAAAATATAAAAAAATCTATGATTTCGGTACCAGTCGTGAGCTGACGCGTCTAAGACCCAAAATATACTTTAACATTGTATTGGCTGAGCCTTTCGAATATCTTCAGCAATCGATTATCGAGGAGATTTCACCACCGAATCTTTTAATTTTCGAACGTCAACGTTGTCGTTTGAGATTGATGATTACCCATGACGCTCTTTGACCTCGACACGTTCATGGCCAGGTTGGTACTTACTTTATCACTTATAATTACTATTTTTTTCAAATAGCCTCTCATCAGCAGGGGCCTTTAGCACCATCCTGAACGAATCCGGAGTAGAAAATTAATTCCAATTTACCTCAAATTCTTCCCAACACCAGAATCTCTGTTGCAATAAGTGTTTAGCCCACTGTTTTTCAATCTGAGATCTTTGCCATCGAAGTCTGCGCCCGTCACCTTTTTATCACAATTTTTTCCGATAGCCAAGCAGCTATTAAAGCTTTAACTTTATGGACCTTTTCATCTACGTTAGTTCTTCAGTGCTATGATGCACTTCAACACCTCACTCAGGATCGTAAACTCACTATTTTCTGGGTCCCTTGACACAGGGGTATTGACGGCAACGAAGCCGCTGACGAATTCTCCAGGTCTGGCTCCCCTCGTCCTTCATTGGTCCGGAGCATTACTGCGGGCTCAGCTGGGCCTCAGCCATACGAATAATCGATAGGCTCTCCGGGTTCAATATCCGTGCCTACGGCAAGCTAAGCAACTGGCTCGCCCTATCTGCCCAAAAAATGTAGTATATCTCAGTTGTCATGACCACAAATTGCTAACTGGCTACCTCACCGGTCATAATAGATTGAGATCTCATCTTAACAAAATAGGCCTGTCCCCAGAGTCAGAGTGTAGACTGGCACACACATTCTCTGTGAACGTCCAGCTTAGGTCCAATTTAAATTCACTCTGTTTAATCGCTGCTTTATTACTACCGATCAAATCAGTGTCGTCCCGACTAGGGATACTCTTCTGATTACTAAACAGGCGGAGAGGATTCCCTGTCCGTTAACCTAACTATTTCTAAATGCCGGGCTTGGGTACAATAGACTCCTCCTAGAGACGCAGTGCCCTTTTAATATCCAGTTCTCGGAGGGCCTACCATGTTTCTACTATACATACTCTGTGCTAACGATGAGAACGTGTGGTGACTTACTTGAGTCTCCACTTTCGCTCTGACCACTTGCTTGCCTCGCGGCCTCGGCCCAAGCACAACGTCAGGCTCTTTTATGGTTTATGCAAATTCTTAGCTTGAAAAGTTTCGACAACGTAAAAAACGAGTTGCCAGGGATGTCAGCTTGACCACTTGATCTGCTTTAAAGTATTTAATAAATAATTTACTAGGCTATTGTTAATCTGAGAGTCAGAATGTCTTCTAGTGTCCTTGCATACCAGGTTAGAGTCCCAAAAAATTCAATTAAAAAACATTTTTTTATTTCTGTATTACAAACTTAAGACAAAATTAAAATACTGTAAATACACACACATGCCGTCTGTGTGTGTAAAGAGTAAAAAAAAAAAATTAATTTTAAAACGCGACAGACAAATGAGCTGCAAACCGGAAACGGAAACGCTTTCTAGTAAAAAACAAAATGAAATATGAAACGAAGAAAAAGAAAAACTCTTTGCAGTATTAAAAATAAAGCCGTGTAACTGCGAAAATAGCGCCAATCAAATGAGCTAAAATATTTTTCTCTTTTTTTAGGTTTTTTTTATTTTTTTCTATTTGCCAGACAGATAGTTTGGCTTGACTTTCCTGTTTCAGACTACAAAGTCTCGGTTGTAACTCACGTAAATATAAGTAAAATGAAGGAAAAAAATTTCTAGAAAAAAAAAACCCGAGAAATTGTAAAAACAAAAGAACGCATGTCAGACGTTCATGGTTTGCAAATGTCAACGGAACAACGTCGCCGGCATTTTGCAATCGCAGCAAGCAATTCTTGCAGACAATGGCACGAAAGAGAGAAATTTAGAAAGTATAGAATGGCAAATGTATAAACGGAAAAGGAAAGCAGCAGAATATGCAGGAAAGGAAGCTACTAAGGTGCCACAACAACGTCACTATTTTCTCAAAGGAAACACAAGTGTCACTGGCACTGGGACATTATATTTATTGTTTCTTATGTAGACAAAAGAACGAAGAATGCATTAAAATCAATGCGAATGTTTAAGTTGAAATTTAAGTACAAATACAATAATGCAGGTAAATGTATCTTTTCGAGAGCAATTAAATTTAGATATTTTTGTATCTTGGAGCATAAAGATTGCAATAAAATAAATATTTATTTTAAAGAACTAAGCAAGCTATTAAAAATAATTAAAATTTATCATAGATTTCAGTTCAGTTGTAAGCAGCTACAGAGAATTTCTCTCTTTGTTCATAAATATATTGAAATATATTTTTTTCCGGTAATTTATTCTTTAATTTTTTTGTGCAAAGTATACAATCTAAGTATTCCATAAAATAACTCAAAATGGTGGACTATAGTAAGTGGCAAAATCTTGTTGTATCCGATGATGAAGAAGACCAAAAGTCACTCATTGTCTGCAAACCAATACCCGCTGACGAACTGAAGAAGCAACGCATGAAATTGGATCAAGAGCAGCAGGAGAATCGCATGCGTCTGGAAAAGATTAAGCAAATTATTGCTGCGAACAAGGCAAAAGGTGATGTGGCTACAGCTATTTGTGCTGTAAACTTGGATGAGGATCTTATGAAACTGGAGTTAGTTGCACGTGAGTTGAATACGAAAGATCAAAAGCTGCGTGAACTGGAACAGCGTACTGCAGTGATTGCAACGCCGATAAATCGTTTGGGACTTGAGGTGACCATAGTCAATCAAAATCCTTTGGAACGTTTAACGCACGCTGAACGTGGACAACGTTTGCAAAAGTTTGTGGAAGAAAATGAATTGCTCTGCAAAGAATTTGGAATGCTAAAGCAATATGATGATTCAATGCACTTTCTACAAAGACATCCGTTTATGGTGTGCGAGGAAACCGCAAGCTATTTGGTTTTATGGTCGATTAGTCTTCAAATGGAACAATTGCATGATCTGGTAGAGCAAACAGTGCATCAGTGTATATGCATACAATATATACTTGAGCTATCGCGCCAACTGAACATAACGCCGCTCGCTAGTGTCGAACTCTTCTTTAAAAAGATACAACGCGCACTGCCCGGTTATCACGAACAATTTCGCAAGGAGGTGGAAACGTTCAAGGCGCGTATTATCGAAAGTGCACAACTGAAATTATCGAAATTAGTAACACAAACTGAAGAGCAGAAGCGTAAAGAACGTCTGGGACCAGGTGGTTTGGATCCGTACGAAGTGTTTGAAAGTCTTCCAGTGGTAAGTGTTAGGAATGCTGTTCAAAAATATAAATTTTAAGTTTAAATTTTTTTAGCAATTGCAATATTGCTTCGAAAAACAAAACGTTGCGCTGCTTGAGCGCACTGTAATGGACATGAATGTTGATGAAGCCATTTTTCATATGACGCGTTGCATAGATGCGGGAATTTGGTTACCAGGAAGCTTGGCTGCAGCTGCTTTGCATTGCTTTGAATCGAGCAAAACTAAAATTTAAGCCGTGCTGTGGTGCTGCAGTATATAACTTCTACCACAAATGATTAATTTGCACAATTTTATTAGTTTGAAAAATCAGATTTGAGTAACTAAAATCAAAAACAATATTGTATTATGTATTTGAAAATAATTGAATTTTTAAGTATAAGATAATCATCCGGTAGCCTTCATACTTTATGATGGGACATGTGTTAGATCAGTGGCAATTTCTTCTCTTTGCTCAATACATTTCATTCAGGTTAGGCTAAATTAAGGTGTCTGAGTGCGTATATGAGCATTACAACACTTAGGCCAAAAGAGGTCCATTGTAATGCTACAAGATCTCAAGAGACAGCTCACAGACATAGAACTAAAAGATACAACCATTTTGTCGCCTTAATATATTTATATAGGTTTCTGGCTTCGATTGTGGTTATTTTCTTTAAATGTTTCAACTTTTTCTACTCAGAGCTGGGCAATGATAAAGAAGATGTTCAATATTTTCTTCCTCGTCTTCATTGCCACAGCTTCTAGCCTTATAGCATGAGTGTCTAGGATACAGTGTCCCGTGGTCTCTGCTATCAGTGAGAAAATTTCTGTTCTACTCATTATGAAAATGTCATTTGACCTCTTACAATTTTAAGCGACCCAGGTGAAAAGCAACTTATAAACAATATTTCATGAATACGTTTCACGTGTTTAGAAAAAAAAAAATGGCAACATCGTAAACTCTATTTGGCATAATTAGAAAAGCCAGATTTTTCAAAATATTGAAAACAATTTTTATTGTTTTTTATTATAAAAATTTTCAGCTAGGACATTTTCCCACCCAGTGGAAATGCGCCGAGGTGATACTGATCCGAAAACATGGGAAACCTGCAGCCAATCTCGACTCCTATCGCCCGATTAGCTTATTAGCCGTACTTTGAGACTACTTTTGCCGTAGTTGAGAGACTACTTTTGCGTAGAGTTCGACCAATACTGGAAGAGGGCGGTTTGATAACACATCACCCGTTTGGCTTCAGGGAGCTGCATGGCACACCGGAACAGTGCCATATGATCGTTCACAAAATTCTGGAAGCTCTTGAGGAAAAGGAATACTGCTCGGCCGTCTTCCAAGATGTCAAGCAAGCATTTGACAGGGTTTGGCATATAGGATTGCTCTACAAACTGAAGCTTGCGCTATCAGCCCCTCACTATCTGCTGCTCAGATCTTACCTAACTGGTAGATCTTTCTACGTTAAATGTAGCGAGGAGAGCTCAGCAATAAGAGAAGTCAGAGCTGGAGTCCCTCAGGGAAGTGTCCTGGGCCCGACGCTATACACAATGTATACAGCAGATATGCCAACCATCAGCGACCCTAGAATGCTCACTGCCACTTATGCCGATGACACCGCCTTTTTAGGCGTCCAGCATAATCCAAACTCAGCTGGACCGCCTAAACACATGGCTAAGACGGTGGAATATCGTATTCAACCCAGACAAATCCACACACATTACGTTTGCCCTGAGAAGAGGAGACTGCCCTGCCGTCAGTCTGGATGGCGTTGCCATACCCAGCAGCGTCACTGCAAAGTACTTAGGCCTGATATTGGATAGGCGCTTAGCCTGGAGTAGTCATCTCTCAGAAGGCCCACCATCAAACTAAGGGTCAAACTCCTCATATACAAAGCCATACTTAAACTGCTGGATAACAGTACAACGACTCGGCGACTGAAGAGGTTACACCCCCTGGATTTGCCACCCACATAAACATTTAAATCCTCCTCCCTCCTCCGTCACCCCCCACCTTTTTAAACCCCAATAACAACTCCCAAGTCATGGAATACAATATATTATATAGAAAGTCAATGTTATGCATTACAATTCGCTGATAGTTCCCTTAGGGACTAGTAAAGATTACAGCATTAAAAAAAAAAAAAATAAATAAATAAATAAATAAAAATTTTGCTATTTAGTTTTGTGTATAAACCTGAAACGTTCGATATTCGCGAAATGTGTGTATAAACGAAGCTAACAGAGAGAGTATTCAACTTCTTTGAAATATATCACATAAATTTCAAATAATAAATTTAATAACTTTTAAGCTTTTAAAATCTTATTTAATGCTTTTAAATGGCAATATTGATAAGCATATGAAAAGATAATGGCTACTATGAAATAATATTTATGTTTTATTATGCAAAGTCACTCTACAATTTATTTACTTTGTTTTGAAATGCATTTTATAGAAAAAAACAAAAAAAAAAAAAAAAAAAAGATAAAAGATAAATATTTGAAATTTTGGAGATATTTTAAAGAAAAAGAAGAAGAAGAAGAAGCAACTCAAACAACAAATTGCATTTATAGTGAAAAACTTTACTGCCATAATCAGACTTTGTTGTATGTAGAATAGATGTGCATATTTGATTGTTTTTCGGATGCCTCTGACTATGATTCTGAATCTGTTTTTATTTCAATTCCATAGACAATTAAAACAGCAGCAGAGACAGAGACAGACTATGACTGTGCATGCACAACCACCACAAAGTCAACTAAATATAACTTTTCTCTTTTTGAAACAAAATATAAAATCCCAATTTTATGACAGAAAGTTTTTGAAAGAGCAGAGCATTGGTTTCTCTGTGCATTTAGTTTGTTTGCTTTTATTTGTTTCTTTCTTATTTTGTTTGTTTGTTTGTTTGTTTTATGATGCGAAATGTGTGCTCATTTCAAGTGAGAATATGTATTTATTTCGTTTTAATTTTATTTTTAATGGTTTCTGTCAGTACAAGCGAAAACTATGAACACCGCCCACAAACAACAAAGTTTTATTTCGATTTAAGATTTCGACTCGAAAGTGTCGCCAGCTATGAAGCAAAAATTTGTTACATTACAACTTGCCGCAAGTACTTATAATCAATTGTGTGTGAAACTTAAAACTTAAAAGCGGATGTAGCAGTTTCTGCTGCTACTTACTGAAAAATGATATTTTAAGTAATCTGGCATGAGTGCCGTAAAATAAAAATGCTCATTTTAAAAGCACCTCAACAAGCGATATCGTTTTCCATGGCACTATCCGATTTAATGAAAGAAAATGGCTGCCGAAATGGCTCAAGTAAGTTAATTACTCAAACAGTTGCTTATTTACTCGGATCCTTTGCTTGATTGCTTCATTTGCTTCGTAAAGGTAATCAATTTTTTCTTTTAATGAGTAAAAGTGTTGAGCAATCACATTATTAACTTTGTATTGACTGTTAAAAAGCAGAACCGCTCAAAATTTGGTCAAAAATGGAAAAAGGGTGTAGCATTCAGATTTATTATCGCAACAGCATTCTTCTTCCCAACCGAATGGAATTGCTCAACGTTAAAAGAGATTTGGGTAAAAGAAAGTGTTTTCACTGAGTAAACCTACAAAATTTTTGGTAAAGTTGGCTAGACAGGTTGTGAAGAAGTCACCTGGTCTCGCACCCTCTTGCGCCGACGCAAGATGCTATCGTGACCACGTGAAGGTATTTGCCTGCAACGAAACAGGTATTCACGTTAAAGGGTTTGGGAAAGAATGGTACATAGTAAAGGTTGGTATTTATATGGAAATGGGTATAGTGTGATCCATTGGACAAGTTGTGGACTACTTCGACTTCTGTCAAACAAAGTTAAAATTAAATAGTTTTTTGTTTAACTATATTAATTAGTTTTTTTTTTTAATAAAAAAAAATTGTGTCAGTGAAAATATGTAAAATTATAATTAAAGCAACCTTTGCACACTGAAGGGAAAGTTCATTAAAAATTGTAATAACTTAAATTGCAATTTTGAATATTTTTAATTTAATTTCAAAAACAAAATTTTTTTAAAATCAAAAATTTTCGTAAATCAGGTTACGTTTCTCTAAAAACAAAATCCTTTTCAATGGAACATTATAAACGGGCTGCATAACTCTCGACAAAAGACACTTCAATGGTTAGACTAAAAAGAGGAGCAGAAAATAGGAGTTTACCATTGACGCAACGACTCCATCAAAATGTTGTTTATGGATGCAATCTTCAATAGTTTGCTGGTAGTTTCATCCGGCTATGCCATGTACAAGATACATCCATTCGAACATCCTTATGGCTATACGGTTGCTGTTTTCGGAGCATTCCATGGCATTTTCGGTATGGTGCGTGCAGTGTGCAACGATGATAATGAATGTGAAAAGATTAAATTGGTTACGAGCAGCATTATGGATACCATACCATTGCCATTAATTAATATTGAACTTTATCTAAAATCTGCAAGTTCAAATTTGGCATTGCTACATGGTTTCTTTCTTATTCCCTTGGCTTTTGATATACTTGCGCGCATGCATGATGTCGAGGATACATCGAATGAAACAATTAAGGATCTAACATTACTTGGTAATATTGTATCACTGCTCTTCTTGTCGGTCATTGAATCGAATAATGTATATGGTTGCATTGCTTCAGTAGCGTTTCTAACGCGCTATCTGTCAGCACTTGTTGATAACTATTATGAGGGTTTTGGCTATCAGATAAAATTACTTGGAAATAGCGGTCTTATTACACTGGTGGCTGCAATACTACAATCAAAATATTAAAAAAAATAATTCAAAAAGAAAATTATCAAAGTAAATTTTCGATATACATAAATAAATTGATTATACCAAAATTATCTGTAAAAAAGTATTTAATAATAAGAAAATTTAGTAAACGAACCTTTTATTACATTTGCTTTTCAGACAGTAAATGGCCTTTACAGAGAACAAAAGAACTTTAGAATAAAATAAGATACAACAAGGAAAAACGTTAACTTTGGTGGAACAGAAGCTTATATACCCGATGGATTGGAATCAATGGTCTGATACAACTCAATTTTATATACAATACATATTAATATCATATTTTATGCAAAAAGTAAAGACATGACAACGAATTTCTTGAAAATATCAGGAAGAGAGGTATGTTAGTATAGGGCCATACCTTATAGTGACCCGATCCGCATCGGTGGAGTGCGCTTAGGATGATATAAGATTTGTTTTTACCCAATTTTTCAACAGACAGACGGACATGGCTTAAACGATTCGTCTTATTAAGCTGATCAAGAACATATATACGTTATGGGGTCTCCGATGCTTTCTTTATTGTGTTAAAAACTTTCGGACAAACTAAATATACACGTTTAAAGGTTGTTTGTTGTATGATGTATTTTTTTAATCAAAGATCCTCAATATGTACCAAAATTTACCTAAAAGTATGCAATCTTTATAAACGAAAATTGTTCATTACGATTTTAGAAAATATTCGGTGTGAGCATCTGGTCTGGTTTTAGAGAACAGACTCGAAAGTTGAATTTCAGGGCAATAAATAAGTTATTTAAGCTAATTGGGGCTTAGTTTCTACCGAACGGCAAATCATCCAACTGACTCCAAGAGCTGATTGCATCAGAACACAGGCATACGTTCAAGCTTATGTACAAATTAAACGTACAGCAAGGGTCGTAAACTGAAAAAAAGCTGACTAATCAGCTAACTTTGGAACTAGATAAAAATTGCAGGGTTCAGTTTTTATAGAAAATATTTATCGATTCTTCATGTATAGACAATATACTATCAATGTATTCAATTAAAATTGCTTCCACCAAGTTTTATATTTTATTCCACTTTTTTTTTTGCGATTGGACCCATACGAATCTTAAGTTTGTACATGAGTAGCAAACTAAACGCCCGTGCCACATTAACTACAAAAAGAATCAATAATCTTTTTATACGGTTTTATAATCGAAACTTTTCCCTTGCTACATACAATTTTCCCCATCTTTACCCTGACACAAATCGATATAAAATCGTTTTGCAATTAGTTAAAATATTTTTTTGCATTTAAAAATATAAAAAAAAAAAAAAAAAAATACAATATGCAAATGTGCATTGAAGTGATACAAAAATTTTTAAAAGCAACACAAGTGCACTGCAGTTGAAGTCAAGAATAAAGTAGGCCAAAAGCAAATATTTTCAAATAATATTATCTAAGCTGCAAAATTCTCCAAAGTCAAATAAATGCACGTTTGCAATGGCAGCAACATAGAAATTTAGGGAAAATAAAAATAAAATAAAAAAAAAAAATTCCACTTTTGTAAAATTGAAATGGGAAGGGGTAGGGCGTATGTTTTAGTAGATTTGGAAAATTTGTAAAAATGAAAAAAGATCAGATTGAACAGACAGACAGACAGATATACGAAGATAGCTCCATCAGATCGTCGAACTGGTCAAGCGTCAATATACTTTATGGCATTCAATTCAAATATGCAATGCAATGCAAAACATATGAAGAGTATAATAAAATAGATAAAAATATAATAAAATCGAATACATATGAAAATAATGGAAGGAAAAGAAAAGTTTTTTGCTGCTGCTGCTATTTGGCAATATTTTTCACAATGACACGCCTGCACAGAGCCATTTAAAACGATTACTCCGTTGAGTATTGCTCGTCGTTGTAATACTTGCTGACGCTGAAACGATAGAAACGATATCAAGGCTGCTACTGCTACTTTCTGAAAAGAATACTTATACATTACCAAAATGACGACGATGGCAATGGAGCAACCAAAATAGGGACGCTGAGCTGAGCTGCAAGCTGTCAACCATAATCGAAATAAAAGCAACGCAAATCGAAGAAACCTGAAACCAGTCAGTAGTAAAAGTAAAAGTTACTCAAGTTGCATTTGGCAGGCAGCTAAAGGACTAAATCTATTGAGTTGTCTGACTGACTCTACACTGACTGACTGAGTCAGCAAAAAGTGAAAAGGATACGCCACAAAAGTGCAAAATTGTGTGAAAATGAGTGCGGAGCGAGCGACGGTTTCAATGAGCAAGAGACAATAACATTTAAATGATTTTAATGGCAGCTGTTCAATTTTATTGACTCAAAATGCACACACACACACACAAATATTTATACAAATACATATGTATTTACACAGACTCTGAGATCACAAAAAAAAAAAAAAGATACTTTTACATTACTAGAACAGCAAGCTATTGAGGCCATTGAATTGGAATTGATATTTGCTAACTGGGAGTAATCAGATGCATGTATAAGCCACATTCTGCTTGTCTGCTTGCCTAATACAAAAGAATATAGAAGTATGTGAGTTGTATACACACATCTGTGTGGCATGTACTCAACTTAATGCGACATGAGGTGTTTGTATAATCATAAAAATTATTGTAATCTCAGGCGAGTGAAGTACAAATGCAAGTGATTTTTAGTTAAAAGAGTTTGTGGAAGTAAGATCATACATAACTATCAACACACACAGATACAATAAATATTTGTAAAGCTTCACTGTTGTTCGAGCTGCAATTTCTTAAGCCCTTTTCACCCAAAAATCTAGGAAACCCCAAATGGCTCGTCAAAAGACCAGCTGAAATATAAAAGGACTTAGTAAGTTTAAGCATGAGAATGTTATACACAAAGCGAGCCGCAGTCTGGTAAAATTTTGTGCAATGTCAAAAGACGAGAGGCTTCGAGTTCAAACCCTAAATAACTTATAAACACTTCCAATTGTAACAATATTGATCGTGGTAATCTTTTTTGGTATTGCAATTGGTGTACCATTTCTCAAACCGTTCAACCCTGCCAAAAGGCAGTTCCTTTTTGGTACACCAAGAAGGTTTTACCATTTCTCAAGATCTATGGAATGCAACGTCTGGCAGGATGCCACTTCCAATGACATCACAATGTAACGAGGGCTTAGATTTTACATTGTTTGTGATTGAAGAAGGATATGCCCCTGCCACAAAAGGGGTTAAGAAATCGCTAGCCTAGTGGTAAACCTTTCGAACAGCTGGATTGATTTCGAAAAAGAAAAATAAACAAGAAAAATAACTATGGAAAATTTACAACACTTTTAATAGTTTATATGTTCACCAGGTGCTTAGATTAAATTTCCCAATGAATTTGGTCAAATTTGTATGGAGGCGTTATGTTATATTTGCCCCACCCTTACCAAATCGATAGTGTTCACTTAGGTGGACATTGGAATTGATTTTACAAAATTTAATTAAATTAATTCAGAAAAAAATATTTGTTCATACAACACTCGACAATGGGTGGTAAGCTTGTACGGAGGCTATATCAAAAAATGGGCGTGACACCTTAGATTTGGCACTGGATGACATAAGAAGTGTTCTTACCCAATTTGGAGTGAATACATTCATAAATAATAACCATTTTCATACAAAAAATCGAAAAAAGGGGTAAGTTTGTATGGGGGCTATATCTATAAATGGGCGTGGCACCTTGGTTCTGACATACAAACTAACTAGGAAATTTACATTTACTGTCAAAATTAAACAAAAAAAACAAAAAAACAAAATTTTTTTTTTGAAAACTTTATTAAAAAAAAATATATATAAAATTTAAAAAATTAAAAATTCTGGTTTGGTTGTTTTGGCTTTTTTGGTTTGGTTGTTTTTTTTTATTTTGCTATCATGACGGAACATGTGGATGACTACTTAGTGCGACTCGATAATATGAAAGAACAATTTGAAAAAGAGGGGAGAGGATGTCCTCTATCTCCAGATATTGGTTTGAATGGTTACAAAGTTGGTATTAAATTGGGCAGTGGATCATTTGGAACTGTGGTAAATTTGTATTTGCGCATTAACTTAAAAAAAAAAAAAAGACCAAGTAAAAAAATATCTTTTTTTATGTAGTATCTTGTAAAACAAATAATTGGAGGAAAGCTTTATGCAGCAAAACAAATGTCAAAGGCTCATTTAATAAAACAGAAACAAGTATCGCATCTTATGAACGAAAAGAATATATTATATGCAATACGTTATCCGAATACAATTTACTTAGTGGCATCATTTAAGGACGAAGCCAATGTGTATCTAATAATTCCTTATATACCTGGCGGTGAGCTTTTTGACTATCTTGCAACGTAAGTGAAAAAACCTAGAATGTTTTCTCTGTGGCTCTATAACTCTGATTACAGCGTACGACGATTAAGCGAGAAAACCGCAAAATTTTATGCTGCTCAGGTTGTACTTGCTTTTGAGTATTTACATCATTGCAATGTTATCTATAGAGACATCAAGCCGGAAAATATGCTGTTCGATGCCAATGGCTATATAAAATTGACTGATTTTGGATTTGCGAAAGTATTCATCAAATACTTAAAATGAAAGCAGAAATATTCATTTTTTTTTTAACTAAGCTTCTGAATAAAATATTTTTGTAGAAGGTCGAATCACGCACTTTGACCTTGTGCGGTACACCGGAATATTTGTGTCCAGAAATGTTAGCTACGAAACCGTATTCCACAAGTGCTGATTGGTGGTCATTTGGTATATTTGTCTATGAGCTGGCTGCTGGCAATTCGCCATTTGGCGAATATAATCGAGATGTTATGGTAATGTATCAAAAAATAATGGATGCAGATTTTAAGAATCCAGCATATTTTAGTCCTACACTGAAAAACTTAATTAATAAATTACTACAAGTCGATACTACAAAACGGTAAGCATGATTTTTATTTATACAAAATATTTATGGATTTTTCTTTTTTTTTTTTTTCATTTGTCACAAAATTATTGGTTTGGCATTCTAAGATTGGGTTGTATTGCAAATGGTGCAAAAGATGTTAAGGAGCATGAATGGTTTCATGGTATCGATTGGTATGCAATTTATAAGCAACTAATTGAAGCACCCTATACTCCAATAGTACCAAAAAGTGGAAAGCTTTTCCAATACAGATTTATTGGAGTTAAATATGCAAAGTAAAAAAAGTATCGCCCACAACATCGGCGGTTTTTGCTCTATTTTAAAAACTTTATTTGTGTGCACAAAAAAAAAAAAAAATAAGTTTCCAAGTTATCCGTACTGGTTTGCATCGAACTCGTAATTCAAGCATCAAAAATAATCGATTCGAACTATCGACGGCCAATAGTGTTCTTATGAAACTATAGAAAATATTTGTACAACTCTCAATCGGGAACAACACTAACAAATGAAGATCGCTTGCAAAAGAAGCTAATAGTAATCGGAATAGTTCTAGTAAAATTAGTTTTAAACATTTTTAATTTAAGCGTTGCCACACTGTCAAACTTTATACATATTTGTACTTTTCCTGCAATACTTCCAAGATGACACATAGTCACTTCAATACGTTTTACTAAAACTTATTTTATTTATTTATTTTTTTTTTTTTTTAATTAAATAGTTTAAGCTATTTTAGAATCGTTTAAAATTAAAGATGTGACACTTTACAATGGAACTTTTTTTGAAACTGTTTATGAAATTTAAAAGAGGCGAAATCAGTTTTTTAATTTTCGAATCAATGCGAAACAAATACTACTCAGGTGCAATCCAAAAATGCAATGCTCGGACGAGAAACAGCTTCAGGCAACGCTTCAGGCAACCTGGATGACACAAGTCAGTTCAGTGCACACTTTCAACAGATTCCATAAGTAATCATTTTTAAAGCAAAGATTCCGCCACACGATCATTCATTTAGTTCATGTACTATCATCCGTGACGTCGATTATATTCCACAAAAGGGTTGTGTAGGGACAACTTAAGTTGGGGGCACACATAGAAAAGAACAATAATTTTCTTGAAAAAAAATATATAAAAATGGAAGGTATGTATGTATGGGTACTGTAAGTTATAGCGGCCCGATCCATACCATAACAGTAGTGCATTCTTAGGGAGACAGTAGAAGTAATTTTAAACAGTGGGGATTGTATGTCTTTCTTGGTAACCTGGGAGCAGAAAGGGACAAAACCAATTTTTTTTCTAATACAAATCAATCCCGATCTTCCGGACGCCTCCAGAACCTGATCCTTCCAACGCAGCGGGGGTCTTCCCCCTTTTTTGCCCTCTTTTTGTTTTCGTTTTTTTTTTTAGTACCGTTCTCGCCGGAGCGTCTTCTCCATTCGGACCCCCACCACCCCCCAAATAATATTTAACATAGGAAAAAAAAACCATTTTCAACTCAACTGTAATGGCGCTTGTGAGTTTGATTTCGTTTTTCTGGATAAAACTCTACTCCTCAGATTGGAGTGAATACATTCATAAATAAGAACTATTTTCATACAAAAAACTCAAAAATGGGCGACTATTGTAGGGGGGTAGCTAAAAATGGGCGTGGTACCTTGCTTTTGATATTGGATGCCTTAAGAAGTGCTTTTACCCAATTTCTAATAAATACATTCAAAAATAGTAACTATTTTCATTCAAAAAATCAAAAAAGCGGTAAGTTTGTATCTTTGGTTCTGACATCAAAACTACCTTGGATCAAAAAAGCTTATTCAGATCAATATCTTTAAAACTTTCTGAAAACGCATTGCAACAGACTGACAGACGGACATGGGTAAATCGATTTGTCTCGTAGAGCTGATCAATAATGTACTCGTATATCTATTTTATGGAGTCTCCGATGTCTCCTTAAATGAGTTTCTAACTTTCCGACAAATTATATGTATCGGGTATAAAAAAGTGGTAAGTTTGTATGGGGGCTATACCTAAATATGAGTTTGGCTCCTTGGTTCTGACATTTACACTCTCTTGGACCAAAAAAGATTAAGTTTAAAATTTCACAGGTTGATACTTTAACAATTTTCCGAGTAAATCGCAGTGTAAAAGACAGACAGGCGGACAAGGACATCTATCGATTGGTCTCATCAAGCTGAATAGGTTATATAGTTTAGCGCTATTTAAAGGTCATTGCATAAAAACTTCTGTGTTTTAATCTAAATTTAGTATTAAATATGCTGTCCCAGTCTAAATTTAGTATTATTTGCTAGTAAGTAAAATAGCGAAATATTTCATAAAAACCTTTTTATCATTGTAATTCCTTTTTAAAAGCTAAAGCTAAATTAAGTAAATATATACGTTTTCATATAAGCAGGGCATCTCATTACTGCACAAGCAAAAGCGTTTATTATTCAACATGAAATGTGTCTAAGCAGATTTGCGAAAGAAACAGAAATAATTAATTCTAAGCGCTGCGCATACAAGTCATGGAACACATGTGACATGCACAACGCTGTACTCCAACAACTACTTCTGCAATGGATGAACAAAAAAACAAGAAATGGAGACATATTCCGTATACGTAGGTGTAACGCTTGAACAGTGCTCACCGTAATTTCACAGTCAATTTAAAATTAATACGCGTTTGTCTCAACTTCAGCTCCAGCTGCACTACTGGCATGCAACTAAAGACGACAGGAATAAATGTTTCGACATCTTGAGTAATGCAATCTCCTTGCTTTTTGTCTTTATAATAATAATAATAATCATGATCATCGTCATCGTCATCATCGTCATCATCAACAGCAAGAGTATATGGCATTGAGTAACCAACGCCTTGACAACGCCTTCACGAATGCAAATTGCATTTTGGCATAATCCCAAAACGAAATCTGTAGTACAACCGAAACCGTAACTCAAACCCAGACGCATTCATTCATTCATTCAATGCAGTAACGTAACACAGTAACACTCAAACCAAGTGTATAGAACTGTGTCTGTGTTGGTGCAAAGGTACAAAACTACATTTAGCGCATATGGTAAATGTAGCTGAAGTTTCGATATAAGTTTCCGTTTAACGCTCACAGGTAACAACAACAACAACATTGGAAGAAGTTTATATAAGAAACCGCAGCCACAGCCACAGCTGTGTGGTGTCTCAAGAAGCTGTCATGATTCATCCGATGATAGGCGTACAACTTTGTTGCTGTTGCTTGTGTGTAGTTGATTTTAATTAAAAACGGATTTTACATTGAAACTCACATTCTATGCTATTCGCTATTCGCCTACTTCCATGTCAAACTTTAATTGAAGCGCAACATTCTAGACTAAGTTGCAGCAGCAGTCACAGTTGCAGCACAACACGGAAATACTCAAGCGCTTACCATATATAAACTATTTTACTCTGATAAGTAGCAGCAGCAGTATCAGCAGCAGAAGTGTATCAATTTAAGTAGTTGCTTTGATTGTGTTAGATAAATTATGCACTGCTTTTAATTTGCTTTTATTGAATTTTCTTTAATTAATTTCATTTAAAAATAAACAAATTTTGTTAATCAAAGAAATTGATTTGTTTATTTTTAAGATGCTTGATTTGTCAAAAGTGTGCAATTTAATATATCATTTTAATTAAATTTAATTTTGTTTTTGTAATTTGTAACACTTAATGGACTTGTTTAAATATTCTTGATCAGACATGTCCGTCTGTCTGTTTGTCTGTCTGCAGCTACACGTTTCATTCGCTCAGTTTTGAAGATAAGCTTTTAACAGCCCTAAGCAGTAAAAGTTTTAAAACCAAGGTACCACGCCTATTTTTAAGCATAGCCATCATACAAAGTTTTAAGTTTTTAATGAAAAATTGTTTATTTAGTAAGCGATTTATGTCAAAGAAGGTAAAAACACTTGTAATAGCAACCCATGTTCAGAAAATTACCCATTTGTGAGATGGGACCATTATAGCATATAGCCCCCAAACAAATCTTCCGTCGATTTTTGAGGGTTTTATATATGAAATGGGCTATTCATAAAGCGATTTGCTTCAAATGTGGTAAAAAAAAAAAACTTCCAACAGCACCCCATGTTCAGAAAATGACTTATGTTTGAGATAAGACCATTTTAGGATATAGCCCTCCAATTTCTGCAAATTTTTGAGTTTTTATAAAAAAAAATGAGTTATTAATGAAGCGATTTGTGTCAATAACGGTCTGCGAGTGCATTCCATGTGGTTCGTGACAGTATTAACCGAGTCTGAGTCAATCTTCCGTCAATTAACCTCACCAGGCTAGGACACAACAGATATTTAATTATGTCGTAGTGCCCGCTATTCTCTTGTGAAAAAGGTTCTTAACTTTACTTTCTATATTCTGAATGGTCTCCATGCGTCTATTTTTCGCCATTGCTAGCTTGCTCGTCTTATGACTCTGGTCCAAACACTACACTAGGCTCTTTATGGTTACGTTTACCGTTTGAAGTTATATTAAACAAGTAATTCAAATTTTATTTATTTATTTAAGCTCTCCAGCAACAAAAACAATTCTAGCATAAAATATTTCATGTGTACTGCACACATGCAGCATAATTCTTGTTCCTGCTGTGCATGTGTGTTTTCATAAATAGGAAAGAGTGTAAGAGTGTTTGGCTGTCTGAAACGCAGCTTTAGCGCTTAGGCTTTCATAGTTCCTAATCCTTTGTGATTTATGAAAATTCTTACTTATATTTTGATATAGCGCATGGCTTTTCGTCGTCTTCACCGAGAAAATATATACATAGAGTAGCTTTGCTGTCGGTGCTATTTTGATTAGAGAAAACTTATATTTAAGATAAAATGTATACTTAGCGACGACGACAACGACAACAACAACGATGAAAACAAGAAGCTGAATTTATTTATGTGCAAGTATTTACATACCTATTTATTCATTTATTTATTTCTTTTCTTACAGCTGTAATACAACAAATGCAGATGAATGTGTGCATGGTGTATACAGATACTCTAAGTACATATTGTATGATGTTGTATGATATTAATCTGGCTTAGTTAACATTAAATGGCATTAGTTGTAGATTTAAGCTGAATTTTGATTAGTGCATAGCATACGATATTATGCGATAAAATATAAAATATTTGAAGATTTTGTATCTAATATTGTGGTAATTTTTTCGGACAGTAATTCTTTAATTAATAGTTTGGATAAAAATAATGCCTGTAATTTTTTTTTTTTATTTTTTTCATTTATAGCAATTTTATTTTTGTAATATTTCAATGCAACCCTTGCACTTGTACGTGAGCAGAAGGAAGTTGAGTTAATATGCGACAGAAATGTGGCTTCAAAATTTTACCAAAGCATCAAACGTTGGACCGAAGGTTATAAGCCCGGAGCCTCTTTCTGTAATGATGTATATGAAAACGTGGTGACAGATGTTCAGGAGACACTTATGTTATGGAGAAACCACTTTATCTTCCATCTTCCATCCTTCCATCCGTATTGTTTGATAGACTGAAACCATACATAGGAGTGAGATAGACAGTACCAGTGTGGTTTCAGGCCAAAGAAGTCGACTATCGAATTCATATTTTCACTATGCAAGATCCTGGAAAAAAAATCAAAGACAAACAAATAGACACCCTCTATTTGTCAACTTCAAAACCTCTTTCGATACGCCAATAAGATTAGAGTTCTACAAGGCACTAGTTAAACTTGCTATCCCTACAAAGATCATTCGCTTCTGCATGATGACGCAAACAACACCCAATGTATTGTGAGGGCCAGTAGGAGCCTCTCCAACATCTTTGATAACAAGAGAGGCTTTAGACAGGGCGTCAAGAACACCGGTCCGGAAATTGAACGAAGAAACACTCTTGGTAACCGTAACTGTTTAGGTCTGGGTAAGCAAGTCCGAAGTAGAGTTCAGTTCAGAGAAACAAAAATTAAACTCTAGAAGACGCTGATAATGCCGGTCCAGATGTATGGCTGCGAAGCATGGGTCATGTCAAAATCGGATAAGTCGGCGTTAGGTGTGTTTCAGGGAAAGATTAGATTAGATAGGAGGTGGCTGAGGAGACAACCCATATTCCCCACACAATTAGCATAAACCTGCCGTTTGGCTACCACTAAAAATATCTCGGAAGTGAGTCTTACGTCTGGATCTAACTGCAGGACACACACAGAGGAAGTGGTCTAACGTTTCTGAAGTATCCTCTTCTTTGCAACTTCTGCATGTGGCCACGTGTTCCCCAATGGGCCAGTGCCCTGTGATGGCGGCCTTTAGTATCGCAAGATCTTTGCGGGAGTTTAACAGTAGAGTTCTGGTACGTTTGGGGGTCAATCGTGGGTCAAGTAAGCTAAGCTTTCCTGCAGCTATTCATATTGTGCCATTTATTATTACCTAAAGAGGTGAAGTGATTCTTAATGAGGGCGACCCTGGCGCTCATTGTGATCTGAACCGCAACTGGCTGTGATTCACACGATGAACGCCGTCTAGCAAGTATGAAAGGCAAAGGGGACCAGATCTTTCGACATTCGAAAGATTGGAATCGGTATTTGGTATCAAATAACATTAGACAATCCCAGATGTGTGAGACGCTTTCGGTCATGTTACCAAGTCGTGACTATTGGCTTCCTATCTGAAAGCCATGACCAAGTTCTTTTCGAAGTCTGGAGCAGGTATTACTAAGGTTCTTCAGGCAATGTTGGACAAACATTTCCAGGCTCTCTATGGTTTATAGTATTTTATTTATTTATCTTTTTCTTTGCATTATACAAAACTGAACAAAAATAATAAAAATAATAATAAAAAGAAACTATTGTATAAAATGACAGTTCAAGTATGACGCGACTACTATGAATTACAAAAGATTATAAAACCAAAAAAAAAAGAAAAAAATGAAAAAAATGTCGAGAAAATATAAATATTTAAATGTTCAGTATAAACCAGATAGATATACAGTCAGATAGACAGACACAACTAAGTTCAACTGAGTGTCCTCAGCTGACTTTCTAACCTAGTGTCCTCGCTGGCTTTTACCCCTTGAAACCTACTCTAAAGCACAAAGTGTGCGACATTTTGAGCTCATGTAAATCCATTTTAATTAATTCGAAACAAAGGTTATTTCCTAGAATAATAATGAACGACGATGCAAGAAGGATACCAGAGTAATGCTAGCCAACTACTTTTTATGTTATTGTGCTGCTTCTTTTGTGTGCTTAGGAGTAAAGCATGCTTAGACGTAGGAGCAGAGCAGCAGAGCAGAGTAAAGGATTTGCATTTCATTTCAAGTGGATTTTAAAATGCCGCAGTAGCAGTTGTCATCGTCCTTTTTAGTTCAAAATGAAACATCGTCGACACGCTTGAGTGATGCTCACTCAAATTAAAATATAAGTCTATGATATATTTTATAAAGCCAAAAAACCAAAAAAAATGAGAGCATCGCACTGAAATTGAATTTAACTACATTTAAGTGGATTTGAATATTGATTGAAGATTAACTTAAGCCAAAATGGAAAGCTACAGCAGCGGCTGCTACTTTTAGTTTTAAGTCAAAGAAATAGGCAAGACAAAATTTAAAACAAAACAAAGAAAAGTATGTATTTTCATGCATTTTTAATACGAATCCTAATTTCGAATTACTTTAAATACATCGACTGACTTATTTCTACTTTTATAAAAATAGCTGAAAAATCGAAAGTGAAAATATATTTGCATATTTTATCTTTTTCAAAAATCAAAAAGCATCTTAAGCGATTTTCTCAACAATTTGCGTAAATAAGCTAAATAAAAATGTAGGCACAGCTTCAAAACAGAAATTGATGACGTAAAGAAAAGGAAATTTCTTATGAATTACTCAGAAGTTGTTTATTAAATTCCGTTGCGGCCGTCAACTGTTCACGACGCGAAATCTAAATCGTTAATAAAATCGATGGAATAATTTTAGACGTTCGGGATATAGCAGAGTGGGAGGTGGCTGTGACTGAAATCTCTCAACTGAGCGGCTACATCATACTTAAGGCCGCAACTGCGCACAATCAACAGCAATCCTAAAAGTTTTAACACAAATTTGTCACCTTGGACATAGCACGAATTCACCACAGCACACGAAAGACCATAAAACAGTCGAAACACAAGCAAAAAGAAACACACACATTTCGTGAAGAAAAATATGCTCCTCCACTAAGGCAACGCCTGGATCAGCTCCTGCACATTTGCCTTAAAATAAATACCTAATAAAGAAGATACGGATCGACACTTCGAGATTTTGGTAGAATGAACGGTTATTACATATATTTTGAGAGCATTAAGAAAACGCTGGAAAAAATGCCGAAGAAAAATATTTTATATAAAAAACCACTAACTTATCACTATCACAACTATCTCTCGAATCGAAAATAGAAGTAAAAAACATTTTTATCTGAAATTTGTAAATATAAAATTTCTACAATATTCACTTTTGATAGGCTCCGAAACCACTCAACCAATTTTGTAGATGCGTATTTTTTGATCCAACTTAAAAAAAGGATTTATATTGTTTTGGAAAAATGGGCGTTGGACGTAGCCTCCTTAGAAATTCATCGAATTTTTTCAAATATTTGAACTCAAGAAATGAAATTCAGTATATATTTTACTAGGACCGGAAAAATGGAAAAAATTGGCGGAGCCCCATATAGGCAATCCAAAAAAAAAAAAAAAAAATCATCATCATAGTTTTGCAATAATTGAACAAGAGAAATTAAATATCGGCAAAGTGTTAGTAGGACCTAGAAAAGTATAAACCATTAGAAAAATGGGCTGCAGGTGTGGCCTCAAACAAAAAATGTAAGAACAAGAAAGACCATGAAGTCGAGTATGCTCGACTGCAAAATACCCTGTACCCAATCTTTATGTACCTTAAGTTAAGTCTTATCTTAATAGCATACCTCATTTGGATTTTCAATCGTAAGAAAATGGGTGTATAGTTTTATGGGAGCTATACCTAAAATTTTGTTGGCCCCGAAATTGGGATATTTTATTGGGACTATCATAGACATAATTTATACTAAATTTAGACTTCCTAGAATAAGAAACAATGTCGTTTTTATGCAAAGACCCACAATTTTTGGAGTAGATTTGTAAGGGGGTACTCCTTAAAATGGATCTAGAGAAAAACCGTTTGCAAGTGCGCACTTGACGGTCCAGGAGAGTTTTAGTTTTAAATATGGTAGCCCTATTTCTAATAGTCTCCGAGATAATCACTCTCATACGGCAGACATTAGAACGGACAGACGGACGGACGGGCGGACAGATAGACAGATTACATAGCTAGTTCGACTCTCCTTCCAATGCTGATCAAGAATATATATACTTTATAGAGTCTATTTTGCCTCCTTCTGTATGTTACATACATTCGCACAAACTTAATATACCGTTTTACTTTTTGGGTACAAGGTATAAAACTTTATTTTCTAAGATCGGGAAGGACATGATCAATTTTAGGAAGAACTTGAGCTGCAGGAATAAACTCGTGTTATGATCAAGGATAGCTTAAGTTCATTGGAGGGATTTAACTGAGGGGTCGCCTTGTAAGCAATACAAAAAATATACAATGGGTTTAAGGAGCGAAAGAAGTAGGATTTATTGTAAAAGTGAGCGGTGGGAAAAACCGGTTTCGAATACCCGAAAGAAAGTTAGTATAAAAGTTAGTATAATGCTGTATCTCCAAAACTGGAATTCACTTTTATTGATTATTTGTAAAATTTTCCATTGAAGTCAACTATAAAAGTATTTTTTAATAAAATTTTATTACTTATCTCTTATATAAATAACAGCGCATGTATATGTATCTTCTAATCTAAATTCAAAGCTTCAATTTAAATCTTAATTCTATTCATTTCACTCGTTGACATTTAAATTCTCAAAGCTCTGCAACAAGACAAACTTGACTTGTCACGCTGCTGCAGGCACAATTACGCCGAAAAACGTCAGACGAACTTAACAACTAAACAGCCAAACGACAGGAGTTAAGGCTAAATGAAAACCTTTGCATTGATGTCCTTCGCTCTCCTTCTCAGCTTGCACAAATCTACACTTTGTGTTAACTTAATTACTAGTGCAAAAGTCAAACGTACTGAGACTACACATAAACACACACACACATTTATACAAAAAACCCTGAAGAAAGAAACCTGAAGGCAAAACTTAGTGTAAATTTGGCAAAAAGAACGAAAAGTTGCAAATACATCTAAGGACATTTAATGCTAAAGAAAACAGCCGAAGAAATGCAAAAAAAAAAAAAAAAAAAAGAAATATCAAGCTGACAGATGTAATTTTTACTTGCTCCAGCACAATTTTATCTCTTTTAATTTTTTTTCTCGTGCTCTCAAGCGAAGTGCAAAGTTCAAATATTTTTATTTTTTTACACAAAATTAACACTGACGGCAAAAATTATGAAAAACCTTAAATTTTTTTTGGTTTTTGCTTGTAAAATTTTGTTGCCACTACAAAATATTCCCTTTGGCAATGAGAACTTTGATAGACAAAAGAAAAGCAGCTTCAAAAAGTTAAAAAGAATTGCGAAGCGTCCGAAAAGCAATTAACATGCAATGTTCGCAGCATTTCTTAAACGATTCTCATAATTCTATAAGATTTTATGGAACATATATGAATATATTATAATTGTTTCAAAGATAAAATATAGTGCCCTACTTATATATACTTCATACATAGGAAATAGTATATTAGTTTTTAGATGAAACTTGTAACACTAGAAGTACACTAGTTCAATGCTTTATAAAAAGTGTTACAGTGACTGGATTTAGTTCAAATATGTGCCGTTTTGTTCGATAACTTCCACTTTATAATACCCCTCTTGTAGAACCCCCTCTCTCCTTATTTGTAAAGAGCTCGGACAGCCACTTTTCACAAGCCTCTTTTGAGGTCAACTTTACACCACCAAGGGCGTTCGCCATGGACAGGAACAGGTGGTAATCAATTGGCGCTATGTCCGGGCTATAAGATGGATGCGATATAACCTCGCATCCGAGCTCCCGTAGCTTCTGACGTGTCACCAAAGATGTGTGTGGTCTGGCGTTGTCTCTGGTGGAACACTACACCCCTCCTGTTGGTCAATTCTGGACGCTTCTGGTCGATCGCCTGCTTCAAGCGGTCCAGTTGTTCGCAGTAGATGGTAGAACTAGGCGTCCGGCCATATGGGAGCAGCTCATAATGGATGATTTCAATCCCACCAAACACACAGCAAAACCTTCCCGGCCGTCAATCCCAGCTTGGCCACTATTTGGGACGATTCATCGGCCTTCGACCGCGACCGTTTTCGCTTTATATTGTCATATGTGATCCATTTTGTCGCCGTCACCATCTGCTTCAAAAATGGGTCGAGTTCGTTCCGTTTCAGCAGCATATCGCAGGCGTTGATTCGGTCCAGAAGGCTTTTTGCGTCAGATCATGCGGCACCCAAACATCAAGTTTTTTTGTATCCAGCCTTCTGCTAGATAGTTTAAAATGGTTTGGTGACTAACTCCCATCACCTGGGCGATGTCACGAGGTGTACATGCCGGTCTAACTCGATGCTTTCCATATTTTTATTCGGTATTCGTCGTCACTGGTCTTCCGCCGGCTGGCTTATCCCTTGTGTCGTTTTCACCGGCTCTGAATCGTCGAAACCATTCCTCCGCGGTTCGCAGTGATAAAGTACCACCCCCCAAAACACCATTAATATCACGGAACGTTTCTCTAGCGGAGAAAAACTTTAAAATAGCGCTTTCGGCGTAAGTGAACTCCATGTTTACACGTCTATAACGCAGTATCCAAACTAATCATGCATAGCGTCATTTTGTATGTTATGTCAAGACCTTTCAAATGATGTATAGTATTGCCCGATACGAGCTCTGTAGCGCTTTGTACATAGCCGCGAAATTCAAACGACAAAAAAGGCGGAAAAGAGAAATTTGACAAAATTATATTTTCACATAGATTAACAATTTTAATTCAATGTTCAAATACAAAACACAATAATAAGCATTGAAACGATTCTTCTCCTAAGCGATCATCTCATCTCATCTTTGTCCTTGTGATGTGTTTCTATTTTTCATGGTTTTGTATTCATGGAATGCGCAGACCCCCATTGTAGCCAGGAAAACCGATGCGAGAAATATAAACAAATAAATGCAGCAGTGGACATTCCACGGAAGTCCCAACAAATGCAAGTTGTAATGCGCCAAAATTATCAAAAAATATTAATCGTGAGTCCGATATTTATGTATAAAGCGAGACATTTGTATGCGTTCCACAGTGTCTTAAGAACCAGTGCAATTTTTTCGCCTGACAAGATACACATTTTTTTAATCAAAATTCGAAGCTGCTTGTGATTATTATGAAAAAATATAAAAATATTTTGACACTTTAAATCGCAACGTTTACTTTTCTATTTTTTTCTTTTGTAATTTAAATTTGAAATATTTATTTGAGCAAAAATGTTATTTTAAGCCAAGGTAAGATATAAAAATAATTTTCTTAAAAAAAATTAAAAAACTTAATGGTGCCTAAAAATGAGCGTGGCACATTGATTTTGACATACTAGGTAGTCATTTTCGAGTAATTTCAAATTTCACAATCTTAAGTAATAAACAGACAGACAGACAGACGGTCAACAATATATGTACTTTATGGGGTCTATGATGTCTCCTTTAATTAATAAAAAACTACGCCACAAAGTATGCAATGCTTTTTAAAATGTTAAAATCCAAAAAGCGGGATTATGATATAAAATTTTGTATTCCTCGATAAAAAAAAAAAGAAATAAGTTATTCTTTGGAAACACCAACATTTTTTTTTTTAACAAAGACAATATAAATACTAGACTACAGCCTTCGTTGCGTTCAGATCTAAAAAGAAAAGCTACCCATCTAAATAAAAATAGGTTTCAAAATGAAGTACCAAAAAAAATTAAAAAAGAAAACTTAAGGAAAAACTAGAAAGGACGCTGAAAAAATGTGTTTGAACATTTGCTTGTCCCTTCAACAAGATATTCCATTCTACCTGTGGCAAGATCACAAACTTAAAATATAGAGTTTTTGCCTTCCACATACTATATCAATCGATTTTTTTTTTTGTCTTGCCTAAATTGATCAAATAATTTTGTTGGTACTAAATCGATTAATTCCGATAATTCGATTGTTTTACGGATTACTTTGCCTCAATTATAGGTCAATGGCTTTGAGATGATGTTTTTTACTTCTACTTGGGATTATTCTACAACACTTCATTCCAGAAAGTTCTGAAGGCTTTGAAAATATTTCTTTTATGTTAAAAAGTGTTACAAAAACGTATCTTTAGCCATAACTTCTCTGAAATAGTTTCTATTGATCATTTGGTTATTGGATGCATTAGTTCAGGTTTTTATAAAATCTGCACATAACGCAATCTTCGTAACCAATGCGGTTGGTACTTGCCGGTTCTTGTAAAGGTAGACTGAAACGACTTTATTTTTATTCTTCTAAAATGCTCAATTACTTCTACTTCGAAAACATCAAACCTCTCTTCCAGCAACAATACAAAACTTCTTTTTACATATTTTTTTCTTATACAAATTATATTTTTCACGCGCAATTGACATGAAGTTTTTCTTTTTTTTTCCTTCTTTTTTGGCTAAGGAAATAATAGAATTTTCTCGTTCATTCGCCAACTCATAGCTTTGGTTGGTTGGTTGGTTAGTTACTTGCTTGCTTACACTGCTCGCTGGTTTGCACATTTCATTTCGTGCTGATTTGTGATTTGTGACATTTGTGCAAAGTCGACGACATTTTTGCGATTTATTACAAAATTTCATTATTAATGCTCCAGTTTGCGGTATTTGTGTGCGGTTTGTAATGGCGACCTATGACGACGACGTTTGTGATGCCAATGGCGACGACAGCCATTTTAAGAGAAAAATTCAAATGGCAAAAAATGTGCAGCAAATAATTTGCAGCAATTTTCCAACAAATGCAAATGCAAATAAATTTCAATCGACTTAAAGTTAGCTTTGTGCAAAAAAAAAAAAATTTAAGTTATTTTAGCTCATACTAAGTTTTCATGTCGATTTTCGGCTTTGCTTGACTAAAGCTACAAGCCATAAAAATTCTATGGCAAATAAATTTAAGTGAAATACTTGTAAATGAAAACAAATGTCTACAACGACAACAACAACATAGCGCAAGGAAAAAGGACACTCAATAGGTTAGAATATAATAATAAATAAACGAAAAATGCCAAGGACACAAGTAAAACGTAAAACAATTTGTATAGAATCAGATTCAGAGAGAGTCAGACGACAAATTATTTATAAAAGGAATGCTTATAGCAATAAACTCAATAAATCTATTTTTTGTTGCAGAAACTATAAAGTTGAAAATAAAGAAAATGACCCACATGCAATAAGGAAGCTCAAGTTTAAGCGGAATAAAAAAAAAAAGAGAGATATAAAAATTTATTTCATTTATTGTTATTTTTGAGTTGTGTCTTTAATTAAAGTGAATAATTGTTTTAATAGTTTTAAAAAAAACTTATATTGCGCACTGTAAGTGGTCAAGGATAATTGCAAATGTTGCTACTGTACAAAATATTTATTTGAAACAATTTCGAAATAAATAAATAAATATTGCAATTTGCTAATAAAATCCTAATCAATTGTTTTAAATTAACAAAATCGAAAAATTAATATGAAACAATTTGCAATTGTTGTTGCTCAAACCAAAAAATAAATAAAGTTTTAATTGAACGAAAAATGTTTTATAAATAAACCACAACTAAAAATTATTTATTATTTGATTAGGTGCACACAAAACAATGTATTCGATAATGATATATATTTTTGAAACGTGCTGTGTACGTACGTGCATATCAATAAGCGATTATAATTATTTTTATTTCATTGAAAACAATTTCAGTTAATTTTGTACAAAGTTTTTCATTAAAAATGCAAATACTCCAAAAATTTGTTTATTCAAATATGAAAATTAGTACAGATTATCAAGATATAAATAACAAATAATTTTGATTGCTATATAACATGCAAGTGGAATGGTGTATGGTAATGGAATTTTGATTTTTAATATACTACAAAATTTAAAAAAAAAAAAAAAATAGATATTATTGCAAAAACTAGCTGACATGAAGTTTAATTTATTTTTAATTTGATTTATAATAATTGCATAATTGTTACTTGGAACATAAATCGGAAAAATGTTCTTGTCTATCGGAAACTCTTTAGACGAACTGATGTGTTGGACTGTGATATTTAAACCATTACTGAGATGGTGTCGAGTAGGACTGTGATATTAATCGATAAATCAAGAAGCAATCGATTGTTTTGTATAATCAATTAATCGATTTGTTCAATAATTGATTAATCAACAATAAATAAACTAGTAGTTGATAGAGGACAATAGTCTCTCTTAAAGACCATGCCGGATAAGAAAGATTTTTCAAAATGAGAAGCAAAAAAAAAAACTTATATAAAAAAATATTTTTTTGATAATTATGACTAATCAGCAACAATCAATTTTAATTATCAACAATGATTATTTCCAACAATCACACAGCCCTAGTGTCGAGTCTTGTAGAAGCGTAAAAGGTGTGGAAATGAAATGTTTACGTGCCCATAATGCACTAATATTAATGTTATGCCTTATCAAAACAATCGAAGAGCGAGCATCGAGGATCTTTGCTGCCCATACCATACTATATACAATATATACAATAGACACGCTAAAATTCGAAACGTGGTGGTTCTAATTAAAAAAATATTCTAATATCTGAATGGATTCGAATAGAATAGAGAAAAATAAATCCTTTTCTTATTTTAAACTCTACTGTGACTGTTATTTCGGCTGCATAATATTATACATTACTATGTCATTAAGAGGTGACAAGAGATTTGAGATGTGTTTTTATTAGAATCTTTAGCTTGCACCATTTGCAATGCTATGAGCTACGGGTTCCTCAATTTTGGCAGTGCTTTCAACTTTAGAGGAACATTGCTTTGCATCCCTTTCTATTTCTGCTTCAATGTCTTGCGCAGATATTGAAAAGTTTGGGTCATATTTCGTTCAGCAGGAGCTGAGTTTGACGAATGCATTGATTTTGCTAATGCATCCTTTCTCTTAGTGGTAAATCATCCTTGCTATCGAAGTTGTTACTGCCCCAATTGAACATTTTGGACCAAGACTTTTTATTACTTCTTGTGGCAATCCCAAGATCTTTTTTAATAAAATTATAGCATCACGAATGGTACTGCGCTGTAAGAGATTAAGAAAGTCCCCATCCTCAGGCCAGCCTAGTTCATTTTATGGGGTTCTAATCCATTTGTTGCAAAGCTGCTGTCAATGAGCAATAGAGCCTTCTCTGGAAAGAACGTGCGATCTACCTTATAGAATAAAAGGTATAAAATATTTCAACATAAATTTTATATTTCTTGCCTCTTTTATAAATATTTTATGAAACGACTCGGATAATATGCTATCTTTTCACAAGCACCAACATTAGACTCAGTTCTAATAAGTGGAAGATTCTAATTTTTAGGAGTTCTAACTTCCGTACGTAAGTATAGGACTGGTTCTTTTAAAGACTATTTTAGGATGATGTGGTTGTCCAAACAAAAACATGCAAATTTAGTCCATTTAGTAGTGATGATGATCAAATACATATTTTTCATTAAGCAATATGGCAGAGCATTGCTGATGAGAAAATCCAAAGAGTATTCATAACTTAACTTCTATTAAATTCAACATGTTATTTCGTCATTTTGAACTGTTGCCGCATGTCGTGTATTTAAGTTTGTTATTAAACAAAAAAAAATGAGTTTTTTGCAACAAAAAAAAACAATCAAAAAAAAAAATTTATTTAAAAATAAACAAAAAAAAGGAAAAAACTACAAACTGTCATAGTTATTTCAGGAAAATAATTTCAATTTGAGCTTGTCACAACTTTTCTGTAAATGTTGACTTAGCTGAATTTGCTGCCCCTTTCCACCGCCACATAGCCAATCATGCTTCATCGTTATAACAATCCTTACAGTCATTTATGTTAACCCAATCCAACCCAAGTACAACAATAGACATGGTTTGCTATGTTACTGCTTTGGTTTTGCTGCTTTTGTAGAAAAGTTGCTCCTACGAAATTTTCGAAGGCATTAAAAAGTTCAGCTAACCAAAAAGCCACAAATAAAACGAACGAAAATCGTCAACTTAAGCCATTACCCAATACGAAACGTTGCCAACCAAAAGTTGACAAACGAAAATCTTTAATACGTAGAAGCATAAAGAAGGAACAGTGCTCTGGTAATAGTACAAAGAGAATATGAACTAGAATAGAAGAAGAAGGTCAAGACACGAATTCAAGTCAAGTTGTAGTATGAAACCAATAATGAGTAAACTGACTGCGTCTTTAGCAAGTTTATTCACGTAATGAGTTTGATACTTCAATTAGTCTTTGCTGCTCTGTGATGTGATTTTATTATTAAATATTTCAATTCAATTATGAGTTTTATTTCCGCGCACGAAATTAGCTAACATACTGAATAATGAATTATATGAATGATTGACAGTTTCTCACTGCAATAATTTGCGGTTGAAGAAGACAAAACGCAGCAGTGTAATTTAAATGAGTGCATGAATTTTTTAACGAAAATTTCGGTTGACTCTTTTTGAAATATAATATTTATTGTTCCTTTAACGAGAACGTTTTATTTATAAGACAAAGTGCAGAACGCTCATGGCTATATGGACTTGGCTTTCATATCAACTTCTGTCTGTAACAAGCATTGATACGAATTCCCATATTAAGATATTTTTATGGGGACTATTATAGGCGTTATTACCACTAAATTAAGACTTCCTAGAATAAGACATTATGACGATTTTATGCAGAAACACAAAATTTTTGGGAAAGATTTGTAGGGGGTACCATGGGGCTAGAAAAAAACAGGTTACAAAGAGAGCACTTGATGACTTAAGAAAGTCTATGTTTCAAATATGGTAGCTCTATATCTTATAGTCTACGAAATAGTTTTTTTACTGCAGACAGCATGATGGGCGGAAGGACGGACAGACAGATATAGCTATATCAACTCACCTTTCAATGCTTACCAATAGGGCGGGTCGTTAAAGATTTTTTTCCGAATTTGGGACGCTAATAGGGCTCAAAAGCTGGTTTCACATATCAGAATGTGGGTTCATAAACCGATTGCTGTACGACGATGCCTTCCGTCTGCGCATTGACGATGAAAATCGAAAATTGTATGTAAATTTTCAATTTTCATCGTCAATGTCGCAGACGGAACGGACCGTCGGACAGACAATCGGTTTGTGATAATTCTCTCATGATCTGTATATATGTGCAAACTAATTCGATTTTTGAGCCGTTTATTAGAGTATAAAGTGAAAAAAATTTTTACCCCTACCAAGAATATATATACTTTAAAGGGTCTATGTAGCCTCCTTCTGTCTGTTACCAAACTTTCGCACAAACTTAATATACCGTTTTACTCACATTGGGCCCAGGGTATAAAAACTATTTTTATACAAATACTAGTAATTTGCAGATAGATGAGTATGGGAGCTATAGTTTAAAATGGCCGTGGCACTTTCTTTTCATACTTGATTTAGTCGGTGTTGAGAAAAACTTAAGTTTCAAATTTCGCTTAATATCTTTTAAACTAACCGAATGAAACAGTCAAACAGACGAATATGGCTAGATTGATTCGTCTCATCGAACTGATTAAGAATATAAATACTTTTAGAGCCCCCAACGCCTTCCTTTAAAGCATTAAACACTTCCAGACTTGACACTATGTGGAAAGGGTATAAAAAATGGATAAGAATAAAAAAAAAGTCAGTCCATACAATTGACCCCATTCACAACTGCTGGGATCAAATAATTTTACAGCTATATATATTTACCACATTTTGAACTTAAAAAAAAAAAGATTTCTGAACACAACTATATTTCTTGATTTGGTTCACTGTAACTTATAGTTATATTGAAAGGACATTGAGGAAACTGCCTCCAGCGATATTTAATAAATCAGGTGCGATTGCCCCTCTTTTTTTTCAAAATGTTTCATCATTTCTCTGAAAAATAAAATCGAAAATTATCTTTCACACTCTTTAGTCGTGAATATGGACTAGTATATCGGGCAAGGTAGTACCCAGAAAAATTAATCAGTTCAAGGAGTAACGAAGCTCATTAAAAGATATTAAATTCGCTGATCGCCGGGGGCATTTTTATAAAAAGTTTACCAAGTTATTACCTTTTTGTACGAAAATTTATATTATATATAAATAAAAAATGGTACCATTACTTAGAATGGGGCATACAGTGTATTTCGTAGTCAAGCATACTCCATAGCAGCATTCGCTTTTATTTTTTATAAGTCTCAAAAATGTGTAACGGGTACCTCCCGTTTTTCCTTTTGACTTAAATTGTAGTAAACAGTTACTATGAAAATAGATTAAATTGAAATATTCAAATATATTTTATACTTTATATTTATTTTTTTTTATTTTTTATTGCTGAGGACTTATGTATATAGAATTGCGCATTACTTTTTGATATTTTTATTTGACTTATTCTTTCCCCAAAAAATAAGTTGGAAACTAAGGCTAACAAAAGTACTTAACCGTTCAAGTTTTATTTAGTACTCGCGTTTTATTTTATTTTTTCATTATGACTGCATAGCAACTTAGTAAGTACAAAATAATGCTAAGAATTGCACTACTTCAACAACTACAAAAAGCAATGATAACACTTAGACACAGTTTTATAGACAAGCACAAGCGTGTGTGTGTGTGTGTGTGTATGTGTTTGTATGTGTGAGTGTCTGGTGTACGCCATTTTGTGCTGCTGTGTCTTGTAATGGCGTTGAAAATTAAAGGAATTCCGTTATTATTACTTTCAGAATGTTTGTGTTTTTTTTTTTTTCATTTCTTTCTCAATTTACATCCTTTCATTTTCTTAACACGGATTTTTCATTTTTCAGTTTTCTTTTCTTTCATTTTTTACTTTCAAGTGCATTTCGTTGGAAATTATGCTGATGTCGATTATGGCGGCAGTCACACTTGCATGACTGACTGCATATGCACATACAAAGTACGTATGTATGTATAGGTAAGTAAGGATAATGATGATGATGCCATATGATGATATAACATTCTTGTTACTATGCTTTCGTCTAAAAGTATGCTTAGTACTTAGAGACATGTGTGCAGCTTTGAGTACAAGGATAAAGTTGTTGACAACAACGTTGTTGTTGTTCTTGTTGTTGTTGTTGTGTACAATATGTATTAAGATGTTGGTTGTGTTCTTGTTCTTCTTGTTGATAGTCATCAACGTGATACACATGACCGCCGTCTGTCTGCCTTGTGTGCATTGGCATGTATCAAACATCGGCTCTCTGCGTGAGTATGTGTGAGTGTGTTATTCATCTTTGAATTTTATCATCATCAGCATTTTTTGTTTAAATTTTCATTTATTTCTTTGGTTATAGATTCTTTATACTTTCGAATGGTAATGTTCACAAGTTTCTTTGCTATTAAAATTGTGCAATCGAGCAATCTTTGTTTTGTATGTGAGCTGCAGTATGAGATACTCTTTTAATTAATTCGATTTTTAATGAACACAGCAAATTGGATGTCACATCTTTCTTTTGAGACAATCCATGAATCGATCTAGGCTGCTAGGCTGGCTAGGCCATGACTCATCGACAGGAAGAGGTGGTAAACGGAAGGAGCGATGTCTGGAGAATACAGCGGATTGGGTAGAACTTCCCATTTCAAAGTTTCCAAACGGGTATTTACCGATTTTTCTTGTGACACTCCTGATAGTTTCCGAGATATTTTTTTCAAACAGCTGACAGCAAAACGGAAGGACATAAAGACATAGCTAGACTCGACTCCTTTTTCAATGCTGATCAAGAAAATATATACTTTATTGGAGACTACTCCTTCTGTGTATTATAAAAAAAAACTCTATATGTGGTATGAAATTCGACATATTCGAATGGTTGCTGTTATTCTTCCTTATTTGCAACGTTGGAAACTGAAATATTATTTAATAAACTAGCTTCCAATATATAGAAGGTTCCAGTATAGCCATTCACAGTTGTAAGGGTTACGACTGTTCGCTATTAAGCATGCGCAAGGAGTTTTTTTTACGCTATCTAATCTATTATCCTTTATAGTTTTTAATCAGTTGTTGCTTGTATTTTACTTAAATTTCACTCAAGTCTTGCTGCAATTGCATTTAAAATTCACAAAGAAAAACATTTCGTCTATGACTATGCAATTCACGCCAATAAAATCGCAGATTAACTAACAAAGCCGACAAGAGCTCATACCAATTTTCAACGTTGTTCAAAATCGAAATTGTACGTCACAAACAGACGAAAAATTAATTTGTCTATATGCAATTTGCATTGCATGAAAACACGCAAGAACAAAACAGGACTACTCAATCAACAAGAACGATAAATGCACAATGGCAGCCACACAACCACAACGAAATGTCTCTAAAGAAAAAAAGTGTTGCATACAAATTGGCGCAAACGATTCAAACGTTGTGATGTGAGTTTCAAGGACTACATACTGGATTATATAAAAAAGAAGCATAAAATCCATGCTAGCTAGCGCGTCTAGACAACATTTATCACGCAAACAAAGGTAATTTTTAAAATTTCAAACGCGACAAATTTTCAACAAAATTCTTTAAAGTCAATACGTATTTTTTATGTATTGTAAGCCAATTATTTCCTCAAAGTCAATTGTTTATTTAACCTTTTGACTTTTATTTGGTCAAAGTTTTTTAAAATGAATGCCATGTGCCTTTAAGTATGCTGAAAGCCTAATTAACTCAAAGTCATCGAGGCGACTACGCTGCATTTTTTTTTTTTTTTTTTGGCTCAAGTACTCTATTCTATTGAAATCTATTCAGTGTGAACTCTTTGATATACATTAGCCTCGGTGCTGCTTTAATGCTGCTGACAATGTTCTAAAGTTTCATAATAGAGTCGAATAGCCGTATTTTAAATCAACTTTTGTGCGGAAATTTGAACAGACTGCTCCGTGCTGCGTAAAATGGGCATGGGGCATTTTCTATATAAATACTTCGGCTAACAATTTTTGACAGTGAAGTAGTTGCAGCAGTTAGCTTTTATGCCAAAATTGTAAGATAATTTCACTGAAATTTGCCTACGCTTATGTATCTCAGCATAAGAATAGTTACAATTTTTGCTCTATTCACTCTTCACAACGACGACGAACGGAACGGAACCAACGGGTTAAGAAAATATACTTTCGCTCTATACTGAAGTTGCACAGGTGGCGATAATTGAAAAACTTTTTCGGCGCCTACTAATTAAAAGTTTCTTAAGCAAAAATACAGCAGCAGCAGTAGTAGCAGCAACAGCAGTTTTAACAATAATAATAATACTAAAACCAATGATGATAATGATGATGATGATGATGAAAAGGAGTACAAGAAAAGTTGTTGTCCTGGTGGTTACTTAGTTTAGTGCTACTGCTTCAACTGCTGATAAAGATTATGTTAATAATTTCGGTTCTATTCATTATCATTTGTTTGTTCTATTTTTCTTGCGTTTTTACAGGTTTTCTTTGTTGTTGTTGTTAGTGATGCTGCTTAATATGAATTGAAAACATTTTTTTTATGGCAAATACTTCGAAAATTACATTGTTTTGTTTTATAATTTTATTTATTTAAAAATTGTAGGACGTGGTTTTATAGAAATGCTTTCTATTTTGCTTAATTGCTTATTATTAACAAAAAGGATCAATACAAACTTGATGAATAGATAAAAATTGTATATGCGTTTCGGCTGCTCTTTCGGCTCTTTTCCGTTTCACATCTGCTGTTTATTGTGTAATTGCAATTCTTTTGATGGCTTTTCTGTACTTTTTATATAAGACATACTAAAAAATACCAGATATTTTTATTGCAGCGCGCGAAAATAGGTTGGGAAGCGCTGCGAGTCCACAAAATGTTGGGGCTGGTATAATAAAGACATATAAAAAAGCAAAACATTTTTGTATGGGAAAATTAGAAAAGCGATTTCTAATTTGTGCCTAATGCAATGTTTTACTGGTCTATAACTAAGCATGCATTGTTGCCTTTCAAATAAAACTGGTTTTGGAACTCATCGTTTCGATGGTTTCAACGTCCGTAGCGGTCATAGAAAGATTTTTACTATTTTATATATACAAATGTAGTTTTTAAATTTAATTTATAAACTGTTGCGAATATTTTAAATTTTGTGTTTGTTTAGTTCTTGCTGCAATTACCTTAGTATGTATGTAAATAAAAAAAACTTAGTACTTGCCTCTGTTTAAACTATATGAAATGTAAATTGACAGCACTTTTGAAGTTGTTTCTGTAAAAAAAAATAAAATAATTTAAAATTAATTGTTTAACATTAGATAAACAAACTGTTTGCGCTTTTTTTAAAGTGCTTGTAAGCGAATGTTTATTTTAAAATATATAAGCCAGGGCTGCAAACCAACAAATATTTAGCCGTTTAGCAATTCAAAATACATTTGAACCGCTGGTTCGATTTAGGAACCAGTTTCGAATCAGTGATGCACCGCGGCTCTTCAGTTCATTTCTAGAAAAAAACTTACATCTACATACATAAAAATGAACGTGAGTTTGTATGTATGCTTGTGCTTAATAGGAGCCTAGATATGTCGACCAATCTTCGTTAATTTTCAAAGAGTGTAACTGGGAGCATGGAAGAAATAATAGACTATTTCTTTTTCGACCACGTTCACCCATAACCCCACTTTTATTTTTAAGACCGATCTTCCCGAAATTATGACAGAATGTACCTCGGACCTTGTACCTGGGAACAAATAATATATCTTTTTTTTTTTTTTTTTTTGACCATGTCCACGAATATATCCACTTTAAAAACAAATCAGATTTAGCTCGAATTTAATACAAATGAAAAATATTTATTGGAATATTAGACTTGGGAAAAAGTGGGGAACTAGAAAAAGATTTTTAACTTTAGTTTAATTTCATAATATAGACGCTATTTTTGAAAATGTTGACCTAGTTGGCCTAATGGAGTCTTGAAATCGGAAACGTAATATCTTTCGAATGAGAGAACCTAGAGATTTGTTACTAAACGTATTTTAAAAATGGTTTAAAAATATTGATATTGATATGAATATATTCCAAAATAGATGGGAATAGATCTATGAGAACTTAGAACCTTTTTTGCTGTAAGCTAGTGATTAACAGAAGCCCGGAATGTTTGACAGAAGCCCATTCACAAAAATGCATTTCATTAAAATCGTCGCAGTCTAAAAATAGTCTAGCCGTATTCAACTTTCCAAAATATATGGAAATGTGACCATGAGTATACAAATCAAGAGATTATGTAAAAATTTAAATTTCAATTTTAGTTTTTTAATTTCGACTAAAAATTCATTATTTGGCAAAAATTTATTTGGCACAGCATACTGCTCAACTGCTAAACGAAACATGCATCATAAATTTGGCAAATATTTTTAAAATCTTTTTGCAAAATTCAAAAGAAATTTTATTCAAACATTTATGCATTTGACTTATGACAAATCCGTTGTGTCGTATTCATGCAAAAACTTCGAAAGACTGCCAACTGTGCAATACGATTTAAATATTAAAACGCACTGTCAGTCAGGTACAACTAGACAGACAGTCATTTTTATACTTTTGTCTTTTTTTTTTTTTTGTTTAAGCGCATAGTTGGGGCTGTGTGATTTTTTATTTTAAGAAATCGTTTGGAATTTAATAAATTTCGAATAAAAAATTTTACTCGTATAATTCATACACATGCGCAGAGAGCAAAAGAGGAAGAAGAAGAAAAAAAGCAACAAAGAATGCGCTATTTTAATTAAATTCCACTTATAACACGCTTAACGCTGCTGCTGCGGTTGGCCGCATAAAGCTCATCAACGCTAAATCGTCGAATATTTTACACATGCATTAAATTCTTTAAAATACTTTAACCTCTCTGACCCATATCCTTGCTTTGCGTATGCTTTGTACACTTTTTGGCGTCAAGTTCATTTGCCTGCTCGTTACTTCAACAAGAACGACAACGACAGAGATGAGGACGACTTCAACGATTGCGTCGCATGCAACATCAATTTTATTGACTTTTCCCATCGTTCCGCTCGATTGAATGCACAATTTCATTAGGAAGCTTGCCATACATAAACTAAAGCGAGATGAAATGAGTTGTGCAGTAGTGCAGCTGTGCATAGCAAAATCTTGCTTGCAATAGAAGAACAAAAAAAAAAAAAAAAAAAAAAGTATCTTTTGGCACATCGTTATCCATGTTGGTCGATATTGATGCTGCATGAAAGTGTTTGGTAGTAGACTTCGATTTTCAAGTTGCATTTGTATCTGTATTATTGTGTTGCACATCTGTCGCTTGCAGCAGTTACAGCTGCTTTCGAACAGTTTAAGTCGTTACAGACACTCACTCATTCACTCATTGTATGTATCTATCAACTCTGTCAATGTATTTGCGTGCCTGACATTTTTTCAATTGTTCACTCATTCATTCAGTCGTTCAATCGTTGTTCAGCACTGCATTTGCATTATTTTGTCGTAGGCTCTCGCTGCGGCGGAGGAAAGGGGAAAGGTTGCATTCACTGCATCAATGTGTGCATTTCATTCATTTGAATGAATTTATCTATTAAGATTTGGTTTTTTATTAATTTGGTTTTACAGATTAATACGCATCATTTTTATACCCTGTACCCAAAGGGTAAAGGGGTTTTTTAAGTTGTGCGAATGTATGTAACAGACAGAAGGAGGCAAGATAGACCCTCTAAAGTATATATATTCTTGATCAGCATTGGAGGGGGGTCGAACTAGCTTTGTCTGTCTGTCCGTCCGTCCGTCCGTCCGTCTGTCCGTCTGTCCGTCTGTCATGCCCTTATGAAAACGATTATTTCGGGGACTATAAGAGGTAGAGCTTTTAAAATTGAAACTTAAACTCTCTTAGGCCGTCAAGTGTGCACTTACAAACGGTTTTTCCCTAGACCCATTTTAAGGGTACCCCCATACAAATGTACCCCAAAATTTTGGGTTTTTGCATAAAAAACGTCATTGTTTTTTATTCTAGGAAGTTCAAATTAAGTAAAAATCATGTCTATGATAGTCCCAATAAAATATCCCAATATGGTTGGGACCAACAAAATTTTAGGTATAGCCCCCATACAAATTTACCCCAAAATATTGGGTTTTTACATAAAAACGTCATTGCTTTTTATTCTAGAAAATTTGAATTTAGTATAAATTATGTCTATGATAGTCCTAATGAAATAGACCAATATGGGTAGGCCAGCAAAATTTTAGGTATAAACCCAATCAAAACATATACCCGATTTTATAAGTTTTTCTATGAAAATCCAATTCAATGATGTATGGTAGTCAAATAGAACCTAACTTAAGGTACATATAGATTGGGTACAGGGTATCTTGTAGTCGAGCATACTCGACTTCAGCTCTTCTTTTTTTTTTTTTTTTAATTTTTATTTTTAAGAAAATAAAAATGCAAAAAAATTAAATTTAACAAAAATAGCCTTGCTTTTGTATCTATTCAAGCATATCAATAAATTTTATGCAACTTCAAACATTTAAAGAAGACGCAACGATGCTTAAAGCCTTAATATATCTTGATGAAAAGCACAACTGAGGCGTATATTTTCAATAAAAAATAAATTTTTTGAATGAGTTAGAAAAAAAAAATGTATATGCCAAGTTGAACATGAAGAAATAAATACAAAAGTGAATGTCAAATAAATTAATTTTAATTTATTTTTTAGCAAAAAGCTGCATAATACCACTTCTTCTTTATATCTTAAACAGCAAACAAATTGCTGCTTACGATGACCTTGCGCCTTAAGGTATGCAACAGCATATTCCTTTTACACAAATTTCTATGCTTGCTTCTTCGTTTCTTGTTTATTTATTTATTTTATTATTATTTATTTACTTTTTGCTATGCGTTGCTCATTTCTTTTTTCCTTTTTAGCGCACTTTCCTTTTTAATTTCCTAATTGGCTTGTATTCAAAAAAAAAAAAGAAGAGGTTCGAGGCACCCAACGAGCGTTGAGTTTAGCAATAAAAAAATACATTAAAAAAAATATACACAAATTTGACAGCTACACAGGCACTTGAAAATGACAACCTTGAAATTTGTGTTGTCCTCCTTAAAAAAAATTCTTATTATTATTTTTTTTTTTTAAGAATTTTTCATTTTTTTCCACGCTTTCTCGAGTAAATACTAAAATCATTTTTAAAGATTTATTAGCTGAGTGGTTGTTAGGTTTCGTTTTTAGTTTTAAGTGGTTTACTTGGCGGTTTGCGGTCTTTGCTCAAGGAAATAAGAAATGAGACATAAAAATTGTTGGAATTTGCTTTAAAAATTTGCTAAAGAATTAAATTTTTACTTTATTTTCTTTGCTATTTTTTTTTTCACCAATATTCTGTTTCAATTAATAATGTGATGAAGCCTTTTCATGCAGTTGAACGGGGTTGCCTTTTGAACTCGCTATTCAAAGCGTGTATGCAGTCATGCCCATCTGAAAAAGTTCTTTAGGAGATGAGAGTAATTTTTTGGTATTCCTGTTTTGCAATATAATTGCACCAAAAAAAAAAAAATGAAGTTTGATGTTTTGCCGTCATATTTTTTTATTTATTTTTTTTTTTTTTTTTTCGTTTCATCGTTGCTATTGAAAAGGTTGCCAAGATAATTTTTTTTTTTTTTTCAATTTTTTAATTAGAAACAGCCGCGCTTTCATATTTTTGCTTCTAATTTAGTTTCACTTGAAATGTGTGCAAAAAAAAAAAAAAAAAAACAAAAAGCGAATATGTTCGTTAGAAGTGAACACATTGCTTTAGAGTGTTGCCTCGTTAAGTGAAATGAGTTTTTGCATAAGAAATAAACAAAAAACAAAAAAAAAAAAGGAAATTTAGAGCAGACAGTATTTAACTGAGGCTCAACAGAAAACATAAAGAATGCCATAAAATTTTAAATTTTTCATAAAAGGAGTAGCGTTGCACTTTATCTAATTTTGTCGTGGGTTTTTCAATGCAAAAGAGAAACTTGTCAGAAACTAGTCTTTAAGTTGAAAGATTATCCTTGTATTTATTTGGGAGAAAGTAAACTGTAATGTTCGGGTTTTCCGGTAAAAGCTAGAGGACATTCAGAAAAAAAAAACATCTTTTGGTAAATATTGAGTTTGCAGAGCTTTTGGGTTTTGTTCAATCTGCTTGTTTTTCTTTTTTTTTTTTTTTTTTGTTGTTTTAAATTTTTTCAAATTGCGATAAAATTACTTTCAAAATTCGTTGTTCCGCATCGTCCGATTTATTTGCAAAGCTTTAAAAACGAAATTAATATTTTTATATCACATTTTCAGGTAATAGCCCTCATACAATTTACCGATTATATTTGAATTATAAATATATTATTACAAGTAAGTATCCGAAAATTTCTTATTTTGGTGGCCCCGGAAAATGATAACGGCAACATTTTTTTTCCTAGATTGGTACACGTTTCCTAAATTACGAAGCTTTTTTTGCTTGGCGAATTTTACCATGGACAAAACTGTAGAGTAAAGAGGCACCATTCGGCAGATGTTTAACTGGTTTTTGCATGTCATATTCATTCCTTGTCTTGTCTCCTGTTAGGATGCGTCTCATAAAGCTGGAGTCAGAATTGGCGCGAGAAAGCATGTCTTAAGCGACTTCCTTACGATGAGACACTTGCTTTGAACGTTTTGTAACACACTAAATGAGAGATGGTGCTAAAATGTTAGCTTGGTAATTAAGGACATTTGTACCAACGATTTGGCCGAAATCTTTCCCCAGGATAATAAAAATTTCCGAGTAATTGTTTAACAGAATGTTTGTCACTACTAATACAATAAGGATCGGGCCACTGTAACCAAAATATAGCCCCAAACATACTCACCTTCCATTTTCAGATGTTCTAGCTGAATTTTTAGATTAATATCAACCACATTATTGTGTCTAAACTTGTGTTGTATCGGACCATTGACTCCCCCTGATCCCTTCTCGAAAGTATACCTAGGTCATATTTCGGTTCCACCGAAGTTAACGCTTTGCCCTATTTTTGCTTATTTTTATCTGACAATTTTTTTAATTTTTACCATTTTTTTGTAACTCTTCATACTTTTTTATACCAGCCACACATACTGTGAAACAGATATATGCACTTTTTGTCGAAAAGTTTTTAACGCATTAAAGGACATCTTAGACCCTTTAAAGTTTGTACATTTGTTCAGCTTGATGAGATGGGTCGGTCTAGCTATATCCTTCGGCCGGTCCGCCTGTCTGTTTGTCTATCTGTCCGTCTGACTATAGTTATGCGATTTTATGCTCAGTTTTAAAGATATTGGGCTGAAATTTTCAGCTTATTACTTATGTTTACTTTCTATGTTAAAATCAATGTGCCACGCCCACTTTTAGGAATAGCACCCATACAAACATAAAACATTTTGTCAATTTCTTATAAGAAAAAAAAATAGTTCGGAAGCAAATGGCTTCAAATAGGGTAGAAATGCTTCTCATATCAACCCAAATGTTTAGTCTAGAATTGGTTGTGATGGGACCACGAATTTCTAATTTTAAATTCGTTTCGTATTTTTATTATGTTAATACGTAATTCAATACGTAATTAAATACGTGACAGGTATACAAGCTTCGGTCAAACCGAAGTTAACATTCTTTCTTGTTATTATTTTTTTTTTTGGCTCTCTTTTAATTTTATTGTTCCATAATTTTTCAAATCCTTCTTCATGTAATTCAATCAATCTCTTAGCTTGGCTTTCGTAACCATAATCAATTTTCGATTAGCACCTGTCAAACACAAAGTACTCCTTTCAGCACAAATTTTCAAATGCCAAAAAAGCAAAAGTATGAAAATAAAAATAAAATTCCTAGAAATATTCCTTTTTTGTTTATGGTGCCACTCAAAACTTTTCGAAAAAAAAAAAACATTCGTTTCCAAATGTTGCTTTAAAATTATTATTAAAGTAGAAAAGCTATGTAGACAGCTTTTTAGATACTTTTACAAACGCTGCCAAATTCCAGTCTGTTCTAAATTTAAAATGAAATTGTAGAAATTTTTATTGTTGAAAAATCTGTTGCATCAAGAAAAAATAAAGAAGTAAACGTCTTTTTTCAGTATTTGCATTGTTCTTCGTTGTGTATTCTTTTTAAATTTCATCAAATTGCGCAACTTTAGTCTGTAAATGAAAAGCAAGTTAAGAAAACTCTTTATTCGAGTTTTTCGCTTAAAAACAAAATTTAAAAAAAAAAATCTTTTTCCACTTCTTTAAGCGTTTTAAGCGTTCTGTTGGCAATTAAAAAGTACATTTTGAAATCAATTTCTCTATGACAGCGAGAACGGAAGTATGGTTATGTAATTGATTTGTGTGTATGTGTGTTTTCTGTATATATGTGTGTATGCTAAAGTAAAAGCGGAACCGGAAACTTGTTACGATGTGTATGTAATGTTGGCTTGAGTGCAATATGCAAATATCGTTTGATTGCGCCAACAGCAATGATTTTGAAATACACAGATGACGCACTCGTACATGCAAAGTACTTACATGTTCTATATATATATGTATATATGTATACATAACATACATATATATATATATATTGCTGTAGATATTTGATTGCATTTATTGTGGCTTCCATTCATACTGCCTTCCTGTGCGTGCGTTTGAGCACAGATTTGATCTAAACGAACCCATTTCATGTTTTATGTCGTCATTGAGTATCGTTTGATGCATGCTCTGATTTAAAAGCGTTTTTATTGATTGATGTCTGATGACCTCAAAAGACTTTGAAGAATAGCATACATTTGCCATGGAGAGTAAATAGCATATATTAAATAAATTTTATTATGCGACATATTAGCTGCGTATGTTTTTATTTAAATAAGTAAGTAAATACAAGAATTTAATGTGTGTCCCAAAGTGAAACACTTAAGTCGATTAGCCAAATAAATTCCTGAAAATGAAAATGCAACTGACATATAGGACATAGGTGCCATTTATAGATACCATCATATATATGACATAGTAAAAATAACTGTCACATATGACATATGTGGTTTTGAATTGCCTTTTGATTAAAATTTCCAAATTCAACTGAAAATAAAATTATTCTGTCAAACGATTTTGATGTATAGTATTTTGAAAACTTGTTTTTTTTTTTTTTTGGAAATCCAATTTTTCCATATCTGGGATTATTTCTGGGATTTTAAGTGACGGAATAGATTTTTGAAACTTCTCAATTTTATGAGCAATTTTATTCATTTTTCTTTCAGCGATAGACTTCTAGAAGACATTAGAAAAAAAATAAAATAATATAATGAAATTGGTAAAGTCATTCCCAAGTAATGGAGTGAACACGAACAAGGAAAAAACGTTAACTTCGGTGGAACCGAAGCTGAAATACCCGTTACACAACACTTTAAATAGTTTATATGTTCACCAGGTGCTTAGATTAAATTTCACGATGAATTTGGTCAAATTTGTATGGAGGCTTTATGTTATATTTGCCCGATCCTTACCATATCGAAAGTGTTCACTTAGGTGGACATTGCAATTGATTTTACCAAATTTTATTGAATTCATTCAGAAATAATAAATGTTTTCATATAAAAACTCGAAAATGGACGGTAAGTTTGTGTGGATGCTATACATAAAAATGGGCGTGGCGCCTTAGATTTTACATTGGATGACATAAAAAGTGTTCTTACCCTATTTTGATTAAATATACTCATAAATAATACGTATTTTCATACAACAAATCGAAAAAAGTTGTAAGTTTGTATGGGAGCTATATCTGAAAATGGGCGTGGCAACATTTTTTTGATATTGGATGACATAAAAGTGTTCTTACCCTATTTGCATTCAATATATTCATAAACAATACGTATTTTCATACAAAAAAGTTTTATTTTTTTGATATTGGATGCCATTAGAAGTATTTTTACAATAAATTGTCCTAAAAGCACTCATAAATAATAACTATTTTCATACAAAAAGTCGAAAAAAAGTGGTAATTTTGTATGGGGGCTATATCTGAAAAAGGGCGTGGCACCTTGGTTCTGGTATACAAAGTAACTAAAAGCACAAAAGCTAAGTTTTAAATTTCAGGTCAATATCTTTTAAACTTTCCCAGTAACAGCCATCGCAACAGACAGACAGACGGACAGACAGACGGACAGACAGACAGACGGACAGACAGACGGACATGGCTAAATCGATTCGTCTCATCGAGCTGATCAAGAATATATATACTTTATGGGGTCTCCGAAGTCTCCTTCAATGCGTTGCAAACTTTCGGACAAACTGAATATACCCGTTTACACTTTGTGTAACGGGTATAAAAATGTGATTAACCCTTAGCGGCCACAGGGGGTAAGTACGTGCCTTAGGCTCGGGAGAAGTGGATTTTGAGGTCCAAAATTTTCAAAATTCGTACAACTAAGGACATCTCGGTAGAAAAGAGGTCAGGCTATCCATTCCAGTCAGTAGAACTGAAAAAATATTGAACGATGGCGCTGTGAGCCATTTTTTTCTCCAGCTGAAGTACACACACGTACCCCAGAATGGCCGCAACGTTTATTTGGTCATCATATGTGGGATTTTTTTTTCCAATTGAGTTTTTGTGATTCCGATAAACAAATCAAAGGTAAGTTTGTAATAAAAAAAAAAGTTTGACCTTTATATTGAAAAATGGAGGAGTTATGATTTTTTTTAAGTGCTTTTCCCAGCATTTTGACCTATTTGAGCAGTTTTCACAACGCCATTTATGATTTAATCAACTCGAATCATCAGAAAAGTTGAAAACTGTTCAATAAACATGATTCAAGAAAAAAACATTTTTTAAATTCTTTTAAAAATTAGTTTAATTGCCATTTTTGTGCGTGGGATACAGGCGTACCCCGGTGTGGCTGCTACGTGGCGAGATCGAGGTGTAGCCGCTAAGGGTTCAATGTTATTTAGATAGACTTAATATTCTTTATGCATAATTAAAATACTTTATGCTTAAAAATGCTTAAAAAAATTATTTATTCAACAATGAATTCTTTTTTAACTTTTAGTTTTAATTTAATTTTTTTATTTATACAATTTTTGTTTTTTTTAATTTTTTTTTTTTTTATATCCTGTACCCAAATGGTAAAAGAGTGTATTAAGTTTGTACGAATGTATGTAACAGACAGAAGGAGGCTAGATAGACCATATAAAGTATATATATTCTTGATCAGCATTGGAAGGGAAGTCGAACTAGCTATGCCTGTCTGTCCGTCCGCCCATATGTCCGTCTGTCCTGCTGTCTGCCGTATGAGAGAGATATTTAAAACTTATACTCTCCTGACCCGTCAAGTGTTTTTTTCTAGACCCATTTTATGTGCAAACAAACCCCCCCCATACAAATCTACCTCAAAATTTGAAGTTTTTTGCGTAAAAATTACATTGTTTCTTATTCTTAAAAGTCATAATTTAGTATAAAATATGTCCATGATAGTCCTAATAAAATATTTCAGTATGGATAAGACCAAATTTTAGGTATAGTCCACATACAAATATATATTCCGTTATTTATGAAAATCAAATAAAATGATGTATGGTAGTAATATGCGTCCTAAATTAAGGTACATAAAAATTCGATACAGGGTATCTTGCAGTCGAGCATACTCAACTTCAGCATTCTTTCTTGTTTATTTTTTTTTGTTGTTGTTGTAAGCATGCACTTAGAAGTACCTGAAACTTTTATCTATTTATGTTTAGTTGTCTGTGCATCGCAGCACTCTTAACTTTCTAAGTGTTTTCTTTTACAAAATCTTCTTTGAATATTATAAGTATTATATTCTTAAGTACATATAACTGCAGTAAAACTGTACAAAGCAAAGTAAGAAATTGTTTATGTGCATTTAAAAAAAAAAACAAAAATTGAAAAATAAAATGCATTAAAACTTTTTCGCATATTTTTACGAGTTTTATTTAATAAAAGAAATTGTTAAAAAAGATAGAGCGCTGAGCACATTTATTATAATTGTTTTCAACGTTTATTGTCTTTATTATTATGAAACTACTTGTAATGGCAAAGAAGTAAATATGCAACAAATAACATTTGAAAGCATTAAATAAACAAGCATACGTACGAGTATTCCTTACTGCAAAGATTCTTTTTACATTGCATTTTTCCAAAAAGATCAAATGTGTATCAAGTAAAATAAGTTAACGAAGTGCAAAGCGTATCAAGTGAAATAAATGAATGAATGTGCAATTGCTTCAAAGTCAAAATACAAAAATATTTCGACAGGAATGAATTTTTTTCTTAGTACAAAAAGAAAAGAACAGAGCAGAAGCCAAAGAAAGACAAACATAAAAGTTGCTTCCGGATACAAAAAAAAACAGACACAACAAGCAGCACAGTTACAGAAGAAACAAGCTTTTACTTTGCTTCGTTAATTAACAACACAAAATAAAATAACTAAAAAAAAAGAAAAAGTACCAAGAATATCAAAAGCAAATAACAGGAAAAACGTTGTTGACTACAACTGCGCCATGAAGTATGCAACAAAATAATCAACATAACAGACACATATCAAGAGACAAAGCTAAAAAGCGACAAAATAAAAAAAGAACAAAAAATGTGGTTAAAAGCTAAAAAAAAAAAGAGAATATATAAGTAAAGCACACACACGTGCTTTCCAAGTCTTTCTATTTTTTTTTTTTTTTTGCAGACAAAGGTGCAATAGCATTTTCCTGCGGCAATACACACACCCATATGGCATGGTACGTATTACTTTCGAGTCAAGTCACTTCAGGTACGCTTCATTAGTTTATGAATATACGAGTAGAGTTGAATAGAGATTGTTCTGACACAAAATTAAATGAAACTAAAAATAAACGTAAAAAATTCTTAAGAAAGAAAAAAAAGAAGAAAATCGCTTAAAATTATGAAGGCGCGCCGCAAATATAATGCAAAGGATCACACAAGCGTAAAAAAGAAATGGACATGGCATTCCACAAATACATTTAGCAATATTTTTCATTCTTGCGACTTAATGGAATTTGATTCCTTTTTTCCAAGGCTTGATAATTAACTGAATGACTTTGAGCCAATAAAAAAAAAAAAGGTACAAAATATATAAATTTTTTTAAGTGGTAAAAAAAAAACAAAACTTGAAATATTTATGTAGCGGAAGAGCAGAAAAAAGAATGGATGAACGAATTGTAAGTGCTTTATTGCTTGGGCAGCGCTTAAGGTTTTTAAACAATAGAATCAAAGTAGTTGCCAAAAAGGAAAGGTAGTTGGCCTAAAAATATGACCAATCATGCGTGTTATTTTATTACAATGAAATAAATATATTATACGTGGACAATCATGGTATTTTCTAATGCCTTACTATATGTAGGGTACAAGTAGATTAAATTTAAATTCGTGTGCAGAATGCCAATAAAACTCGTTTTGTTCTGTGCACTTTTTGTAAGAAAACAAGGAAAAACGTTAACTTTTGTGGAACTGAAGCTCAAATATCCGTGACGTGTGGAGGTCAAAGGTGTGGTGTAAGCTATGTTGTGACACATTATTATTGGGGTTTGTAAAAGAAGTAAGAAACAACACAATTCTTAAAAAATAAGAATAAGTTGGTATGTATGGAGACTATATGTTATATCAAGCCGATTCTTATCATATCGGTATTGTATACATGTGTGGACATTAAATGTTTACATAAAATTTGAATTGAATACATTCGAAAAAAAAATAATAGAAAAACTGAAAACGTGCGGGGAGATTTTTATGGGTGCTATACATAAAAACAGACAGCAAACAGACAAACAGACAAACAGACAAACAGACAGACAGACAGACAGACAAAAACAGACAAACAGACAGACAAACAGACAGACAAACAGACAGACAAGACAAACAGACAAACAGACAAACAGACAAACAGACAAACAGACAAACAGACAGACAGACAGACAGACAAACAGACAGACAAACAGACAGACAAACAGACAGACAAACAGACAAACAAACAGACAGACAAACAGACAGACAAACAGACAAACAGACAAACAGACAAACAAACAGACAGACAAACAGACAGACAGACAAACAGACAGACAGACAGACAAACAGACAGACAAACAGACAGACAAACAGACAGACAAACAGACAAACAGACAAACAGACAGACAAACAGACAGACAAACAGACAGACAAACAGACAGACAAACAGACAAACAGACAACAAACAGACAAACAGACAAACAGACAGACAAACAGACAGACAAACAGACAGACAGACAAACAGACAAACAGACAAACAGACAGACAAACAGACAGACAAACAGACAGACAAACAGACAGACAGAAACAGACAAACAGACAGACAAACAGACAGACAAACAGACAGACAAACAGACAGACAAACAGACAGACAAACAGACAGACAAACAGACAGACAAACAGACAGACAAACAGACAGACAAACAGACAGACAAACAGACAAAACAGACAAACAGACAGACAAACAGACAGACAAACAGACAACAGACAGACAGACAGACAAACAGAGACAAAGACAAACAGACAGACAAACAGACAGACAGACAGACAGACAAACAGACATGTTGATCTAAAACAGACAAACAGAAAACAGTCATTGACACGATAAACAGACTAGACAGACATCAAAGGCCTAATTTATACTTAATTGAGAGTTTATAGAATACGAAACAAAGAAATTTTTATGCTATAAAATGTCGAAAAAATTGCATCTAAACGCTGTGATTTAACATGTACTAAAACAGTTTTAAGTAACAACTAAGTTGAGTAGTAGTAAAAAAATAATTTATTGCATTTATCTGTTACCAAATGTTTCTTTACTTTTGTTCTCTTCGTATCTTTACTAAATACATTTTTTTTATTCAAAGCGCCATAAAATAGTTTTTTTATATTTGGTGCTGAAATAAGAAAAGTGTTTACAAAAAGCTTCTATTTATGCGTCAAAGCTTAATCACATATTTGAAATGGTATATTAATTTGAATATATAATTTGTAACACTCAGGCTGAGAGACGATTGGGTTTAAGTGGGCTTTCGCAAATTCAACTTCCCTTTGAGCGTTCTCCTAAGGCGACTTTGCGTCAAGAAAATAATTTGAAAATTAAAAACAATTCACTACTAAACGCCTTGATTTTTCAGTATGTATCTTTATACTTTATGCCTCAAACTCTTCTCATTTATATCTTGGTACGTACTACATTGGAAGAGCATTAAAACCTTTGTTTAGACTAAAAATAATCATTATCTGTTGTTTCTTCTTTATCGAACAATTTGTTTTTAAATTCCAATCGTGTCGATGTAGATAACTACAACGAAATTTCATCGAAATGTAAATGCAAATTCGATTTTTGCAAATTTCGTTCGTTCTAATACTTTTTTTCTCTCTCTACATCATCTTAGCATTATTCTAGGATATAAAACTTGGCGCAATCTAATGCAACAAAAAAAAAAAAAAAAAAAAAAAAAAAAAATAGACACGATTGAGCATAGCTAGGAGGAGCTTTTGATTTGCTGTTGCTGAACTTAAGTAGAGCGGAAAATTAAAAACAAATTTGCTACAAAATTGTATCTATCTTCTTCTTTATTTTCGTTTTGAAAGATACTCTAGTTTCATTTTGTACTGACTTTCACTTGTATACAGATAGTCAATAGATACAATATCAAAAAAATTTTTTTTATTTATAAAATATCTAAATATCTTTTTTTGTTGTTCGATTTTATGCTGCAGGTATTTTGTTCAAACTTTTTCGATAAATGAAGTCTATGTATTTGTGTATCTGTATCTGAATGTATTGTTTTGCTTGATCTCTATTAGCTATTCATATTTTTTTTTCTTTTTACAATGTCTGCGTTATTTTATTTATGCAACTTTTTGATTGCTTATTACAATGGGAAATATTGATGCCTTATAGCTAATTTGCAAAAATATTTTTGTGCTGAATGAACAGAATATTTTCAAAATTATTTTTGTTTTGTATTGCATAAATTGTAAAATTATTTGACTGTGCTATTTATTTATTTATCGAGATTTCGTTGCAGCAATAATTGAAAAATATTTACAAAAAAAAAAGAAATTCAAAGTTGCCACTAATAATTTCAAAATAAAACCATTGATGGCTCCCAAAAGTGTTTCATCAATTCTAATAACTTTTTTTTTTTTTTTCGAAGTAGAAATCTCTGCTGAAAATTAGCATTACTAAACTGCTGGCTAGGGACCAAATCCTTTTCTTGGTTATACATTGAAGAATATGTTGACCGAGTAAACGTAAGCTAGCTAGCATTTGGTCATGTTTAAATATTTAAGTACGCTCATTCAGGCACATTTTGGTCGTTCAAATAAGACGCATATGTGGCACGCACGCACGCACGCAATCGGAATACCTTTTGGGGCCAAAAATCAAATTTATCACAAAGCACAAAAGACAAAAAAATGAAAACAAAAAACAACAACAAGTCCCACACAGAGATAATATGTGTGTCCTGTTCTTCATTTATAATTTAAAATGAATCCTTTCTATTAGCCGAAAGTAAAATGAAAAAAGAAGAGAAAACGAAACTGATTTGTGTATAAGAAAATTGTATAAAATATCTTAAACTCAGCTGCTGCTGCTGTTGCTGTGTGTTAGTTGTGGCGACTCATGTCCTTTGCGATTTGCTGTCACTTTTTCTTCAGTTCAGGCTGCTCCAACTGCCTTGGGTTATTTATGTCGTCGCACACACTTGACGCTTCCAGCTTACTTCTTCGTATTCCATACTGACTCTGGCTAGAAATCAAAGATATGCAAATTGAAATAGATACTTTTGGGTTTTCGCAAATAAAAAAAACAAAGGAAAAAAAATATAGGTATATAAATAAAACGAGTAAAAAAAAAGAGTAATATGAAATAGTTTAGCTTGGTGCTGTGTGTGTGTACCGGGAAATTGTGGCATACAATCAGACGCTATTACATCATTTCCCAATTGTACGCAAAAAACTTGTTGTTTTGTGTTCTGTTCTCTGGTACTAAATAAAATACAAGAAATGCTTAGCAGCAAGAAGTTGAGTGCTGCTGCCAAAGAGGTCCCAACGCTTTTGGTTTTGGTTGTGGCTTTTTTGCATGATTCGAAAAACGGAAGCTGGAGAAATTTTATAAATATTGTAAATACTTTGGGGAAATGATTTATATTGTTGCAGGAAATTTATCTGCCGCTGTTCTATTGGTTTTTCTACTTATCATTTATATATATATTGTATGTGTGTGTGTGTGTACTTCAAGAACTGAAACAACACAAAAGAACAATTTTCATTTTGGGCATTTATGTATGTAGTTGTGTTTTAGAGTTATTAAATACTTTCATATTTAAACTATAAAATTTTATAAGAAGTTTAGGTTTTTAAGCTGTCTTTGATTGGAATTTGAATACAGAAATACTCGTACATGTATGCATATTGGAATGTAAAAGTGTGTAACTTTAAAAAAATAATTCCCTAACTTGCGTCATATCGTTAGAGCCTTCAGGGGGGCAAGAACTTAAATCATAAACATACTAAAAAGTACCAGTTTTTTTTTATTGCTCCGTGCCAAAAATATGTTGGGACACGCCGAAATCACTTGTTTTCTTGTTTTTTGTTTTTCTTTTTTTGGTTGCAGCAAGTTCACAATATGTTGCGACTATTATAATAAAATCATAAAAGAAAGAAAAATATTTCTATATGGAAAATTTTGAAAATTGACTTTTTGAACGTACCGAATGTGTCTAATGCACTGTTTTAGTGGAATTTTGATTTAATTGCACTGTTGCCTTTCAAATGAAACTAGTTTGGGACTCATCGCTTAGATGGTTTCTACGTTCATAGCGGACATAGAAACATTTTTACTATTTTATTTATATAAGCTACTTTTTTTCATACAATAATCAGCAATTTTGTGTGGGAGCTATACCTAAAAATGGGCGTGCTACCTTAGTTTTGATATTGAATGACATTAAAAGTATTTTTTATCCAATTTGGATAAAAATTCTTTGGCTTCAGGGAGCTGCATGGCATACCGGAACAGTGCCATAGGATCGTTCACAAAATTTTGAAAGCTCTTGAGGAAAAGGAATACTGCTCGGCCGTCTTCCTAGATGTCATGCATTTGACAGGGTTTGGCATTTAGGATTGCTCTACAAGCTGAAGCCAATGATAAGTCCCCACTCGTGGCGTCCGCATAATCACACGGTCAAGTCGGCCGCCTAACCACGTGGCACCCACGATTTGAATATCGTTGTACCCAGACAAATCCACACACATTACGTTTGCCCTGAGAAGAGGGGCCTGCCCTGCCGCCAGTCTGGATGCTATTAAACTATTAAAGATAATGCTTTGAGTAGTTAGGATGCCATACCCAGCAGCGTCACGGCAAAGTACTTAGGCCTGGTATTGGATGAGGCGCTTAACCAGGAGTAGTCATCTCACACAAAAACGTTCCCAGTTGAACGAGAGGTTGCGCAAGCATTGCTTGGCTGCTAGATAGAAGGTCCACCATCAAACTAAGGGTCAAACTCCTCCTTTACCAGAAGCCATACTTAAACCTATGCGGACGTATGGCATAGCACTCTGGGGCACTGTAAAGAGAAACAACAGGGAAAGAATCCAAGTCTTCCAAAACAAGGTTCTGCGCGTTATTTCTAAGGCACACCCATATCATACAAATG